>WHYT01016934.1:102217-158322 GCA_009806455.1 Tetrax tetrax
GCTGGGGGCTGTGCGCGCCGGCGGCGAGAGGGCGGGGCGGCAGCGGGAGTGCGGGCGGCCCTTCCTCCGCCTCCCTCTCCTCCTCCTCCTCCTCTTCCTCCTTCGCCGCCCTCCCCATGCTTGCCCTGTGCGCGGGCGCGGCTCGCAGGTAGGCGCGGACGGGAAGGTGCCGCCGCCGGTGCCGGGACGGGAGCGCTTCGCCGCCAGCCGCGGCGGGCGGTCTCCGGTGTGGGGGCCGCCTGACTGGAAGGCGTGAGAGCTCGGAGCCGGGGAGCCGGGCCTGGGCTGCGGCCGGGCGTCGCGGCGGGGCCTGGGCGACCCCCGCGGGGCCAGGCCGAGGGGGGTGCTGCCGGGCGGCTCTGCGGATGGGACGGCCCGCGGTGGCCGCAGGTGTGCGGGGCGTGCTGCGAGGGGCCGGGCAGGGAACCTCATCGCCTGTGGGGTTTGTCGCCTCAACTCCCCGCGTGTTTCCCGCAGCCCGCCTTCCCGGGAATAACCACCCCGTACCTGGTGGGCGGGGCGGGTGAGGAGGGCTCTCCGCCTGGTAATTTTTGTACCGGTACCACGGGAGAAATGGGCAGGAGGACAATAGAGTGAGGGCTAAGGCTCTAGCCGTGGGGCTGTTCTGCAAGGTGTGTGTGGTTTTGGGAGCTTTATAGAAAGATTTCACATTGTGTGTTGGGCGAGACGAGTACACGCGTAACGGTTTTAAAATAAGAGGTTGATTCGTTTCTCTGTAATGAATATTAGCTCTAAATGGACTGGGAAAAACAGTGTGGAAAAAGGCTTGTAGGCAGTTCTAGATGGACTAGCCAAATGAGCATCACTGGAGAAACTGAGAGCACAGAAGAAGATAAGCAAAGGACCAGATTTACTAGGAAACACAGAAATAGTAGGAGAGTCACGCTGTAAATGCGTTGTGGTAATAAGAATGGAGCTGAATTGGAGTGTAAAATGAAGAAGATGGTTACCTCTTGTGGGCTTTTGAGAAATGACAGTTGAGTACTAACTGCATTAAATGTACCATTTTTTGTCCTATTTCACAGCCTTTGTTTGGCTCACATGGATTGAGGGGTACTAGCAGTTAGAAAAAAAGATTCAGAATATTTTATTTTCATAAGGCTCCTGCTGTTGTAAATTAATTGACCAATTTACTGTTGTAGAATGAAGTGCACAACTGTTTTATTTTCCTAATATACATTCTTTCTGTATAGTCACTTTCACAGTTCTCCATATTTTCTGTTGACTGGCCTTTTTTGTCCTATGGGTTTTTCCAACAAAAAGAAAGAAAGAAAGGAAAAGAAGGATGGAAGTTTTTTTTTATTTAGAAAAAAAATTAAAATGTCTTATCTTTGTTTGCAATTTGCATTTGGAAACTAAGGGTACCTCCTTCTGAAATGATAATAAACTATTGGGTATTGATTGAATTTTTTTAGTCACTTGTTATAGGTACAGTGGGGAATGATCACTGTGCTTTGTTAACTGTGTTTGTTTTTTTTTTCCAGTTATGGAGTGTGTCCAAATAATTGTTTCACAGAAGAGAGTGACACTGAATGCCTAATAATGAACTCTAATTTTCAAAAGCTAAGCAATTGGTCACGGAAATGTTGAATCTTCTCTTTTTCTCCAGGGCATCTTCATGGGAGATAAAAATGGCAGTTCTTAGCACGTTTCAAGTATTATGCCTTACATTGAATAAAACTACATTAACAGTTAGTTTCTTTTGGTTAAAATAGGTAGCTTTTGGGAGGGAGGCTTTTCCAATTAAACACATTTTCTATTGGAATCCAAAAAACTCAAAGATTAGTATTGCATTCCATAAAATGCATGGGAAAAAGGCATGCTAGGGTGTAGATTAATTAATTAAGCACAGTAGTCTGTTTACTTTTTGAGGATATTCTTAGAAATGGAAAAAAAAATCTAAATAAAAGTAGATACACTTATTTAAATAATTTTAGTGTCCTAAAACAATTCTCTAGGATTCTTGAATTGTGCAGTCATTCTTTGAGAAATCTTCAAAATCAGATTTATCGGAAAATGTGTATGTGGACTCTGGAAAAATATAGAATCTGTATTTAAGATCTAATTTTAGATTTCCATCAGTGGAAAGAAAGTCTGAACACTGGCTTTTCTCTTGTTGAGGAAGTAAACCAGCAAGACACTGGGGCTGGGAGAAAGAGACAGGAGGAGGAATGACATTGGAAGGCAGGAGGAACTTTTATAGTCACTTTCTTATGTCATACTTAAGACTTAGTGTGTGCATATGCTTTCATTAAACTATCAGATACAACACTTCAGCAGTGGCAAGGGCCAGACAGGACACTTGGAACATTTTTGCTTTTCCCTGTGCTCTGTAGACTGCACAACCTCCTTTGTGTGCTGCAGCAGCAAGTTTTTTCCTGCGGTCAAAACCAACAGCTGCCACCTTTCTAACCACAGCAGTCTTCTGAAGTACAATTTGTCTATTAGACAGAGTTTACAGAACAAAATTGTTCCCTAGATTGGCTAAGACAAAGATGTCAGACTTCAAATCATTTTGTGGGTTAAACTTGACCCACGGAGCACCAGCTGGACCACACTAAGCAATGCAATTAATGTCTTTTGAGGACTGTGGCATATTATGGCACAGACTCAACTTGTGGTGCAAGTGAGACAAAGTTTATTTTGCAAGCAGTGCTGTATACACTTTACTGATACGGCAGCTATTTGCACGAGTTCTACCACCCCACCAGCGTCCAATCCACTGTCATACCATGCGTTAGTTAGCCAATCTGGTTGCTGATCACGTCTACACTCTGGCTGGCTTTGTACTGTTGCTCTTCATCATGTACTCTCACTTTCTGCATAGTGCTGTTGCTCCTCATCATGTACTCAGATTCCATTTACTTTGATGCATTTGCTCTTGTTCCCATTCTCTACATCTCCCCCATTTTTGTTTAATAATACTAAAGCAACTGCTATGTTGACATGTGTAAGGATAACCTTGTTAATACTGTCTTCAATCATCCACTGCGCACAAGTCAAGATGCATGGAATACAGACACAAATTAAAAAAAAGACAAATATTCATAGCAAACACAAAATAACAAGGTCTTTTTTTAGCCACGGCTCAAGGTTCCCAAACCATGAAAGAAAACAAAAAAAAAAAATCCTCTTCTGCATGCAACTTCAGTTGTTGGGTCAAAACTTTCAACTTACCAATACTTGCGTGAATTGACTTTGAGTGGTCACTGTGGTTCATACAGCTCATGCCTTCGAAATCCTGACATCTGTGACCTTGAGCTAAGAGTAAAAAAATCAATTGCTCCTTGGTTCTGTAATGTCTTATTGAGCTAACATCCATTAATAAGCCTTAAAAAGCAGCGCTAGTTGCATTACTTTCTTTAGCAAGCTAACACCCTAACTTGTTAATGGTAGCTGATGCTTGTGCTGTCTGTATGGACACAATCAAAGAAGCAAAAACTCTTTCACCCGCATTCCAGAATTGAACATTTGAATCACATTTCTCCGGGAACGATGTTGCAGCTCATCTCGTACGATGACTGAGTTGATACTTCAAATTATAAGATGGAATGCTAGGATGAAACAGCGTTAGGCGGCCAAAAGCACATGGCCCACCCACAGCCTTCCCAGGCATACCTTTCCATGCCCTGTCTCCACAGATCAAAAAGATGTCATCAGGAAGGCCGATGGCATCGATCCCAGGGATAAGTGGACTCGAAGCAGTGTTAGTACAGCAAGTCCAGTTCTTAAAAACCACCCTGTGTGGTGAAACATCAAACCTAGAACTATTCACCTACATACTAGCTGTGAAGTTCAAAAAGAAACAAATGTGACTTTGCAACATACCCATAATGTCTAATTCCTGTGGCTGGATTGGCAAGGCTGGGAAATTGTTTACCATGTTAGCGATGTATCATACCAGCCTTGGGGTCGTGATGTGACCTTTGGACTTGCCACTGAAACATTGTAAAGGGTATCTAATTCCTGCCTTGCCAATGGCACGCCTACCAAACGTGCGAAAAGCGTGTGCTGGTGTGGCCATGGAAATACACATGCTTGTGTTCATTGCTTTAGCAAGGACAGGCCAGACGTTGCTGTCAGGTGCAGTCAAGCGGACAGTGGGCAATCCTGTGACTCCTCCGATGAGGCTGAGACATAGGGTCGCACAAAACGTGACGGGACCCATTGCAGTTGATCACCTGCAGAAACACAAGCATATCCCCGACCCCAAGTTACCAAATATTTTGGTCCTTCCCATTGTACTGAGACTAGATTTTTTACCATTACCAATGGTTTACCTTGAAAGGGCATGGATAAACTGAGTTGTTTTTCATATTTTGACTTAGACATCTCATCTTGATTCAGAAAATTAAGGACATAAGTTGCTTTCCACAACCTTTCCTGTGGGGATTCCAACCCCATACTCCCCCCTTTTTGTTTTGTGAGCTCTTCTTTCAAAATCCTGTGAGTTTGTTCAATAATTTCTTGACCTGTGGATGAATGAGGAATACCTGTAACATGTTCAACCCCCCATTGTTGTAAAAATGCTCGAACATGAGCGGAGCTATAGGCAGGCCCATTGTCAGTCATCACTCGCTGTGGAACACCTAGAAGAGCAAAACAGGTTAGCCAGTGTTTACAGATATGACGAGCCCTTTCTCCTGCATGTGCAGTAGCAACAAGATACCCAGAAAAGGTATCTACTGTTATATGTGTATATTTCATTTTGCCGAACTCTCCAAAGTGTGCGACGTGTTTGCCACAAGTCATTACTTTTAATACCTTGTGGGTTAACTCCTTCTTTGGCAGGCAACGGGGCTAGGAGTTGACAGTCAGGACAAGCTGCAAGAATACTACGTCATGGTTAGCTGGAAGTGCTGTTTAAGTGCTCTGGCATTTTGATGATAAAAGGAATGTGACAATTTAGCTTGCTCAAATCGATTAGGAACGACTGCAGACATCGTGTAGAAGTCTGCTAATTGGTTCCCTTCCGTTATGGGACCAGGTAAGTCAGTGTGAGGTCGAACATGCATAACATAAAAATCATGCTTTCTTTGATCTATTAAGGACCAAAGCATCTGAAGCTCAGCCATTAAAAAGGGGTTATCCACATTCTTAATCATTGAATAATCAAGCCTTGCTACTATCCCAGCTACATAAAGTGAGTCAGTGACAACATTAACAGGTTCATCCTTAAATTTTAACAAGGCCATATTCACTGCAACCGATTCAATTACTTGAGTTGAGCCTTGCGGAACAATTTTTACTTCATGCTGCCATTCTGCCACTTGGGACGGCTTCCATACCATGGCGGCTTTTCTTGATTTGCCAGATCCATTTGTAAAGGTCATAATGCCTTGTACAGGGGTTGGCTGACAGCATAACCTGGTATACAGGGGCAATTTAGTGATTTCGGCCCAAATCTGATGTTTTGGGTAACGAATGGACATACGGCCCTGAAAATTGGCTAAGGCAATTTGCATATTGAGATTCTCAGCAAGAAGCCAATTCAGATTTTCTTTGGTTGCAGGAATAAAAATGACAGATGGATCTATTCCATAAAGAGCCTTTAATCGGGCCCTTCCCTTTCGTATCAATTGAGCATAAGCTTCAAGGATTGTTACCACTGTTTTTGATTGAGAATGTGGCAAAAAGAGCCATTCAATTACTTGTAGGGGGTCTTTTGTGCTCTCTTCCCGTTGAAAGAGAGCTGCAAAAGGCTGAAAGACATTAGCAACTATTGCCAACATGATTGGCAGTGCAAGGAGACGTTGCCATCCCTGGCGATGTTCGATTACCTGTGCTACTGTAGATAAGGCCTCCTTGGCTGCATCAGTAAGAGTTCTAGATGACGATAGATCAGGATTTCCCTTTAAAAGGGTAAATAGTGGATGTAATTCTTCAGTGGTGAGTCCCAGAACTGGTTGGAGCCAGTTAATCGCACCTAAAATCTTTTGCAGCTCCTTAAGTGTTACTGTATTATTTAGTTTTATACAAACGGGTTGTGGACAGATTTCTTGTTGGGTAATTTGCCATCCTAGGTATTTCCATGGGCTGGTTTTCTGGACCTTGTCTGGTGAGATGTGCAGGCCAGCTTGTTCGATGGCTTTGTAGACTTGTGCAACAACCCTTTCTAAGTCATTGTCAAACAGCACAGCAATTAAAATATTGTCCATATAGTGATAAATGATAGCATCTCTATTTTGGACTCTTACTGGATGAAGTGCTGCATCAACAACAGCTTGGCAAATCATCAAGCTGTTGCGCATTCCTTGTGGTAAAACTGTCTAATGGTATCGTTGCATGGGTGTTTGCTGATTTAATGATGGAACAGAAAAGGCAAAACGTGGTGCAACTTCAGGGTGTTAAAAAATAGTGAAAAAGCAGTCCTTTAAATCAATCACTGTTAAAGGCCAATTGGCTGGAAGCATAGATGGTGAGGGGAGCCCCGGTTGAAGGGCTTCCATAGGCTTAATGACAGCGTTAACTGCCCTAAGGTCGTGCAACAAGCGCCATCTTCCGTTCGTTTTTGGAATACAAAAAACAGGAGTGTTCCAAGGGCTCCTGGAGGGCGTGATGTGGCCAGCAGCCAACTGTTCCTCCACCAGTCCCTGGAGTTGTTCCAGCTGTTCTCAACGCAGGGGCCATTGGTCGACCCACACAGGTTGTTGTGTCAACCAAGCGAGTTTGAAGATTGGTTGCTGCTGGGCCTGGAACCCCCTTCTTGTGTTTCCTGAGCGATCTGATAAGAACTGTCCATCAGCGTGATATTTCGAACGGCATTCATTAGACCGATGTTTGCCTTTCCTGCAACGAGGACAGTCTCTGGCCAGAGGAATTTTTTTGACTGCATTTTTTGAACAATCTCTCTTTTAATGTCCCAAGGCACCGCAACGATAGCACCCTCCTTGTCCTCCCCTTTTATCTGATACTTTCAGCTGTGCTGCAAGGGCATTAGCTAAAGTGTTAGCTTTATGTCCTGTTGAGCCAACATTTTGGCACGCTCTGACCATATCAGCCAAAGAAGGGTTACGGTTTTTCATAGGCTGCAATATGCACTGACAGTCATTGTTAGCATTTTCAATAGCCAATTTTAATAGCAACAGCCCTCTTGCGTCATCATTGTCGATCTGCCACTCTAAAGTGGCTTGCAGTCGATCTATAAAATCTGCATAAGGTTCATTAGGTCCTTGCAGCACTTTAACAAAAGATTGAGGTCCTTCACCCTTTGATGCTGGAATTTTTCGCACTGTCCAAAGAGCAATATGTCCAATTTGAGTGTACGTTTCCTGCGTGAATTGTGCTTGCACAAGTGGGTTACTATAAGCACCCTCTCCTGCTAGTTGATCAGATTCCATTGGAATCCGCTGGTTTAGATTCATAATGGCTTGCACAGTATACCCCTCCTTAAAGTCTGCGTGCCACATCTTGAATTGAATGGGTGTTAATACCGTTTTCATTAAAGACGTCCAGTCATGTGGAGCCAGAGTGTAGGACTCTGCTAGTGCCTCAGGCAGGGTCATAGTAAAAGCAGAATGTGCCCCTCCCTCCTTCACTGTTCGTCTCAGCTCCTTTAGGGCATCATAAGTGAGAGGCTGCCAAACGGGCTGCTGGTTGGCTTGATACATAACTGGACAGGCTAAGGCAATTTGCCCGTCTCCGTTCTGCATCGCCTCTCTCCTACATGCTTCCCAGATATTATGAGTTCCGACACTCACAGCTGCATGGCTAGCATTCACATCTTGCGGAGCGGGGAACAGATCGGGGTTCTTTTCAGTCTATTGGACCCGGGTCAAACGGATCTTCCTCTGGTGAGGTGTTGTTATTAGCAAGCATAGTATCAGGGAAAGGATTGGTAGGTGGAGCCTGAGGTGGAGGGGAGGGCGCGGGAGCAGGGACACCGCACGGAGTTCTCTGCGCCGGCCCCTCCAGCCTGCTGGTTTCTCTGGAGACCCTGCTGTTGCAGAGGGGCACGCCCCTGGGTTGGGGGTCTGGCAACGGAGGTGCTGATGCCTCAAGAGAAGAGGGAGCATTGGTGGTAAGATTCTGTTGAAGCGTTTTGATGGTTAGCAAGATTTGTCCCCAGGTGGCCAGGTTTTTGCAAGCCTGGCTATCTCCTGCTGCGGCAGCCTTTTGCAGGCTTGCGCCCACTCCTTCCCATGCCTCTAGTTGAAAAGTCCCATTTGTGGGAAATTGTGGATGATTATCATGAATCCACTCTAGCAAAGTCACTAATTGTGGGTCGGTGACACTTCTGCCCTGAGTTTTTAGCATTCTTCTCATCACATCAATGCCTTGCATCTGTTCTGAGGACATTTTCCCTCCCATGGTTCCCAGCTGCTCACCTGTGTGCGGGTGATGGGTGCACCTCTTGATTGTGTGGATCCCGATCCCGGTCTCTGGTTCCTGGTCTCTGGTTCAGCTGGGTTACCCCATCGGTCCGGGCTCTATTCAGGCCTTCTTTCAAGTCCCTGTTTGGGTGCCATTTGTGGCATATTACGGCACGGGCTCAACTTGTGGAGCAAGTGAGACAAAATTTATTTTGCAAGCAGCGCTATGTACACTTTACTGATACGGCAGCTATTTGCACGAGTCCTACCACCCCACCAGTGTCCAATCCACTGTCATACCATGCGTTAGCTAGCCAATCTGGTTGCTGATCACGCGCCGTCCACACTCTGGCTGGCATTGTACTGTTGCTCTTCATCATGCACTCTCACTTTCTGCATAGTGCTGTTGCTCCTCATCATGTACTCAGATTCCATTTACTTCGATATATTTGCTCTTGTTCCCATCCTCTACAGAGGACATGCCTGTTCTGTCATTCTGTCTATAAAGGAAGAAGTACCTGGCTTGGAAAGTTTTCTTTTAAATGGTTTAAGTTGGTTCAAAAATCTATCCTTTTGTCTACAAGAGCCAGTATTGGGTGCCTCAGAAAGCATGTAAAATAAGCCGTCGACACGCTGGAAGGGAGGGATGCCATCCAGAGGGACCTGGACAGGCTGGAGAGGTGCGCCCATGCCAACCTGATGAAGTTCAACCAGGACAAGTGCAAGGTCCTGCACCTGGGTCGTGGCAATCCCAGGCACAAATACAGACTGGGCGGAGAATGGATGGAGAGCAGCCCTGACGAAAAGGACTTGGGAGTGCTGATGGACGAGAGGCTCAACATGAGCTGGCAATGTGCCCTTGCAGCCCAGAAGGCCAACCGCATTCTGGCTGCATCCAGAGGAGCGTGGCCAGCAGGTCGAGGGAGGTGATTCTCCCCCTCTACTCTGCCCTGCTGAGACCCCACCTGCAGTACTGCGTCCAGTTCTGGAGTCCCCAACATAAGAAGGACATGAACCAGTTGGAGAAGGTCCAGAGGAAGCCATGAAGATGATCAGAGGGCTGGAGCACCTCTCCTGTGAGGACAGGCTGAGAGAGTTGGGGCTGTTCAGCCTGGAGAAGAGGAGGCTCCGGGGAGACCTGATAGCGGTCTTCCAGTACCTCAAGGGGGCCTACAGGAAAGATGGGGAGAGGCTGTTCAGTAGGGCCTGTTGTGATAGGACAAGGGGTAATGGTTTTAAATTAGAGGGAGACAGATTTAGATTGGATATTAGGAAAAAAAATTTTTACACTGAGAGTTGTAGAGCACTGGAACAGGTTGCTCAGAGAGGTGGTTGATGCCCCATCCCTGGAAACATTCAAGGCCAGGCTGGATGAGGCTCTGAGCAACCTGATCTAGTCAGGGATGTCCCTGCTTGTGCAGGGGGTTGGACTAGATGACCTTTGAAGGTCCATTCCAACATAGAACCATTCTATGATTCTGTGATTCTAAGATGAACATTCAGTACTATCTTTTCAGAACAGTATAGGAATTGGGGAGTCCCCAACACAAAATCAGTTGTCTCATATGATCTTGTACAAAAATTTGTCCAGTAATATCTTTCTATATTGAAACTGCCTTCTAAAACTGTTTATCTTTTCCTGAGTTATGTCAGAGATGATAGAGGAAAGATCCCCTTGATCCCTATGCATTCCCTCCATCCTCTTAATGATTAAGTACTTCCACTGGGTGCCTTTTTTCTTTTTTTCTGTCCAATCTGAAGAATCCCAGTCTAGTTAGCTGTTCTTTGAATGGAGTCCATTCCTCACTGCAGCTGATTGTTACTTACTCATCGTGGCTTGCTAGAACAGGAAAAGGTTTTGGCAGATGGGAGAACATATGACAAGAGAGTTTATACCTGTTGGGAGGATCAAAACCGGACATAGTATGTATGTGCTTCGTGTTATTACAGAGTGGTATAATGAATCTTTGTGTTTTGTTCTCTGTTCTACCTCTACTAAATTGTACCATTTCCTTCTTTTCAGCTACTTCTTGGTTGATGTTTTCCTTAAACTGTTATGTCTCCAGAATGACTAGATCAGCTCACAGCTCATCACTCTGTATGTAAAGTCAGAAGTGTGTGTCACTTCACATTTATTAAGACTGAAATTAACTTTGTTAGTGGTTTTAAACTTAACTCAGTGTTGTGACATTTTTTCACATCTTCTTGTGACTGCCTTTAGTACACTGCATTATCATCAGTACAGTATCATCAGGTAATTTTTTTACCTCATTAACCCCACCTTTTTCCAGATGAGGTATAAATTTGTGAAAGAATACAGAACCCAGCATGGAATCCTGCAGGGCTCTACTGGTCACCTAGTTCCGTTCTGAATAATGAGCAGCTATTTCTGTTTATTTCCTTGCTTTTAACCATTTATCTGTAAGAGAATCTCCCTTCTCATCTCACAGCAGTGTCGTTTCTTTGGGACTTTTTGGTCAAGTCTTTGGAAATCACATGGGTTATATTAACTGATCACTGATCTTTGTCTATTGTGATTTCCTCAAAGAATTCCAATAGATTCCTGAGATTGTAGAGGAGACTCTTTTCCAGTGCTTGTTATATGTATTTAGATTAGGGAAAGCAAGGTAAGGTTGGGGGTGAATTACACTTGTCTCTGAGCAAAATACCATTGGGTGGGTGTGTTAATCATACAGTCTCCAAGAGACTTCTGTCTTCAACAGAGACACTTTTATTTGTAGAGTGTTAAATGAGTAAAGTTCTTGGCCATACTTATCATACTGGAACAATCTCTCATGTAGGCTGGAACCAGGAACTGGTTAAGTTGCTATTCACTCAAAAGCCAGAGCAGAAACCAGGCATCGTTTGTTTATCTAATTTGTGATGTCAAGACGGGATGCTGTAGCACAGGGTGCCGTTTGGGATTTTGCAAGCGTTGAAACAATCATGGTATGCTAGAATGCACTGCCTTCCCAAGAAGACCATTGACTTAAAATGGCGCAAGTAAGCGAGATAAGATCATCATCTGCCACAAAGGCAGAGAGTTTTCCAACTAACTAGATGGCAGAGAACATTTCTCATTGATTTGACTGTATGAGACTTAAGATCAATGGGAAATCAAAGGGTATTTCTGTGGTACAAGCTGAAGTGATTAACAGTGAGTGTAAATCAAGGAACCCTTTTATGTTTACAAACTCTCCCCAATAGTTTTCTCTGTCCTGCGGCATTGCTTCTTTAGTTGGAATCAACAAGCTGTTTTTCATGCATTAACTGGTTGCATTCAAGTACTGAACTATCCTTGCAGTAATTGTGATGTTTGCCTTAAAGAGCATGCACTTTGCCTGCTGCTTTTATTGCTGACGTGATAGACATATGATAGATAATTATGCAGCAGCACCTGAGACCGCTGTAGGGGCTTAAAAGCAGTATTTTTTTTTCTTTGTTTCTATGGTTCATCTAATGGTAGAACCAAACAATAAGATAATCCTAATGAGCACATTCTGCATGAAATTTAATGTAGCACACTTATTCTTTGCATGCGAGTGTTGAAAAGTCAATCAGACCAGTTTCCAAATTCCTTAGATTGTTGGAGGGGCCTGGGGCAAAAGGGAGAGGGTATAAGTAAGTTGTAACATGTTATACACATGTATGAATTTCTGCTTAAGGTCTGGATTTTCTGTTAGCTGCCACACAGTGCCTTTTTCAATTTCTTTACTGTTGATGTTAATTCTATCAGATAGAGCAGTAAACACTTGTTGACAGTAAGTTCATAAAAGCACCACCGAAGGTAATGTACGTGTCAATAAAGATTTTTAAATGTTTGTGTAACTTGCAGCTTTTTTGGCTCGCTCACATTGATCTGAAGAGATAAAAGTACCTCTATTATAAGAGTATAATCAATGTAGAGTGTACAGTGAATTAAGTTGCAAAGAATCCTTTTTTTTATATAAAGATGTAGTGACAAAATTGATCATTTAGTGTTAAAAGGCACTAGATTTTATTCTATTCCCTCAAATGCAGCTTAAGAAAAAAAACCAGTTTCCAATGGTAGTTATGGAGCTTTAACTTAAGAAGTACTAAACATCCTATCCTCTTGCTATAGTGAGATCTCTCTGTGCCGAACACAGTCATGACATAGAGGCAGGTACTTTTCTAAAGAAAATGGCCCAGGAATTCAAGGCATGTATTCACTGTCAAGAACCAAATACATGAAAGGACTGAGAAGTGAAGCGTAACAAGGACGTCAAATGTGTTTTCCAGCAGGAAAAAGTGATTACTTATATTGTGGGTCTGTAGTCTAATTCCTTTGACTCAATTGAAATAATGTTGCCCTGTGATTAGCTTCTTTGAGCTATTTAACTGTACTTTGCTTGTTCTGTCTTGTATCTTGGACTTTTTTTTTTTTTTCCTTCCCCTCATTCTTGTTTTTGCCTTGGGTTATTCAGTCCTGTGCTTACTTTGCTTAATTTTGCCCTTGCTTTACTATAAAATATACAATTCTTGTCTGAAACTGTGAGTGAAAAATGAAAGAATGTGGAGATATATTTAAAATTGAAGCAAGAATTAAGGATCTCTAATACAAAGATTTTAGCCTATTAAATTTCTGTCTTAAAATCCATCCTGAGAACACAGACTGACTGCAATGTATCTTACATTGTATTAGATGCTGCTGAGTAATCATTGTGATTTATTTCTGAAATGCATTTTAACTTCTTCATTTAAAGAAAAAATAATATTCCATTCCGTATGAGGCTTGACTCTTAGAGAGCTGTAAGAGTCATGCCTGTCTGATATCATTTATATACATTTGGTAGCACTGAGTCTTGCTTCCAGGGAAATGCCAACATACGACATGTTATTCAAGTATTAAATAATTTGTCCTGAGGCAAACCATCAGTTTTTGCGTTGCCTTAATGGGACGTGTCTGGTTTTCTGTTGTGTTGCTTTTTTTTTTTTTTTTTTTTTTAAGAAGGCCGCTAGATGGAGTCAAAGCATCGAGACCCCGTGGATGGTGACTGCAGGGACCTGCTGAACGTGGTCTTCACACGCACAGTGCTCGCTTCCAGCAAGCAGCACCGGTTCTCCTGCAGCCTCTCACTAGGAAGTGTTGTTTAACTAAGATTTGCTCTTTCAGAAGAAAGAAGGACCAAAATGGTCTTACTGTTGTTCTTAATTTTAAATTGGCAGCTTTTACAAAGCTTGATACAGTAAATTAATGATAGAAAGAGTTGTTCCTCGTGTTCGTTGTGATTTGCAAATCTACTCTACCCCTAAAGTATACAGAAGGTGCAGCAAGAAAAACTTAATTGCATTTATTTGCCATTAGAGTATTTAAAAACTAGAAGATTACTAAATTGTCTGAATTTGAGACCCCTCTCTCTGTGTCTTTCTCATCTTTTTAAAATCTTGGCTCCCACTTTACCCCTGAAGCTGTTATCCAAGACCTTTTTTCAGCAGAGAACATAGTATTCCATCCTACATGAAGCTAATATACTCTGATTTTTTTTTGTAGCCACATGGAACTGTCAGATCTATTATCAAGTACAATAAACTGGTCTATATATGTGTTTCCCAGAAATACATGTTTAAATACACTTTATCCTCTAAAATTATACTAGTCATTGTAACTAATACTGTTTAGATTAAGATTAATTTGAAAACTGGAAGTACCATTAAGGAGTCCTGGAGGGAGTCAGAGCTATCCATGTGTAATCAGAGTTAAGTGAGACAGCAGACTTAAATCTTGATCATATTATAAAGTGATTATCAGTAGAAGGAGCATATTGTGGGCAAACTTGCAAGTTTTTGTGTTTGTATTTTCTAAAGCTGGTACTATACTTTGCTGCTTCTGCTTTGTAGATTGTGAATTTCCTGTTTTTAATAGTGTTAATGGAACAGAGGGGGATAGATTTAAACAGATATTAGGAAAAAAATTTTTACAATGAGGGTGGTGGAACACTGGAACAGGTTGCCCAGAGAGGTGGTAGATGCCCCAACCCTGGAAACGTTCAAGGCCAGGTTGGATGGGGCTCTGAGCAACCTGAACTAGTCGGGGATGTACCTGCTCCTTGCAGGGTGGTTGGACTAGAGGACCTTTGAAGGTCCATTTCAACCCAAACCATTCTATGATTCTATGCCAACAAAGGATTGCTTGGCATTTTCCAGTAAAAGAAAATGTTTCTAAACAAAAACAGATTTATGTAAATGTTTAATATGTCTAAAATACTTACTGCACAAGTTAAAAATCAGTCTGTAAATTGACTTGTTTGTTTATCTTTGCAGCAGTTGTGTTGGCCACTGTTGTGCCATTATTAGATGTCATAGGACTCACTCAAGAAAAAGACCAGTGCAAATTGCCAACAGAGGCCAGTTAGATAGTCATAGTAAAAATGCAATTTAAATAAAAGTGCTTTAATTTTGAAAGACCTCACAGAAAAATAGGGACTGGAAAGGACAACTGGGCTGATAGTCCTATGCTACCTTAGGTAACAAAGTAATATAATCCATTTTATAAGCTCGTCAAGGTCCATGTTATAAATAGAGGTGTTTTCCCTTCCTGGTGCTTATTAGGCAGCTGTTTCAGAATCTCACTGTCCTGATGGTTACAAATGTCTCTTAAAATTCTAGCTTACATGTATTCATGATCAATTTAATGTAATTTGTTCCTATGTCAGTATTGCCTCTTAGCATCAATAGCTCTTTTCACATTTAAATAGTAGGCTTAATGACAGCAATCATCTTGAGACTTTTTTTCCTAGAGTAAATCCATGCATTTCGTATGTGTTTCTAGCAGCAGTGCAGGCTTAGATGGCTATTGACACTTTTGACCCTTGGTCTAGGCCAGCACAACTATTTTGAAGTTACACATCAAATAGATGATGAAACTGATAAACTGGGGAAAAAAAAAATGCTGTCCTCCTTGCATTTTTTTTGTCCACTTAATTTTTCACCTGTATGCTGTCCTGACTGTTCTGGAAGTATGACCCTACCAACAGTTATGGTGCTATCATTGATGGAGTGGTGTACAGTGACAGAAATGAGTAGCAGAGGGAGAAATGGCAAAGAAGAATATCTTAGGGCAATACTGCTGCTGGACATGAACCATATCCTTAACCCAGACTTGTTTAGATATGTCTACCATTCTACGTTGCACTGCAGAAAATTGAGTGTACTATCTGAAACAGTTTGAACTAGTCAGTCCAGGCATTAGCAAGTCTACCCATGGCTACATGGGATAATTGCAATGTATACACATAACATTATTTACAGACCTATATTTGTTTATCCTTCCATCTAATTTAAACTGAATCAACATCTAATTGCTCAGTTCAAGCAATGGTTGGCTGTTCTATGATGTTACTGCCATTTACCAAAAGCAAGCCTAAAATAATAATTGTATCTTGTTGGTTTGGTTGCTATTTGAAGAAAGCTCCTTGCTGTTGCATCTGATTCCATTATTAATAGAATTTATTTTACAGTTTATATCTGGGAAGTTAAAGTTTCCCTCAGTGATGCAATTTACTGGTAATATTTTCTCTCTAACATGACAAGTGTAGTTGCAGAGCATTTTTAAATAGTTATACTATTTTAGCTATACTCTTCTTTCTTGTTTATTTATAGTCTATTTAATCTTTAATTTTGGCATTATTTCTTTTTTTCTTTCTTGAACAAGTAAGATTAAGTTAGTAAATTATCAATTTTGTATGAAATACTGAACCATGAAATAAATGTCCAAGATCTCACTTGTGCATATATTTTTACTTGCATGTTGTTTTTTATTAATCTAATGCCAGTTACATTGGCCCTAGGTGCAAGCTAATTGACTGATAGCAAGGTAACAACACACGTCTGTAAATGACTATTTGAAGAGTTGCAGGTAGTGACTGTTTTTATGTGAAATTTTATGTTACTGTTTTTGAAGGCCCACCTGCATTTGGCCAATTAGAAAGACTTACAGTCTTTCTGAGTTTGTGCTGCCTTTGTTAATCTACGTACATGACTACCCTGAATCAGCAGGAGGGGACAAGGTATCAGCGTTTCAGAATTACGCGCTGTGTTTTCCTGTCTCTATAGACAAATGCTTGTTGGCATTTATTGCAATCATTTATGCAGCTGGCAAATTTGTATGTCTATTCCTCAGTGCAACTAGCCGACATACTAAGAAAATCAGGTGGCATTTTTTTTTGGTATTTAAAACTAGTGCTCTGCAGTAATCAGGGACCTTGCATTAAAGTTAATGAAATCAGTTCAACTTAAATTATTAATTAAACTTGTTGGACAGGCTGAAATTAAGATAATCTTTTGCTGCTGTGATTATTTTAGTGTTTGTTTCTGATAATTCGTATTTGGTCAGTGACAAGGCTGTGTTTTCTACATTTCTCAATGAAGGTAATGAATGACAGAAAGCTGTAGGTTCCCTTTAAAAAAGAATATCTGCTTCATATCTTGCACTTTAGCATAGTTGTCAGCGTTTATGTTGTTCAGGCTGTTTTCCTTTGATTCTATTTTGCTTTTATTTTGACCTTAATTTGGCACATTTTGTATTCTTTCTGATGTTCTCAGGAGGTTGGGGAGGAAGGGGTACAGTTCAGAGCCTTGAACCTGCTTTTGAGGAGATTCTTCTTCAGCTCCCAGGAGGTTGCACCGGAGCTGCACTGGCAATGTGTTGAAAAACTAGACTTCCAGTAGGAAGCTGTTAATGAAATACTGTTCTTTAATGGATTTGTAGATTTATGGTAGAATTCAGTGGGTTTGGGGGATGGGAAACTAATGCATTCTGAGAATGCTAATATTTAACCTTCTTGTTTTCATTAAAACAGCTTCATGTATCATAAACTTCCGAGATTCAAAGTTCCAGTAGTCCAGTAGAGAAGCTACTAAGACATTAATGTCAGAACTGAGTTAGTATCAGAGAGATAGAACAGAAGTGGAAGAAATATTCCTTATTCAGGCTTTATTTTTCAGAGTTAAATCATCAATATGTTGGACATTGATGTTTCTGCATGCCAGTAGAAAGTAAACGTGAACATCTTGTCTACAATGGTATGGGAGGATGTGAAGAAACTGTGGTAACAAAATTAAAAAAAAATCTCAACATAAAGTGTAGATAGAAATGTTGGTTTTCTTTTTTGTCTTGCATAAAAATAATCTTGGCTAGGCTATTTCTAGACAATTCCTCTTATAGACAAGTGAGACTTTTAATAAAAAGTCTTGCCTTCAAACAGAAGCCCTATGTGTGGCTTTTTTCAGACTGTTGGCATTTCACTCTTCTGCTTTATTTTTCCTTTAGGCTAAAATTGCCTATCCTTTAATGCATGCTTGTTGCATTGTATGCCAAAACCTGCAGTTACACACATACCAGGCTGGTTTTGCAGTAAAACTAATACAAGTACTGTGGCTAGCGTTGAGATTAAAAGGTATTTAATATAAAATGGTGTTATGTAAACATCCCTTTTAGTAGCAAGTTCTCTGTGTGTGTTCTTCCATTTCTTTAGCTGTGGTTGGAAATTTTAAGTTGCCATTATTACCATAATAACATACGATTTTTTTTTTAATTATGCAACTGAGGCTCTGCTAGCAGAGATCCTCCTCTGACTCCCCTGTAATACTAAACACTGCAGCAAGTTTTACTCCTTGAATGCAAGCTGTCTTTTAATTACTATCAAATTATTATCTCAGTAACTACTTCATATATAACTGAGCTATTAATGTAGTCACCAGCTGGACATCTTGTTGACTGTGTGGGATTTTATTAGTCCCACTTCAATCAGTTGCCTGAGTTTGTATCTTTCTTCTTTATGCAACCAAGTTGAGTGTTGGCTTGCTGGGATGGGAGAGTGGAAGCCTCCGTTTCTGAAGCAAGTATCTTATTAACTTGTATTTGGATTCGTTGCTCCAAGTCACCTTTTTTTTAATGTTATCAAAAAGATTAGTGAAAAGGCTGCCATTGATTGCACAGCACACTAAAATCAGTTATGTATGTAAACTTTCCTGCTAGCTAAAGCTGAAATATAGTTGATTTGTATAATCAGGATTAATAGTACCTAAATTAAACTTCTATACCTCTTCTGGCAATGGAGTGAAACTGTATATTTAAAATTCACAACAATTAAAGGAATAAATTCTCAAGTGAGTAAAGACTAGAAGTTTTCCTTCCCGTGGCTGATTGTAGCAGAAATCTCGTATAAATAGAACATTATTTGTGATAGTGAACATGACCAAAAGACTTCTGTTGTGTAGTGTTTTGTGCATCTTTGCAGCTGTTGGTCTTCATAATCTACAAATCACTATATGGGTTTTATTCCTTATTACAAAAATTCAAGTACTGTCTGTTTCTATTCATTTTCAGTAACTTTAATACTGTTTTTCTTAGAAGATTGAATAGTAACTTAATCTGTCTGGTTTTGTCAGTACCAAAGGTTTTATCCATGTCTGCACTTAGTCATCCTCTAGATGGAAAAGGTAGAAGACAGACCTCTGATTTATTTAAAATTAGACTTAGTTGATAAGGATAACGTCTGTGTATGGTCCTCCTGGACAAGCTGTTGCTCTAAAAAGGACTTTGTTCTTGCTTCTAAAAATATTCTGTAATTATTAAAGGTCTGTTGCCTTTTTTAAATGTTTGCTATAAACTGCCTCTTGAACTAGAATCTTGCTATACAAAGATCATTTTTATACTTTCAGGTCTGCTGGGCCACGGCGTGTGTTAAGAATGACGCTAGGAGCGAAAATTACTAGCCAGCTCCAGGCTTCTTCATACATAGCATCAGGCCAAAACCTTTTGAGATGGGACCTGTCACCAGAGCAAATTAAAACAAGGACAGAAGAACTGATCAGGAAGGCAAAGCATGTATATGACAGTGTCGGAATGCTTGATATTGGAGAAGTAACACATGAAAATACTGTACAGCCCTTGGCCGATATAGAAGTAGAATATGCAGGTTAGTAGATGTTTTCTGTGATTCTTTCCACAGGGCATTCCATATGCACATAAGGAAACACTGAGAAAAGATAGTTCTTGCTTACAATTCTGATCCACGCTGTTCTTGTGTCAGAGGGTGTGACATGTGTAGAGGCCTCTCAAGGGTTTTCTGGTCATAATAATCTTTCACAACCTCTCAGAGGTGTGTGACATGATCAGCTACAAAGTTCTGCTGCTTTATTCTGGAGGGAAAAATAAGAATTGGAAAAACTGTGCTTTGGCACATCCAGAGAAGGGTATTGGTTGCCTGTTTTCTTTTTGCATGTGAAGCTCTACATGGTTACCTTTTCTTTTCCACCCGTGTACACTAGGGGACAATGTGCAGCGGTGCAGACTACAGCATCGGTGGTATGCACAGAACATGAAAAGCAGTGGGTTTTTTTCAGACACTGCAGAATCTGAAATAAGCACGTCAAATGGAACACTGGAGAGGTTAATAAGCTCCTAGTGGAGAAAATGTGATGGTTGAGAACGGGGGAATTTTTGAATGCTTTTTTGAAAGAAGACTACTTTACTTGCCTACTTTTATATTATGACCTGCAAGGCCTTGAAGAATCCAGGCGGTCACACAGTCACATCTAGGTTGTTCTGAATGAATTGGCAATACATGGATGGAGTTTAATTGCCAAACACAGATCATTCAGTTAATTTGTTAAGAATTGTCAGTCAGAGGAGATGGGAAGAATAAAAATGTGTCTTGGATGGCTTTGTTTTGAAAAACCTATCACATAATGGCTGCACGACTCTCAAAAAGTAGTCAGTGTAATAAAGTGCCAAGTTCTCTTAAATCCCCTGAAAAATCTACAGTAGCAAGAGAAGGGCTGAAAACAGGCACCTTGGCTCGGAGCAAAATGTTCGCAAAAAAAGAACAGCCTGCAGCTCAAATGTACTGTAATATTAGTCAGGCTTTCACATTACTTAGAATTACAGTTTAGGCACATCCAGTGAAGCTACTGGAACTGATGCTGGCAGAAAGACTTAGTAATCTTCATCTAAATATCTACCTTTCAGATTCTGTTTTAATTGTATCAATATATTTGGCATAGTTATTGTAAGCCTTTTTACATAAAACTATCTGCTTTAAATTAAGTTAGAAGGAAAATCTATCTTTGATTTAGAAAATACTGGCTGTCAGCTTCTTGACCAAGCCACCAAGGTTTGCATCTTCCAAGATGTACTTCTTTTTTTCTCTACATGCTATTGCCGCAGTGGGTCGAGTTGAAGCTTTTAATGCTAATCTTCAAAGCTGTATGTGAAATTAGCACGACTTGCCCATGAAACAGCCCATGGCCTATGATAAGAATGTATTACCACAGCAAGACTTCCATTAGAACATTGGATTTTTAACTCTTGTGTGTCCCTTTCAGATATATATGAAAGACCTACCCCCGTAACTGGAACTTATTATCTGAAAAGAGACACATGACAATAGGTCATACATTTCACTTGGAAGCCACCAAAACTCACTTCATCATTTTGGAACATCTTGACATGAGGACAGGAGAGGCTGGGGAGCAGGGGTGAAGTTTCCCGTGGACTTCAAGAAGAACCGTATACCCATGTTTGCATTCCAGAGGTTTCTGAAGGGCTGAGAGTATCTCAGGGTTTGATAAAACAACTTCAGATTGCATAAAATTACAAAGCTTTAAATCATCCTAAAATGTTGTTACTCAAAAATATGTTTTTGGAGAGCTGGAGGGGAGTGAAATTATAGTTGGTTTTGAATTAAGTTAATTCAGCTGACCATAATGAATCATTTCTATTTTAGCACTTTTATTCAATGTCATTATGACAATATTCCTTTAATAAGCAATAATTTACTTAGTCTCAAAAGTGTATTCTAAAAAAGTAATATTACTCAGCTTCTGATCTCTAGAAGTTCAGAACACATAAACAGCATTGTCTGTGTTTACCTTATTGTTTCTCCTTAAGCATAGAAGAGAAGATGGGCCTTTGACATTGTTCTCATAACAATGTTAAAATAACTTCAGGACAGATAGATCTGTTTGAAAAATTCAGAGCTTTTCTCTTTAAATGCTAACATGGAAGTATCTGTGCCAGCTATTAAACAATGTCAGTCTTCACCTGCAAATGCACTTCATCTTTCAAAAATCATGTATCGTATTTATACACCTTTCAGTTGACTTCGTAGAAGTAAGAAGGTGAGATAATTAGGCTGGATAATAGATAGTTTCTGTAAAATTTTATTTGTTAGAATGGTGAGCCATTTTTTCCTGTCATCTATTCATTTTCACATTATCTGTAGTCACTTTGTTTCCTTCAAGCCTGACCTGAAGTGTCAGATTGCTTTGGGTACTTGTTTCTTATGTGTTTTCTAAATATCAGAAGGGGGAAAATGTCTTATCCTTAAAGCATTTCAAGCCTTCTGTGTAACTGTTCATTGCCTTTTATTTAAACAGTGGAAAGAAGCATGTTGGATTTTCCTCAACATGTCTCACCTGACAAAGAGGTACGCCTAGCAAGTACAGAAGCTGACAAAAAGCTTTCTAATTTTGATGTGGAGATGAGTATGAGAGAAGATGTGTTTCAGAAGATTGTGTATTTGCAGGTAAGTTACAGTGATAGCTGCATAACTTGTGGAAATGTAGATAAAATTCTAGCAGTGAAAAACTCCTCTATAAAGAAATTAGTATCCGTAATGCTTTTCAAGATCCCCATCACTGTGTGTGTTTCTCTGTGTTTGTACCAGTCAAATCTTTCCAGTGGGACACAGTTATACAAAAAGGCTGTGGTTCCACAAAAAACAGTGTAACTTGTCACTCCAGCTCTTTGCCTGTCATGTCTAGGTGTATGTATCCTTCTTTTTCCATTGCAACAGCTTTGACTTTTGTCCAGTCTTCCAGTGAGCTGATACAAGGAAGCTAAACCAGCAGAATGAAACACATCAGGAAAAATAAAATTTATTGTTTTCTGCTGGCTGAGCTCCCTGAACTGGTTTGCCCAGAGCATCACCAAGGAGGGGGAGGAAATAAAAAGGCAATATAGCAATGTATTTAGGTTGGCTTATGCTGCTTTTGATTTTGTGGCCAAAGCTGTGCCTTATTGAATTTTTTGAGAATTTTGAATTTTAAAGTTGAGTTTTAAGTTATGAAAGTTAATGAGAACATATAACTGGGAGTGACCTCTGAAATTACCTCTTTTGATATGCTAATTATAGGCAGCTACATTGTATACTTATATGTTGCTTAAGCCTCAAAATAAAACTAAGTCAAAAGATAATGCACTGTTGAACTAGTTTCTGTCCCTTTTGTGTTTCTGTTTAGCTTTGCTACTAAGCGAGCACCTACAGGTATCTCATATTCTTGATTTGTATTCTTGATTTGTACTTGTTTATTTTGTAGCTCAAACAGGAAGAACATTTGGTTTTGTTCAAATGTATCTAGTGACATTTAGTAATAATTTTACAAAAGTGTAATTCAAAGATAATGAAAGGAAGCTATCTGGTGTGAAAACTAAAATATATACATTTGTCCATGCTTCAGACATGAATTTTTGCTTTCAGCCCCACTGATTTGTAACCTTCTTGTGATGCTGATAATATACTGGAGCCCCACATCTTGGAGTTGTCTTTAGTGCTTTTTGTAGCATTGACTGGGAACCAGAATAATATTTGCAGCACCTTATTGAAGTGCCTTCCAATACCATTGTCTTCTATTGCTGTGTTTTCTAGGCACATTTTCAAGTGTTCTCTAGCTGGGTGTTGTTGTTTTGTGTTTGTGGAGGTATTTAGTAGCTCATTTTGAACACCTTCTGTTGTGTGTTGGCAGATAGTGCCTTATGTTGATTCCCCCTCTCCCCTATACCTTATGTTGATTTCTTTTTTTTCCCCCTGCTCTGCTGCTATTCGTTAAATGGTTTGGTATATATTTATTATTTGCTGTGATTTTCGTATTTCTATATATACCATCTGTGTATATGGCAGATTAGCCCTAAATGTATCTAGCTGTTTTTAATTTACAGGAATTTCTGATAGTAGCTATTGAAAACTGATTGCTGTTTTTTGCTAGTATTACTTTCTTTTAAGAAAAAATATTTTCCATTTAGTGCTTTCCTACTTCATTTTCCTTTGCAATATGTGGCTTTTATAACAGTTAAAATTGTTGCTTACATCTCTGTTTAATTTTTTTTAGAGATTTTTCTTGACTTAACTGCAGCATGTAAGTATGTTTTGGTATTAGTTTTCCAGGGATGCAACCTCTGAGCATATATCAACTTCATAATAATTATGAAAGTAGTGACACTTTTTGCCATAGACCAGATGTAGAATTGGCAATAGTGCCAGATTGATCAAGTCTCACTATTTCCAAATTACACAAAGTTCTTGTTAATTTTTGCTAAATTTTTAATGCCTTCCCCTGTTAGAAACTTAGTTGAAAAGTCAGGTTCCAGGAGTGTATGAAAAAAGAACTTCCACAAACAAAAATGTTTTGCTGAAATCATTTTATGAGTTTAAATGAGACAGTAAAACATTTTGATTAAATCGGGTTTTTCATGGCCTCACTGAGGATTTAAAGTTCAGGTATATGAATTCAGTTTCATGGTCCTTCACAGGGGCCAAATTAAAATGCAGTGAGGTAAATGAGGCCACTCACACACCCATGTTTTTTGTAATACAGTTGATCTACTAAAAAATGAGTAAATCTGCTTGATCTCTGTGACATCCTGAGTGGTTTTGCTCCCTTTAATGAGGACTAAACTTTCGTAAGTTAACAACAGTTTAGTATTCTTCCTAAATTCTGCTTTATTTTAGAACTCTTGATGATGAGTGATGTGTGATGTTTTTGTACTTAATTGAAAAAAAACCCCTGAAAATAATCTAGTATCTTTCTTTTCCCTATTCATTAGGGGGGGAAATTTCCTGCATAAATCAATATTGTTGAATATGCTGCAGAACTTATTCTTTAAACAACTTTTATTTTGGAGTCTGAAACTTGGAATAAAGGCAAATTTGGTAGTGAAAGCTATCATTTTAAATTTTATTACTCCTAACATCTGCACATGTTGGCTAGCAGAGGCATGCTTAAGAATGTTGCCAATCTTCTCCACCCACGTGCCCTCAGGAAACTCAGCCTGATGTAAACAGCTGCTGCAGTTTTTGTTCATGATATTCTAAGTAGATTTTGTTTCTTGTTTTGCCTGAAGATTTCTTTATGGAATAGCATAGCATAGATGTCCAAAACAAATATGAAACGTTATCTAAAATCATCAACAGTGACCATTCTGAAACTTCTGGGAAATTCCAAAAATCCATGTGTAGTATATTTGAAATTAGCACTTCTGTTGTGGAAATTTTTCGTTGAAGAAATACAGGATAACATATACCATTCTGACCAGACAGAAGTTCAGAGATGACCAGAAAGCACCCTTGGTTCCTGTGCCTGTGAGGGTTTATCCTTGCTTATCCTTAAAGACCAGAAAGGCATTTTGAATGTGGATCATCCTTATCTTAAGCATTAAAAAATTAGTGTTTGCAATTTTCATTCTTCTGCCTAAAATCCTTGCTGGGTTTGGGCCCAGGAGATTTTCAGGAGTATGACAGTCCTGTATGCCCAATGGAGAGGCTGGAAGATGCCTAAATAACTCTGTGAGACTTTTCACAGTCCTCTTTCCTTAACTGTTACTGTAATAAAAGCAGTGTCTTTTTATAGAGATTAGAGTACTCCATTTTTTTTCCTCAGCCTTTCTATTTTTAAGTCTTGCAGCACGGTTAGCACAATATAAATGTTAATGTAGTGACAGGATCTGCATTTTTCACCTCTGTCATTTTTAAGTTGCACTTTTTCTATCACACAAGTCTTAAGTCAGAAAAAAAGAACCCTGGAATTGTGGGTTGCCCAGCAGAAAAACAATATATGAAAATTCTGGTTGTTACAATTCTGACTGTTATTGACAGCATGAAGATCTTTATGAAGCTGCAGAATTTCAGGGAGCATTCTTTGCCAGAAGCAGAGCAGGAAGCTGGAGTGTTGGAGGGAGTAGGCTAATAGCATACTTTTTGTCTTTGTATTGGGCAATACTTTGTGTGGCTTGCCTTACACATAGAATCATAGCATGGTTAGGGTTGGAAGGGACCTTTAAAGATCATCTAGTCCAACCCCCCCTGCAAGGAGCAGGGACATCTCCAAGGATCAGGTTGCTCAGAACTCCGTCCAACCTGGCCTTGAGTGTTTCCAGGGATGGGGCATCCACGGCCTCTCTGGGCAACCTGTTCCAATGTTCTACAACTTGGATTGTAAAAATTTTTTTCCTACTATCCAATCTAAATCTACCTCCCTCTGTTTTAAAACTGTTACCCCTTGTCCTGTCACAAAGGCCCTACTGAACAACCTCTCCCCATCTTTCCTGTAGGCCCCCTGGAGGTACTGGAAGGCTGCTATATGGTTTCTGCAAAGCCTTCTCTTCTCCAGGCTGAACAGCCCCAACTCTCTCAGCCTGTCCTCATAGGAGAGGTGCTCCAGCCCTCTGATCATCTTCGTGGCCCTCCTCTGGACCTTCTCCAACTGGTCCATGTCCTTCTTATGTTGGGGGCTCCAGAACTGGATGCTACTGGATGTACTCCAGGTGGGGTCTCACCAGAGCAGAGTAGAGGGGGAGAATCACCTCCCTCGACCTGCTGGCCACGCTCCTCTGGATGCAGCCCAGGATGCGGTTGGCCTTCTGGGCTGCAAGGGTGCATTGCCAGCTCATGTTGAGCTTCTCATCCCCCAGCACTCCCAAGTCCTTCTCCTCAGGGCTGCTCTCAATCCATTCTCTGCCCAGCCTGTATTTGTGCCTGGGATTGGCACGACCCACGTGCAGGATCTTGCACTTGTCCTGGTTGAACTTCATAGAATCATAGAATCATAGAATGGTTAGGGTTGGAAGGGACCTTCAAAGGTCATCTAGTCCAACCCCCCTGCAAGGAGCAGGGACATCCCTGACTAGATCAGGTTGCTCAGAGCCTCATCCAGCCTGGCCTTGAACGTTTCCAGGGATGGGGCATCCACCACCTCTCTGGGCAACCTGTTCCAGTGCTCTACAACTCTCATTGTAAAAATTTTTTTTCTAATATCTAATCTAAACCTCCCTCCTTCTAATTTAAACCCATTACCCCTTGTCCTATCACAACAGGCCCTACTGAACAGCCTGTCCCCATCCTTCCTGTAGGCCCCCTTGAGGTATTGGAAGACCGCTGTCAGGTCTCCCCGGAGCCTCCTTTTCTCCAGGCTGAACAGTCCCAACTCTCTCAACCTGTCTTCATAGGAGAGGTGCTCCAGCCCTCTGATCATCTTCGTGGCCCTCCTCTGGACCCTCTCCAACTGGTCCATGTCCTTCTTTTGTTGGGGACTCCAGAACTGGACACAGTACTCCAGGTGGGGTCTCACCAGGGCAGAGTAGAGGGGGAGAATCACCTCCCTCGACCTGCTAGCCACACTCCTCTTGATGCAGCCCAGGATGTGGTTGGCCTTCTGAGCCGCAAGGGCGCATTGCCGGCTCATGTTGAGCCTCTCGTCCACCATCACTCCCAATCTCGTCCACCATCACTCCCAACTTCATGAGGTTGGCACGGGCGCACCTCTCCAGCCTGTCCAGGTCCCTCTGGATGGCATCTCTCCCTTCCAGCGTGTCGACGGCACCACACAGCTTGGTGTCATCGGTGAACTTGCTGAGGGTGCGCTCTATCCCACTGTCCATGTCGCCGACAAAGATGTCGAACACGGCCGGCCCAACATGGACCCCTGAAGGACGCCACTTGTCACCAGTCTCCACTTGGACATTGAGCCGTTGACCACCACTCTCTGAGTGCGGCCATCCAGCCAATTCCGTATCCACTGAGTGGTCTGTCCATCAAACCCACGTCTCTCCAGTTTAGAGAAAAGGACGTTGTGCAGGACAGTGTCAAATGCCTTGCACAAGTCCAGGTAGATGATATCCGTTGCTCGTCCTTCATCCACCAATTTATCACAAATGAGGATGGACATGTGAGGTTTGACTTGGAGAGGACAGAGGGCATGATTTTTTTCACTTATTTTCCTTCAAAAGGAGATTTCCACTGTTTGCATACTTTTATTTAAAAAAAAAAAAAAAAAGAAAAAAAAGAGATAGCAGAGTGCTGCAAAAAAAAATCATAGCCCTGTGGAAGGGACACATGGCTCAATCATCATTGACTTTAGCTGTGTGGTGGCCTATAGTAGTTAGATCATCCTTTCATAAGTCTATGGCTTCTTTTAAAAATTACCTGTAAACAGATAATATTAAAAAGAAAAAAATATTAATCATTTATCATATGGCAGTATTGGTAAAATCAGTTAAATTTGCCTATTGCTTTAGAAAAGTTAGTTTATCACAAAATGAATTGATTGTTGTAATTTGTTTCATTGGACTTAAAAATTCTTGCATATAGATTATTGGAGGTTTGGGCACGATTGTACTAATGCTTAGCATAATGCTACTGGGACTTGTGACTCTTTGCAGAGTAAAAACAAAGCTAAACTGTTCTAAGCTCTTTCATGGTTCTAAAAACCAATCTCCACTGATTTTTTTTTAATCCTATATGCAGAGCACTAGGGCGAGTACACATTGTTTATGTGTTGTGTGGATTAGTTTTAAATGACAGCTGGGAAAATATCTGTTTCAGAGTTTTAATAATTACTTATTTTCTCTCGTAATACAACAGGGTTCCTGTCTCTTATTTTTAGTGTTTAAAGAAGAGAGGTAATTTGCACTGGCAGGTCATTAGTTGACAGCTGTACGCAGTTGTGTAACTCTCATAAAATTTGCATCTTTCAACATCCTTACTTTTCAGAGGTACTAGTCAAGAATTAATTGTATGTAGGTAAGCTGAGCAGAGGGTTGTTAAGACAAGTCAGAGCTAATTCCAACAGCTTCATATTTGAAGGTGAACTTAAACAGAATGTATTTTTTTTAAGAAGGATTGTAAGTTATCACCTTTTTTTAAATGTTCACTTTTAGATAGGGGAAGATAAAATTAGAATGTGTGCAGCATTATTTTCAATTTAGGACAAAATTACAAGTTTATGCATTAAACAGTTATGCTGTAGTCAGTTCGAAGGAAGACCCTCACAGGACTGATCCATGTTCTGTTACAACCAGTATCTTTTCTCTTAATGTTGGTTGCTTTAGGAAATGACCGTTCAAGAATCTTTACAATAGCATAACCAGACATAGAAATAGTGTTTTATTTGTTGTCACTGATTTATTTGTTCTGAAAGAAGATATACATATATGCTCAAATATTAGGCCATCTCATATGCTTCAGTGAGACATCTAATTTTGGGGGGCTTTTTTAAATCCTTCCAAGTTTTAAGGTACAGTGCTACCTTATAGCATGGGTTTTCTTCAAGCATGTGTAAGTAAGCTATCTCCACAGAAGAAGCTTAAGTGCAGTGTACTATAAACTTAAAAGGGCTTGCCATTATGACAGCATGTAAATGTGCTGAGATACTTGGTAAAATAAAACTATTTTAAACCAAGCTACATCAATGTAAGAATACTGTTGTATAAGGTAACTGGTTTGGAAAGTCCATCCCCTAAAATCGGGGATGTTCCTGTTTTACTATGGTGGTTCTAAAGAACAACTCTGTTCCGACCCATGTAATGCTTGGTATGTTTCTTACACCATGTTGTAAATTCAATTGTTCTATACTGTCATTTCAGCAAACCTGCAATCTTGAAAATGTAAAACCTGAAACAAAGCGATATCTAGAGAAATCGGTTCAAGTGGGAAAAAGAAATGGACTCCATCTTCCTAAAGAAGTGCAGAATGTAAATATGGATTATTACTTTATAAATTAAAGATGATAAAACTGTTAGAGGTGTGAAATTATGGTTGTATATCTGTACCAAGCATATATTTGAACTTTGTGCTTTTGGACTTGCTTAATTGCTGCTCTGATCTTACCTGTTCTTAGTTCCAGATCCATCCTTCAACCTCAACCACCTTAAGGTTTTTAAATTAATCTGTTAGATGCCTGTGGTACTCAATGGGTAGAGGTGGTATGTGTCACATACCTCTTTTAGCCTTCCAAAGTAAAATAAACCTATTTGGAAGAGTTTTGTTATGTGTCCTAGTTACAGAGAATGTCTAAATTGGATAGATTCCTAGGCAAAAGACCTCTCAAAAATGTTATTTGTGAGTCCAAGCTTCAGAATTATGTATAATGATTACAAAGATGCAGCTATTTCAATTTCGATTTTGTAAAATGTATCCAAGATTTTAGCATTTTGGCTAAAAAAAGACTTGAGGTAGCTTAAAGGGAGCACAAGTCATGCTGACAATTTTGGCCTTATTAAGGGAGGATTTGCTCAAGCATATTAAAGCACTTGTCACTTCTGAAAATCATGAAGTCAACATGAGATGCTGACATAATTCTCTTTAAATTCTGACTGATGTTATGTAACAATCTTGATTTATGACTCTTGAATACGCTTTTTCCTCTGTAGAAAATCATTCTTCATCCACATCCTTTAGTTAGTGGGAACAGTTTCATGTGCATTTGCATTGCTTAAGGGCAACTGATGCCTCTAAAGGAAATTTGAAATACATTATAAGGAGACAATAGTTGAACTAAATGGAAGTAAAGACTTGACTAATGATAGTCTGACATGTTTTGTATTTGGTGCATATTCTTCTACTAGTAACTATTGTGTTTATGTGAACTTGAGATTAAGGGGTAGAGACATGCTGTGAGATATAGAAAATGTTTCAGAAGGATGGATATCAGGATTTTTAGAAAGGTTTTGGAATGGTCTTGTCTTTTGTGGGTATTATCTTCTTTTTGTTATACCTATACAATTCCAAAGGAGTGTTTTTCAATGGGTCACATACATTTTACTACCTTGATTTTCATCTATTTTAGTGGATATTTTCACACTTAAAATTGTAATTTAGGCTTTTCAAATAAAATAAAATAATCCAATGTTAGCACGTAATGCTGTTCGGAGAATGTGTTTATGTGTTCGGTCCCCTCTGAGTTAAGAGCACATTTTAAATGCTCTCAGAGTGATAGCCCCAGCCCGGGGTTCATGGGCAACAATATTGCTCAGGACTAACAGAAAGATAAAAGGGAGGCTGAGAGTGAAGTATGATGCTACTTCCAGTGTGTTACTTGCTCAATGCTGATATTCACTGCTGGCTAGTAGAAAGCCTAGCCAGAAAAAGTTAAATACTATTCATGTGGAGGACAGTAATTGCCAAATTTGATTTTTCTTTTTCCATTAAGTTCAATTTATCCCCGATACAGGAAATCAAGACAATTAAGAAAAAATTGAGTGAGCTGTGTATAGACTTTAACAAAAACCTGAATGAGGAAAACACATTTCTTGTGTTTTCTAAGGAAGAACTTGGTGAGTAGTATGCTTGTTTTTTCAGTTTTTTCATCCTTCCAGTTTTACTGGAGTCATCTTTTTTTTTTGTCCCAGTGAATGATGGCTAGATCAAATTAAATTCTGACTGTTTTCCAGTCTTCTCTGTTTCCTTTTTAATCCTTCCCCAGAGTCAATTTAGAATTACCATTTGCAGATGTTTGTTTTCTTCATAAGTCTGTGCTTCCTGAAGTGTTTCCCTTGTATCAAGTTAGAATATCAGTAATACTTTTTTTCTTTTTTGGTAACTTTACTCTTCTCTGCTTCTTTCTTCAGTTCTCCGCCATCAAGCAATCCCTTGTGTACTATATTAAGTGTAATTACTGGAAAACTTTTCTGTCCTGCAACATATTTTAGCTACTTGAGTCATTTAAACGGATCTAGAGATTTCATGTGACAAGAATTTGGGGATTCATTATCTGAAGAGCATGGCATAGAATGTGCTTTAATAACACCAGAGATTTTTTTATGTTATTTTCATTTTTTATCTGGTAGCCTTAGAGATATTTCTCTTTGGCTTACAAGCATTCCCATTTTTTATTTTGCTTGGTTGTGACTTGAAAAAGTTTTAGCATATAATTGTAAAAAGAAGAGCTATATTTCCATGGAGATTTCTGATGTCAAATTAGATTACAGCAAAACAAATGCAATAATCTCACGAAAAGAGAGGGAAGCAGGTAATTCTGGTAAACATTGTTTATTAAATTATGTTCTATAGAAGGCCTTCCTGATGACTTTATTAAGAATTTAGAGAAGACTGAGGAAGACAAATATAAAATAACTTTAAAGTACCCCCACTATTTTCCTGTAATGAAGAAGTGCTGCATGTCAGAAACAAGGAGAAAAATGGAATCTGCCTTTAACTCAAGATGCAAAGAGGTATGTTGTGTAGTGACCGTTTTACAGGGTAATAACAGATTGAAAAATGGAGCTAGGCATTTAAATGTTAGATTTGAGTTCTATGTATTGTCTAGTACTAGCAAATCAAAACTTTTGTGATCTTAGAATCACAGAATCATAGAATAGTTTGGGCTGGAAGGGACCTTTAAAGTCTTTAACAGTTTATTCTGATCTCTAAAGACCTTAAAAGTCAATGGTTTGCCTGTCTGTGTGTGTCTACGGATCTTAAATTTTCAGTGGTGCTGTTAGTAGAAGTAGGATTTTGCTCTTTTGCCAAATTTCCCTACAGTGTTTTGCAGCTGCTTACAGACACTTTCCTCCCAGAGAAGGACATTTGATTGTCGCTTATTTGCAGTTCTTCAGAATGAGAGGGGTTATTTAAGCACACATTTTAATTATGAAATATAAGTGATTAACTGTGACATTAACGCTTTGGGTATTGATGAGAATTTTAATTAGATGTTAAGAAGAACCCTGTTTTTAATACAAGATTAATTTTATTATCTGAAAAATAGCTCGCAACATGCCTCATAAGAAGAAGAAACCATTTCACAAGTAACTTATTTGATACGATGAGACCAGGCACCTAGACAGGTACAAAAATAATGAAAAAGATTTAAGAGGTAGAAGATGTGTTATTCAGGCAATTGTACCAGCCATTCATTAGAGAACATTGGCAGAGTTGAGCTGTTGTACTGGAAGTGCTGGGACTGAGAAGAGTACAAGATAAGACAAAATGGCACCAAGAACTGAACATGCTGCAAGTCAGCACACTTTAAGGTATTTGCTGTTAAAACCATGTAACAATCTTCAAATCTAGTATTTGAAAGAAAGAATTTTATTTTTTTTTTCACTAAGAAGTTTCACTTTTCCAGAACTGGAGATTAACAGCTACATTTTCAGCTTCTCAAGGATCCTCCACCACATTTAGGTCAGAGCCTGGGGTTTTTGTGTTTCAGCACTTTCTCTGACTGCTATTGTTAAAGTGGCAAAAGAGGGAAACTTGCGAACAGGCTCTGAATGTTGGCACAATAGTTTTGCAGTCTGTCTTCACACCTAACAAGCAATTAAGCCTGCTGTCAGCCATGTCACTGTTATCTTTCACATTTAAATGGTTGATAAAAGAAATAAACTCTTTGCAACAAACATTTATTGTTATCCTAAAAGTAAATGGTATATTGTTTGATTAGTTAAGACAGGTAACAACAGGTAACTAACAACTAACTAGAAAACTAGCTACCTTCAATCAAATACTGTGGCAAAAAATTACAATAATCTAACTAAACTTACATTGTTCTATATTTATATCTTAAAGTGTTTCATTTTCAGTGCTTGCTGGTTTTTGTGATTACAGATATTATTCAGATAATTGTTTTCATAAGATGCATTTTCTAGTTTTACTTTACAAGTTTGCGTCCTTTCTTTTTTAGGAGAACACAAAAATTCTTCAGCAGTTGCTTCCACTAAGAGCAAGAGTAGCAGAGCTTCTTGGCTATAATACACACGCCAACTTTGTCCTGGAGATAAACACTGCAAAGAGCACAGATAATGTAACAGCCTTCTTAGGTTTGTTCTTATTTATAAACAATACTTTTATATTTGGTGTGGCAACATGACTCTTCAGCCAAGATAAATTTAAATACATAATTGGGTAACAGTGGCCATCATGTTCAGATAGAAAAGGAAATCCCTATTGCCTCTGTTCTGGAATACATATATATATATTTTTATTTTTTTTAGACCATAGCTGTACAAATGCTATTGCTCCAAAACACGGAAGCACAAGACAAAAATCTGAAAATAACTTTTTATGATGGCAAATATAGGCAAGCGGTTATGTCTGCCCTGAAATGCAGTTATCCTAATTTCGAACCAGAATAACATGTGCAGCCTAAGCAATTTAACAATTCAAAAGGCTGTGTCACAGTTGTAGCTTTTCGTTCCCTTGGTTTGCTGCAATTTTTTGTGCATCTATAGCCTTAGTGTCTTTTTCTGATATAACTGCATTAACTATAATGAAAGATTACAGTGTGTGATGATGCAGCTTCTGTGAGCTGAATTTTTAAATTAGATCTGGAATAATAGATTAAATCTGGAATTCAAAAGCCCACTAATGGAATTTGATCTGAAAACAGACATATCCTGAGAATTTTAAAACTGAGCTGTTTACGAATTTATAGTCATCCTGTTGATCTTAGTGGGCCTGCTCTTGTGCATAGAGTTATCCTCTACTTTCTGGAATTATGTAGTTCCACAGAATAGTATATAATGGGTTCTAGCACCACTTAGGATTGTATGTAGAGGTATTGTATAAATAAATCCCTTAAATTAATTTAGTACTGATTTTTTTAAAGTGTGCTTAAAGTATTTTGGACTTTTTTTTAGTCCATTATGTTTTTGTAATTCTAAATGGTCTTATATAATACTGTGTTTTTTCATTTGTTTTGAAGCTGATATACATCATAATGTAGCAGTTATTTTTGTGACTTGAACTTTTTACAGTAGGAGACTTTTTACAGTAGGAGATCATATACTTTTCTATTAATAAATATCATGTTTCGTGGTAGTTCTTGGAGAGGGAGAGTGTTCATCAAGTTAATTGTTAGCTTTAATTTAGTTCTTTTGATATATCCTCAGCTACAAGCATGAAAGTAGGATTTGCTCTGCTTTGTTCATATATATTAATGTTTTATATCATTGTTCATAAGCTGATCTTATGGCTAGGAAGAAAAGTATTCTGTCCTATAGCATATTCTGAATTTAGCATAATATGCACTGTGAACAGTATTTCAGTCGTGTAAATGCATATAGTGCCTTATAGCCTGCCTAGAAACAGGAGTAGGAGTTCCTAAATTTTACACTCTAGATACCAATATTGAACATTAACCTGAATTCTTAAGGAAGAAAAAAGTGTCTGGTAGTACAGAAATACTTACAAGATAATAAATACAGTCTGTACTTTATGGGAGTTTAAGTAAAAGTAAATATTTTATATTCAATATATTGGATTCATAGTGCTATGACCCTTTCTTGTCCAAGAAAAGCTATTTTGGAAAAAATTGGGATCAATTGAGATAATTGAGATCATAGAGATGCTAGCAGTCGTATAGGGAAGAACTCTTTAGTCTCTTGTTCTTTTACAGGACTTTAGCTAGAAGTAGGTCATAATCTGTTTTTAAAAGTCTTGGAAGAAAAAGTAGTGTTTGAATTTCCTGTTGCACTTCCAGTAACTAACAGTAGTCGTCTTCAGCTGTTTCTACAGAATCACATCAAGAGAACTGAGATTACATGAGGTAAAAGCAATGGCTTCAAGCGAAAGTGTCTACTGTTACTTTCCATTTCTGATGTCTTCGAAAAAGTCTAAATTTACCAAAATGCTTCACAGTACTGTTAGGCCTGTGTGGACTCCTCTGTTATTTATAGCTTGCCTGCAATTAAACTCATTAAGACAAGAAAGCAGTTTGCTTGCTGTTGGTCAAGAAAAGGAAAGCCCTAGCATCCACTCTTGGGGCATGTGCTAAAACTTATGAGTGTATTTTATGGGAATACATGTTATAGTAAGGAACACAGAAGTTGATTCCAATGTAATCTTTGTTTCAGATGATTTGAGTAAGAAGCTAAAGCCATTGGTTGAGGAAGAAAGGGAATTTATTCTAGATTTGAAGAAAAAGGAGTGTAAAGAAAGAAACTTTGATTATGATGGAAGAATCAATGCATGGGATCTTCATTATTATATGAACAAAACAGAAGAGCTGAAGTACTCCATAGATCAAGAAAAGCTGAAGGAATACTTCCCAATTGAGGCTGTTACAGAAGGCTTACTGAATATTTACCAGAAGCTGCTGGGACTTGTATTTGAGCAAGTAGAAAGTGCTCATGTTTGGCATGACAGTGTTACTCTTTATGCAGTAAAGGATAAGGCAACAGGAGAAACATTAGGGCAGTTCTATTTGGACCTTTACCCCAGGTAATTATGACTTAGTGTTTTACTTATGTGTTTAAAATTGAATTGGTCTTAGTGAGCTGCTGGTGGAAAATATTGCCAAAATGCATTTGTAAGGAAATATTTATCCCAGTGACAAGACTATTGCTGTGTTTGTTAAGTTGTCTTCTTGATTGTTTTTAGATTGTTTACACTTTTTCTCTTTTTGCAGTACTACCACATTACTTGCTTATAGTGGGTTAATGAAGCATTACGACTTTTTTTAGTTTTCTGTAGTATTGCTGTCTAGTCAGTTGTCCATAATTTTTTGCCTCTACAAACTTTTCTCTTTCCTAACTCTAATACTGTGTTTTACTTTTTATTTATGTTGAACTGTTATTCCAGTCTGTTCAGATTGATTATATTCCTATCTGCCAAATGTTCCTAGTTTCTCCCAGTTCCTCTTCACACTTTCGATGTGTATTTTGTACCCTATTGTCCAGACTGCTAAAGAAAATATGAAATAGATCAGAACCAAGAAAAGATTCCTTTTGAGCACACCTTGATATTTACTTCCAAGTTGATCTCTGCAGCACTTCTTTAGCTATTTACAGCATCATCTGTGTTCTGTCAGAGATGAGGAGACTAGACTGATATCACAGGATTTTTTCTTCGCTAGTCTTTTTTGACTGTTTCTCACTCCTGAGTTTGTTTGGTTTTTTTAATATCCTTTAGCAATTTATAAATTGACTGATACGCTTTTCAATATAAATTGTTTTAAGTCTTCTCTGGTTTAAGAAAATTAGCTTAGTCAATACAATAGTGCATAAATTGTTCTTTTTAAGATAGGCACATTATCTCCTTCACCTGTTTGCCTGCTCCCCCCTTTCTGCATATCATGTGAATTACTGAAGCTATTTATTAGTAAGACCCTTCTGACTTAACTACTCAGTTAACTACTCAGGTTTAGGGCAAAAATTTCAACGTAATTTTTCTTTAAACTTTTGGATCCCACCAAAATGCAGTAAACTGTATTCATTTGTTTCCTGTCATGAAAGAAAAAATACTGCTTCAGAGGACAGAACCGAGTCCTTCCTGTTACAATAACAGTTTAAAATAGAATTGACATTTAAGTATATGTACTTTCAGTATTTGAGTAAAAATCAGATTCTTGTAAATGCTACTGTGAATCTTAAACTGATGTGATTTAAGTACTGGGTTTTTTCCCCCTTGTGCTCTTAACGGGATCTGAAACTTACTAGATCTTAGAAGTTGTGAAGAGATGTAATTTCTTTGTGTAGAGCTTTAAAGAGACACTGACTGATTGTCCCTGTTCTTGAATAGGCTTCGCCATTCTGGTGAGCAGGCTTGTGGTTTGAAGATAGTGTCTGATATATTTTCTTATACAGAGAGGGAAAGTACGGGCATGCAGCATGCTTTGGTCTCCAACCCGGCTGTCTTCTCTCTGATGGCAGCAGAATGATGTCTGTAGCTGCTCTGGTAACCAACTTCACAAAACCAGCATCAGATTGCCCATCATTGCTGCGACATGATGAAGTAAAGACTTACTTCCATGAGTTTGGTCATGTAATGCATCAGATATGTGCACAGGTTAGTGATGGTTTAATTACAGTGTAAGACTTCTTTCTTCACTGTCTCAAAGCAAGGTGTAAGTCTATGTTGGTGGCCTCTAATTTTATTAAAGTACCTATGCAAGTTTTTTAGTTAATTTTCAAAGTGACACGTGGGGGGGGGGGTGTTGTTGTTTTAATTTTTATTTAATAAAAATAAATAGAAAAATTTAATAAAAATAAATAGAAAAATTTAATAAAAAATAATAGAAATAAATACACATTCTTATGAAAAACATTTTCATAGGAAGATATACTTTTGCATTTGCCCCATGCAGGTACCTGTGATAAGTGAATAGATCCACATGTAAGATGACGATTCTCAGTGGTGACTTCTATTACAGCTATGGAAGGGCTTTTTCTTACTTCTAGTAGCATGCTAGATGTTAGAAGCAAAAAAAAGGTTTCTGTACCTAGGAATGCAAATGATTTATGAATCCAGATCACCTCCAGGATTTTGACATTTGGTATTCTTGAGAGCTATCACTCTTGACATCGAAACTATAAAACAAGTCTTGCCTGAACTATTGTATTTTGTATTCTCCTGTCTGACAGTCAGGGTTCTCACAATGACCAGAGAGGACTGAAGCTAGTCTGCAAATTTTGCATCAAGATGTCAATAAGTTTTAAAATCCTAGTTTAATTTTTACTTACATGTAAAATTGATTCTGCCAGATGGTAAATTTATTATTGAGCCTAATTAAAATTTTATGTTTCAGAGAAAGGCAGGTCTCAGTATTCATTGAGAAAAAAATTTGCAAATCCAAACTTTATATGGCACTCCTTTCATCTTTATAAACAAGTACCAAATAATAAAATCAGAGAAATGTAACACACATTAGATTTTAATTCTTGACCTTGATCCTAGAGACTAGGACTGCAGAATAAAGAAACAAAGTCGTAGAAATCCATATATTAAATCTAGAATTCCACAAATGACGTTCAAGCAAACTTCAGAACAAGTAGCTAGACTTGCTTAGGTGTTTTTGCACTGTGTTGAAGGTAGAAATATAATGATTATTTGATCATCTCCACCCTAAGACAGGCATTTCTGACCTCAAAAATTGAGAAATAAAACCTGCTCTTTCTTTTAAACTACTAGAGGGTTTTATTAGTAACCACATCCAGTATTACAAAATTCAACATTTTGATAACCCATGAGGATGTGCCTGGGTGTTGCTGAGCCCATTCTGGGCAGCCGAAGCCAACAATTCCAATGCGTACGCACTTCACTTGCTGTGGAATTGCACACAGGCCAGGGAGGCCTACTTTCCAGTTGTCTGTCCCACTGAGAGGTGGTTTCTGTGTGCGTAGCTGCCATGCTTACTGCTGTTGTATTTTACGAAAAGTGTTGTTTGCACACCTGCGAGTAACTTACTAGTCCCACATAAGAACATCCTATCCTATGGGATTTGTGTGTGCAAAGCACTATCTGGTTGCATATGATGATTTGTCTAAGCATGTTAAAACTTGACATTTTAAGGGTATGTGGGGATTGGATGGGGTGGGAATCTGTGAGATGTTGGTAAAGGTTAACTTTTGGAGACGGATACTCCTTGTAATTTATGAGGGGTCTGCTGGGAACTGAGATATCAGCACAGGGAGGTGATCTGTTTATGCCATTAGGAAAGAGCTATTCAAATACTGCGAAACGAATGTCTTAATATATTTTGTTAGCATGGTGCAATTGTATATGGGTAAATGAAGATATTGGAGTTAAGTCTTTGAATCAGTGTGGTAGACTGTAATACAATAAACAGTTTTATAAGTGTGTAAATAGAGTTTATTATTTTACTTGGGGCAATATAACAACATTTTATAAAAATTTACAAATTATATCATTGTCATAAGACAACATGGAAACTTATGTATTGCTGTCATAACGTAAAAGGTAAAAAATCAATAGTATTAGGAAAACTGAAGGAGTGTTTCATACCAGTAGAGAATGCAGTAAATTACTACTGAGAAATCTATTTTATTGCTTGGTAATAGTTTTACTTCTGAATTTTTGCCCTCCTTTCTTTAAAACTCCTTTTTTAGTTATTGTTATTGACCTGTTCAAATGATTCCTTTTGCTGTGATTAACACTGAAATTTTGGCATCTGAAAGTTTATATTCTGCTAGAAATCCTGACTTTGATTTTCATTTAATACAATGGCTTTTCCTTTTAGGCTGATTTTGCTAGGTTTAGTGGAACTAACGTGGAAACAGATTTTGTAGAGGTACCTTCACAAATGTTTGAGAACTGGGTGTGGGAAAAAGAACCACTACAACAAATGTCAAGACATTATAAAGATAAGAGCTGTGTTGCAGACACTCTCCTAGAGAAACTTGCTGCCTCTAGACTGGCTAATACAGGTATCTTTCTCCCCTCTCTCACCTCCAGTATATGTATAAAAATATATCACTAAAAATTGGAGGAAAACGTTACAGACAAATTTAACAAGCCCCTTACATTTCTTCTGTGTGTATACTTATCATTGTCTTTTGAGTTTTTGGGTGCCACCATTAGTAAAGGCTGTGATTATAGATACCAATGTTTGCAGGAAGAGTAGCATCTCTGATTTTCCAAGCTGCTCAAAGGACTAAAATACCTTTGCATTCCTCTCCATGTGATTTTTCTTTGGTTTTTTTTTTTTTTTTACCTACCAACTTTGCTTATTTAGAATTAGGGAGGTCCTGGGTTTTCTGATGGTGTGGGGTTTTTTGCTTTTTGGGGGGGGTCGTTTGGGTTTTTTTTTGTGGTAACCAAGGGTAGGCATTGTGTATAAATACAGTATCAGATTTTCTGTATGTATCATCTATATTTGATTTGGATGTGACACTTGACAGACATTAAAGTTGATTGGAAATTTACTGAACATACATAGCATATCTCAGACAGAAGTCTTGTAGGCCTGCATTGCTCAAACAGCCTTTTAACTTCTCAATCCAGAAGCCTAAGTCCACGGTCTCTACCTTTCCAGCAGATATACTGCCTTCCCACGTTAAGGTCCCAATTATCTTCTCCTTCCATGTCTTATACTACCTTACATGTATCTCCAAACTGAGACTGTAATCTCATGTCATTACCTATCATCTCATTATTCTGTTACTCTCACCCCTCTGTCCCTGTAATGATCACTCCTCCAATATCATAGTCTTACCCATTTATGGTACAATTTGTCATTAAGCCAGAGCTGTTTATTTTGTACTGCTTCCTTATCCTGAACAAGAAGTCCCTGTCCTTCTGCCGTGTACAGACACTGTAGCTACATAAGCATTTTATCTGAGTAAAGGTTCATATCTTTTAGTTTCTTAAAAAAAAAGCCTACAGCAGCTGCAGCAGCAGCAATTCTTGCTGTTCTTTGAAGTGTCTTAAGGTTGATATAATCCCTACTATCTATGCAAGCCATGAATAAAATGGTATACTGGAAGTGAAGACAGTTGAAAACATAATTTTAAATACTGACATTTGCTTTTAAATATGTGCTTTATTTTAGTTTTGATCTTTGAGAAAAATAACATTTGAAAAGATGGAGCTTGTAATGACAATACGTTCACTAAAAACACACCTTTCAATTTTTTGTAACTGAAGTAGTTCATATGGAAATGACATAACTCCAAGTTTTTTCCATAGTTAAAATTCTAGTAATTTAGGGGGCATGTTGATATCTTTGAATGAAAGGTGCTAAAGAAACTCCAACTACTTTGATGGTAGTTAATTAAATGTTCTTACCCAATTAGGCCTTTTAACCCTCCGTCAGATTGTTTTGAGCAAAGTTGACCAGGCACTGCATACAAAGCCATCTGTTGACCCAGCAGATGAATATGCCAAATACTGTATGGAGATTCTAGGAATTCCTGCCACCCCAGGTATGTCAGTGTGAAGCTTTTATACAGCATGTCCATATACATCCCTTTCTTTCCCAATAATTCTTGGCATACAAAAAACCCAAGTTGTTGTTTATAAAAGAATCTACTTTATGAAGCTGAAATAATTACTTTGAAATATGGGGTAATTTTAATGATCTCTTCTGAAGGAAGATGAAGGTAAATATAAAACTTAACCTTTTGCAGGTTGTATTTTTAGTAACATGTGAATACCACTTTAGATGTTCTGTTACATCTGCGTTGGATGTGCAACTAACCTAAGATGGGAAACTGAGTTTCCTTTGCAGTGAACAGAATATGGCCAATACTTTTAGAGGCATGCTCAGACTCTTTATGTTAGAAGTTTCAAAGTAGCTGATACAAATTCCTTATTAATTTATTCTTAAAGTGGAAATACTCTACACATCAAAGAAATAATTGCATTTGATTTAAATAAACTAATGTTAACCTACTTTTCAAGGAACAAACATGCCAGCTACTTTTGGACATCTGGCAGGTGGTTATGATGGTCAGTACTATGGATACCTGTGGAGTGAAGTGTTTTCCATGGACATTTTTTATAGCTGCTTTAAGCAAGAAGGAATAATGAATCCAAAGGTAGGTGATGAATACCTTTTACTAAAGACTTCTGTTGCACTTTGTCTCTGAAACTGTATTTATACAGATTACCTGTATTTATAATACAGATAATCATGATAAATAGGTATAACATAAGTACTTCTGTACCCGTCAAGTTCAGATCAACAAAAAAAAAGGTGTACAAATAACTTCAGAATATAATCTTAAAATTTCCAAGAGCACTTGGATTTTAATACAATTCTTACATAGCCATATATTTATTATTACATTATGTCACTTCTAAGACCTTGTGTCATGTTGACTAATACCTTCCTTTTTAATTTTAGACTGAAAAACCATATTCCTCCATTGCAGGAGCAGGTGCATATTCTACTGTGAAAGCTATATGATAATGGTGCTCTGTTTCCATTAATAGCACCTAAAGTATGTGGTACTTTTATGTAGTTATTATTTAGAAAATTTAATTTATTTTGAGCTTTCTCTTTCACAATACAGCATAACTCACAATTTTTTTCCTCTTTATTTTTTCTTCTAAGTGGCTTTTGAACTTCAGATCACTGACAGGTTCTAGATTTACTGGGCTTTTTTTTCCCTTGTGTAATTCTCCAGCCTCCTCTGCCTCCAGCAGAAAGAAAGGATAGTTTGTGATGTGGTTAGCAGTCCTGCCAATTCTGGCAACCTTTTTTATTTTTCAGATATTATAGCATTAGACTTGTGAGTTGAGGTGCTGCAGTTCTATCATGGGAAACGCCTTTCGGTTTTCCTCATCCCCTTCTCTGTCTTCTGGATTCAGCAGCCAGCACTAGTTCTTCCCTTTAGTAACAGTACAGAGGTAAAAGAGACAGTAGACAGTGCTTGACTTTCTGTTCCTCTGTTCCTCTCCTGGAATTTGCCTTCATTCCTCCCTTTACTTATCACAGCAAGCAGAACTTCTAGAACTGTCCCTCCATGTAGAGGGTGGAGAAAGAAAACAAGATTAGACTTTGACCTAGATAAAGAGAGGAGTCCACAGTGGAGATGGGGTAGAGGCTAGAAAACTGAGGGAGTAGTTAGGCCAATAAAACCTGAAAGAAGTTTTATGAAGAAAGGCAGCAAACTGAGTAGTTTGAGAGGAGAGGTGACAAAACGTTTGGAGGTCAAGATTGATTCTGGAGTGCTAGGGATTCATGATAGGTGCATGTGTGAATAAGCACTCTGCTTATTCAGTGGGAATGTTGTTATTCATAAATAAGAGCAGGATAGAAGAAATGGCAAGTTAAATGAGAGGATAAAATAAGTTTTTAATAAAGTGCTGTTAATATGGATCTTAAAAATGGCATTTGGGGAGGAGTCAGACTTACTGTGTTTTTTCATGTATTTGCAGTTGGGGGAGATGGATAAGGGCGCTGGTGCCAGACTTGTGGGACTTCATGTCAATTCCCTTTTCTAACACACACACCCTCCTCCAGTGTCATCACAGACCATTTTTCTGTTAGCTTAATGTCGTACTCTCAAAACTCTTTTCTGAGTGACTGTATAGTCAAAACTCTTAGCTAGTTTGCCAGAATTGCTCTGTGACCTTTACTTTTCCTGAGGGATGAAAGTGCCTTTTATTCTGATTTTCTTTTTGTGGGGATTTTTGTTTTCTTTGTCTGTATATGGGAAGCTTTGAGAATAATTTAATTATGCTAGAGATGAATATTTGCTATAGTTCAGCTAAAAGGCAACTAGCGCCTCTTAATGTGAAGCCTGCTTTAAGAAGTGAGGAAGAAAAAAATTTGTGTGCGTGTGACTCACTCTCTGGCATGTATGTGCACACACACACTTTGCTTGAATGCTGACGTAACTTCAGGGGTAACTCTGTGGAGATTTTCCCTTCCTCTTCAGAGCAATGCTATCTTCTCGAATTGGTGCTCCTTATCCTTATTTATGTTCCACAGAAGGTGTAATAGAGTTCCACAGAATGGGACAAACAATCTTTTATAAACAAATGCTAAATACTAGTATGATTTTTGTAGTTACTCATATTTCATTATATCTAGCTTTAGATTAGTTTTCAGAACAGCAGGAAAGGAAAACGATTATGGTATTATGACTAGGGCTTTTAGAAATTCGGCTTACCTCTTCCTGTTAGAATAAAACCTCTTCCTGTTTTGCGCAACAGCTATAGAAACTAGTTTCAGAGACCATATCAATAAAAATTCTTCAGCAAACACTTAACTTTAACTTAATTGGTTGTCACACTTCAATTCTTCCACCTTATATGAAATAAACTCTGGTCTCCCTAGAACTGAGCAATGTGCTGGCTCTGAAGACAATAGCCAAGACTCAAGTCTACTCAAGTAAAACTTTTAAACTACAAGGAACAGTATCTTAATTTGCTGCTGAAATTCAGGCAACTAATACAAATAGTGAAGTGAAGTATAAGCAATGCTTCAGTGAACATTTTTTTTGTATTTTAGTTTTTTTCCCAGCTGTTAATTCAGACAATGTTATAAGTAATGCAATTAAGTCATAAAAGTCCATCTATTAAAAAGACGTGCTGTTTTTTGCAGTACAGCTATCAGAAAGCAGTGTAGCCCTGTAATCTCATAGCTTTGACATGTGAGGGAAGTACAGATGTGTATTTACAGTGACTAAAAGGAAGGACATTGTTTTCTTCAATATCAGAAGTATCTGGAACATCTGCATGCAAAATAATGTTTTCTCATTGATAGTAATGTCTCAGAGGCCCAAAATTCTCAAGATACATTCTTTAAAATATGACACCTTGTTTAGAAAGTCCTCATTACTTACGGTTGTCTCAGAAGCTTGCTTCATTCTTTTGAAAGGAATCCATTCCTTCTAAAGTAATAATGTTTCTTCCTGAAAATAAAAACTGAGTTAAGTCTCTATTGCTTGAAGATAGTTTAATAGGGGCGTTAGATGCATTTGTGTATATTACATATACTACTATGCATATAATATGTGTCTATGTGCCAAGTAATTCCTCAGTCCTAAACCCATCTCTGAACTATTATCTCTGTTCTTCATAGAGAGATTAAAGAAAAAGAAATCTTCAATTAAGAGAGAATGGTTGGTAGGTCCCTTTTCCTGCAGTCAGTCACAGGGATAATCCATCACTGAAGACTGTGTGGAGATTGTGCCTGTGTTATGCTTTATAGAATGTTTTCCAGATGAGTTGTGATTGTAGCTCCAAAACAGTGTAAAACCACAAGAAAAATGATTTAATTGAGAATTGGTTAAACTTCTGCCCTCTTGAGTTCTTCCAGTAGAAGTAAATTATACTTGTAGTGTAGCCTGATTTTATATTAAGAAAATCTGGAAGAAGTAAGGTGCTTAATCATGAGTAGATTTTTAAGTACACAACAAATACAGAAAAGAGTTCACAAGATAAGAAATACTAACATTCTGCTTTACCTTGTATCAGGCTGGGATGAAATACAGAAACCTCATCTTGAAACCTGGAGGATCTTTGGATGGGATGCATATGATACAAAATTTCTTGGAGCGTAAACCAAGCCAGAGAGCTTTCCTGTTGAGTAAGGGATTACGTGTTCAGTAAAATTGTGGTTCCTTTATAATGGCATACAAGTATGGAATGAGCTGGAAATGTCAGTGTATTTCACATCATAACTATGTATCACTATAGGGAAACTGGGTCACTTTTTGATGATTTTTTTTAATTGTATAAATAAAAATGTGGGGTTTTTTTTAAATTGCATAGGACTACAAAATTCAACACATCAGGGGAAAAATTCTGAGATGTGCAGAATTTGAAAGGTAACATGGTAATTTTTTTGAATTGTTATGAAATAATACTAATCAGTATGGGGAGTTGGTGCCATGTTCTCTTTTAATAGGTGCACTTAAACTATGTCTTCTGAACAAATTTTAAAAGTGGAGGGGCAGAAAAGCATGCTACGAGCAATAAAAGACATAGATTCATTCTTATCTGTATTCTGTTGTTTTGATGGCTCACAAGTGTCTTTGATGGAGAAGTGTGTTTGATTTCATCACAGTTTTGGTTCAATCTAGCTTGATGATTACAAATCAGTTTTTTGTTTTCCAAATTATATCAATACTGTCACTGAAAAGTTATATTTGAACAATTATAATAGTTTCAGTTTGTTTGTGAATTATTCCTTATATACGTATATGGAAGGGAGAAAAGAAGATATCCCCAGTGGGAACGGTAAAAGTCAATCCAAGATTTTCCTATTCTTTTCCAGTGTGGCATGCACATTCCAAAAAAAAGCTTCATAGATTACAGTTTTCCAGCTGTGGGAGTGTGAAAGTAATTGAGGAATTATTTTGCAATTTTCTGCAAGATCAGCAAAAATTAGTCTTACAGGTCAACTCTACACCACTCAAATAAAACTGCTATTCTAAGGGCATTTTCTTGTCTGCAGATAGCATCCTTCACTTTAGTTTTAGTATTAAAACAAATATATGAACAAACTTTAATTTTGGTTACTAGCTAATATATTTTAGACATTTGAGCCATAGCTGTAAACATGGTTGGTATTTTTATTTGTTTGTTCATCCGCAAAGTAAGAAAATGTGCCTAGTCAACTCAAAAGAGTTCTGCTTTTTCTAGCAAAAGAAAAATGAAAGCTTTTATTTTGGGTCAAATCTATATGTTTCAGGAGGAAAAAAACCCCACAACTGTGAATGTTCAGGTGAAATTTTACTTTGGTGTGTTTTTCTTTTAAAGCATTTAAACTGGAGGGGCCGGGGTGGGGGAGGGGGCAGACAAGGAGGGAAAGAAGCTTAATTGGTTTCTGAAATGTAAAATTTGACAGGAATTATTTTTGAACCACAGTAGTTATGGATGTGAGAAAACATAAATATTTGTCACTAAAACATATTAACTATGTAGTCTTACCACAGCACATAGTTAAGTCAATTCTAACTCTCATAGTCAGTTACAATTTTAGAACTCAGTTCTGCTGGGTCATGAAAATGCAATACATGAAAGTCACAAGTATGAGAACATCTTGAATGATATTCAGAACAGCTATAAAGGAAAGCTGAGGAAACTGATGGATGCAAGATTATCCTAAAACCCCTGAATTTTGCATAGATTAATTTCCCTTACATTCTAACTGGATTTGGAAGTATTTTGTTTTCTTTTTAAACGTGTTTAAATTCATTGTGACTGTATCTTATCAAAGATATTTTCCTTTCACACTAATGACAGCTCCAATTATATAAAATGTAAAAAATACACTAAGTGACACTTTCCAAGAATGAATCTGCGAGTCTAAGCAATGGAAGCTTCATTAAGAAGCAAAATGCATTTTTATTTATTTTACAGCTGGTAGGCAGATTTCCACATGAGGGAGACCTTTCTCTGCATAAACCAGCAGTCTCAGATCAAGGTAGATAATTGCAAATGTAGCAATTATAAACTAAAATGTGTGCTGATAAAAAGTTATGTGATAATTTAAGTTAGATTTAGGACGGTTCTGATGCTAATGATGATAATTTAATTGACTTGCTTATTTTCCTGTTCTTTAGAGTGTGTGTGTTATACAGTATATAGTAACTAAGATGCTGAAGTGCAAGATAATGTCTGCTATTACATCTGTGTGAAAATGCCTACATGGTTGTGCAGTTAGGTTAGTATCAGCTGAATATCCATATGTGTATGGAATATCATAGAATCATAGAATCGTTAGAGTTGGAAGGGACCTTCAAAGGTCATCTAGCCCAACCCCCCTGCAAGGAGCAGGGACATCCCTGACTAGATCAGGTTGCTCAGAGCCTCATCCAACCTGGCCTTGAATGTTTCCAGGGATGGGGCATCCACCACCTCTCTGGGCAACCTGTTCCAGTGTTCTACAACTCACATTGTAAAAAATTTTTTTCCTAATATCCAATCTAAATCTACCTCCCTCTATTTTAAAACCATTACCCCTCATCCTATCACAACAGGCCCTACTGAACAGCCTCTCCCCATCTTTCCTGTAGGCCCCCTTGAGGTACTGGAAGACCGCTATCAGGTCTGCCCGGAGCCTCCTCTTCTCCAGACTGAACAGCCCCAACTCTCTCAGCCTGTCCTCATAGGAGAGGTGCTCCAGCCCTCTTATCATCTTCATGGCCTCCTCTGGACCTTCTCCAAGAAGGTCCATGTCCTTCTTATGTTGGGGGCAAAGAAGAAAAACCTAAACCACATTGTGACCATGAATGAAAGTATTATGTTCTATACCTGTCCCAAAGAATAAGATTTTTTGTAATTTGTTTCTGTAGAAGCCAGTTCCATCAGTCTGCATCAGGCAATAATTAAGGCAAATAATTTTGTGGCTAAAACTGCGCTCAACAGAGAAGGCTAATGGGTATGTTAGTACTTCTGAAGTACTTCTGAAGCATCTTAATGTGCTAACATATCAAACTTGTCTGCTAATTTTTATATTGACTTCATGGAGGCTTCTGAATCAAATTAATGTTCACATTCCTTATTGTAAAGACTTGATCTTGGAATGGAAAAGATAACCTGGAGAAAGACATTTTTGTATTTTTGCAGCTCTCCATCACAGCTATGAAACTTTGTCTGTATAGGAAACAACTTATTCTGACAGTATTGCAAGGCTGTGACATAAAGTCCACTGAGAAATCAGGGAACACTTCTTCTGCTTTGTAAACACAAGTTAATTGCCTTGACACTGCACAGAAACAATCAGATACATTCAGATGTGCCAAGAGGTAGGTATCTGGCAAAACCCAGGCTATTTTAGACTTGCTAGACCCATGCTTCCACTGAATTAAATTTCAAAACAGTGAAAGCCTGTGTTTATTCCAGCCCAACTTTAACTATTCACTGTAATAAATAAAGTATCCTGTATTCTTAATCTGTAACAAAATGCTGCCTTTCCAAGTTAGTATTGTATCTTTTTAGAATTTCATTGTATTTAGGATTTTTTTCCCCCTCTTGTCAGAAATTCAAATTGAACTTTGGCTGGCTTCACAACAAAAGCTTCAAATGAAAGGGAAAGGGTAAAAAAAATTACTGCAACATGAAGTGAATCACAAGGTCAAGATCTCAGCTTCCTGTCTGAAAAATGAAACCATTTAGTTGAGTTAAATGGAGACTCCTGGAGGGATCTTCCAGGAGTGTAGGGCGGGTTGCACAGCAAATGGTTACTGGCAGGGATTAGAGAGGCTAGACATCGGGAGGTAATGTGGTAACACAAGTCAAAGGAAAAGGAAGGAAAGCAGTAGGTGGAAGGATGAACTTGTAGAAAGATTGGAATGAATGTCAGAGGCAGATAGCAGGAAAAAGCGGCATAATGCATACTGATTTATAAAAGCCACTGAATGCTTTTCATTGTTTTATGAATTAGAAACAAGACATGCTTGTCTATGAATAGATTTCTTATCTTTTTATTTGCATGCCAAAGAGCATGAGATTATGCACCAGCTTGTTGCTTGCATACTCGTGCTTCTTCCTGACATCTGGCGATTAATTTTTATTTCACCACTATTTTCTTAATTAATATATTTTAAATAATAATTCCTCATGGTGGAAGGAAAAAAGTGCGGTGTTATGGGGAAGTTCAGTTTGTGGGCCCCGTGCTGGAAATCCTGTATAGCTAATCATCATTAGCCATTGTAAAAAGTGTAGATGATACAAAAAACATGGTACCAAACAACAATCAATCTATTTTAGACCTAATTAGGACAGATAAAGACAAATTAATTACATGAATTGGAAGTTAGTAGTTGCCTCGAAACCAGTAATTATGACCTAATTTTGTTCAGTATTGAGTAACAGAGGATAGACTCAACCAACACTTGCTTGCACTATACTCTGATGAATTAAAAAGGCTAAAGATACCAGTGTTAAGAGAACTAATGAGTAAAATTATTGGAAGAAAAATTGTGAATAAGAAGTGGTATGTCTTCAAAATGCAGTTGGCCAAAATCCCATGATTTCACAACTTAAAAATTTTTGAGAACAACTCTGACTAAGAAAGAATCTGTTTACCAGTAAAAACAGCAATTAAAAATAAACAAAAACAGAAGTGGGGGGTCACAAGTAGGAAATAGTTATAAAATGAGGAATTGTAAAGTGTTAAAAATTATAAAGAAGGCTAAGACTGTCAAGAAAAAAAAAACATAGATGAAAGGACTATAGCCAAAAAGATGTAATGTATTAAGAACAACTACATTCATTACAGACCCTTTAGTAGATAGAAATGCTAATATAGCAAGTGGCAAAAAAAGACAATTTTTATTAGTTTCTCTTCTGCGTTTAGAGAGAACCAACATGATATAATCATATCATATGAGAAAAATGTGGTACTTTCCAGTTCATTATTAAGTGAGGAGGATATTAAGCAACACCTACTAAGAATAAACATTTTTACGTTAGTAGGACTGAATTAAATCGCACTTTGTGAACCTACAAAAATTGATAGTGGGGGATTTTTTTCCCAGTGCTGTTAATCTTGGAATACTGCACACATGCCATTGTACTGGAGCAGTGTTAATGAGTTCCAGCATTCAAAAAGAACCAATAGGTGACTATTGGTTACAGTTTGAAATACATCTTCAGCATAACAGTGGGAAATAATAAATATGGTTCTGTTGCTAAAGAATTAAACAATGAATGTAATTCATACAGTGCAAGTGCTTTTAGGAAAAACAAGTTTTATCAGACAAGCCTTAAAATCATTTATGGCCATTACGAGCCTGATTAAAGTAATTTTAGAGGGATTTATGTAAGAGTTATTTGACTTAGTGCTGTATATTTTTATTTGAAATAACTCTATATGGTCTCAATAGAGAATATGTAAAATTGATTAAGAACAGCTAACTGTTCTTAGAGAGTACTTGTTGGTGTAGTATTACCAGAGAACAGGGTACAGTGATCTAAGTGCTTCAGGGATCAGTAGAGGCTGGTAATATAAAATCACTGGTGATAAAATTTGTCGGCAAGTGACTAAAAAAAGCAATCACGCAGAATTCTTCAAATTGTTTGAAAGCTTTGGGCATTCGGCCTAAAAATTTCTGTAGCATGGACAAACACACAGGTAACATGCCTATGGTAACTAAAAATCTAAGTTAAAACTGTAGTTTGGTGGGCTGTATTCTAGAAGGTACTGACATCTGAAAGTACCTAGAGGCTGGTCATAGTAGCCAGTTCAATCTGAATTGTTATGAGACTACAGCAGAAATGGTTAAGCAATCTCATGATGGCTGAGTGCAAGGATATTGCATAAGAGCATGTTACTGATGCTATTCAAGTATACTGTAGCAGTAAAATGTGCATAGCAATTGCATGCAATTTTGGTGTCTTGATTTTTAACTAGGGCTAGCAGGACTTGTTATTCCAAATAAACACAAGTGGTTGTGTATGTAGAACAGAGTTAAGTTGTGGAACTCCTTGCCAAGGATATTGTGGAGGCAGTAGGCTTACACGGGTTCAAAATAAGCCTCAACAAGTTCCTGTCTTAGAAGAGAAACCCAGGCAAGGTAGTTAAATACATAAAATCCTTTTCATCCTCAGGAAGTACCTGCAAAGCAGAGGGTGGAGACCAGAAGAATATCAAAGGAAATATCATATATGGTGGCACTATTCATACTTCCTTTAGGCATCTGCTTTTAGCCACTGCAAGAGATCGGATACTGTATCATATCAACCTGCTGTTTGATCCAGTATGGAGACTGGAGAAAAAGCAGAAGAGAGCTGCCACAGAGCTGGAAAACTCTCAAAGGAAGATTTTTAAAGGGTTATCTTTCCATCTTAGCAAAAAAAAAAAAAGATGATTCTTTGATGACTACATTATAGTCTCTAGGTATTGCCATTACATATTAAAGGCTCTTTAGTAGGAGAACATCAGACGGAAGTTGAGGCCAGTCATTTCAAAGAGAAAATAACAGAAGTTTTAAGAGTGAGTGAGACTAACTATTGGGCCAGACTGCTCAGCAAATTGGTAGCATGGTCAGCTCTCGATGTCTTCAAATCCAGACAAGTGAAAGCTCTTCTAGGAGATATGCTTTCAGCAAACACACTATATTTGACTTCATTCAAAGTAGCTGAATGAAATAGAATGTCTGGTGATAATATAAATCAGATAGATTGATTTCATGGTCCTTTTTCCCTTTAAAACTCTACAATTCCATAAATCTTATCTTAGAAAAAAGTTTGTTAACTGACACACCTGAGGGACAGGCTGCCATCGAGAGGGACCTGGACAAGCTCAAGAAGTGGGCCCATGCAAACCTCATGAGGTTCGATAAGACCAAGTGCAAGGTGCTGTACATGGGTGGGGGCAACCCCCAGTATTAATACAGACTGGAGGATGAAGGGATTGAGACCAGCCTTGTGGAGAAAGAGATGGGGGTACTGGAGGATGAAAAGCTTGACGTGAGCTGGCAATGTGCACTCCCAGCTGAGAAGGCCAATTGTGTCCTGGGCTGCATCAAAAGGAGCGTGGTCAGCAGGTCCAGGGAGGTGATTCTATCCCTCTACTCCACTCTGGTGAGACCTCACCTGCAGTACTGCATCCAGTTCTGGAGCCCCCAACATAAGAAAGACATGGACTTGTTGGAGGGAGTCCAGAGGAGGGACACGACAATGATCAGAGGGCTGGTGCACCCCTCCTGTGAGGACAGGCTGAGAGAGTTGGGGTTCAGCCTGGAGAAGAAAATGCTCCAGGGAGATGTTATTGCAGTCTTTCAGTGCATAAAAGTAGCGTACAAGAAAGATGGGGAGAAACTCTTTAGCAGGGCCTGTTGTGATAACACAAGGGGTAGTGGTTTTAAACCAAAAGAGGGTAGCTTTAGACTAGATATAAGGAAGAAATTTTTTACGGTGAGGGTAGTGGAACACTGGCACAGGTTGCCCAGAGAGGTGGTTGATGCCCCATCCCTGGAAACATTCAAGGCCAGGTTGGACGAGGCTCTGAGCAACCTGATCTGGTTGGAGATGTCCCTGCTCCTTGCAGGGGGGTTGGACTGGATGACCTTTAAAGGTCCCTTCCAACCCAAACTGTGCCATGATTCTAAGCAGTAGCTGAGCAAGGAAAAGATATCCAAGAAATAGAAGGTGTGCAGGGCAGAGGTATAAAGCTACCCTATGTAATTCACTGCTGGGGACTTCTTGCCTTCTAAACCACTAACGGAAAGCAAAAGCACATGGGGAAAGTACTTTAATTAAGCAGATATTTTAACCTGAAACAGTTTTCTTTAACTGCATAATTGCAAGATTTACAAACTTTCATAAGAAAACCAAGCAGACAAATGTTTTTTTCACATGGCAGAGGATAAATCTATCCTTTGATTTCTAGTTGAAGAAGGCAGTATTTTTCTCTGTGGAAAGTAGAAACTGAGTAGTATTCCCAAGTTATTGTTACAAATAAGATTCTTAACTAGCCAAAGTTAATTGCTTTTTCTTCATTGAGTTGTACCCTTTGGATTTCCAGATTTCAAATTCCAGATTGTTAGGCTTTAACACATTACTTCTTTTTGCATAGCTAAAACTTTCTGATTGGATTCTCTGTCAAGGCAAAAACTTATCCTCTCTCCCTCCCTCTCCCACACCTCTCCATTAAAGTGTTGCTGTCTTCAGGAATTTAGTCAATCCATTAGCTGAGACGTAGGCATTAAACTTGGAAGAAGCATTTGGCAAAGAACTGAGCAATTTGTATTTCTCTTTTTTCTTTTATTAAACTATTTGCAAAGAAATGGCCATGGCTTCACATGCAAGATAAGTTAGAACCAAAAATCTGACAAAAGATCAGAAATCTAGTCAGATTTGTACAATCATATAATGTATAAAATGTTATTAATATTGCCAGTAATAGAAGGTTTTAACAAAGATTAATTGATTCCATACTCTAAACATGAAAGAGTTTTAGCCTAAAACATGTCTCAAAGCACATGTATATGTCACATTGTGCTTTGAGAGGCTGTATTGGGAGGAATGCATTTTTGTCACTTTGATAATTCTTTTCAAGTATGTTTTTATATTTCAAGCCTGTTCAAGAATTGAGAGAATTTTATCCTATTGAAAACTCAGAATTAAGACCCATAGAGATTACAGGATTTAAATTACAGGATTTAAATCTTAATACCACATGCCTCTTAGAATGAAATTTATTTTTTATGCAAATAAGCTCATGTTCTCCACAGGAAACAAAAATCACCAGAAGTTGAAAGGTAGATATGTTGTCTGTATACATACTCACATTATGGATGTGCTTACGCCCAAGTATGCTTATGGCATATCTATTACCACAGCGACATGCTCATTCTCTTTCCCATCGAGCATGGTAAACCCTGGGTAAGCCCAGCCATAGGCCCCTCCACCATTTCTAACGGAACTTAGTGAGGAAGGGAAGGATTGAGCAAGACAAAAACCATAGACGAAAAACACGTCTGAAGATCTTCTGATTTACTAGCAAATCACCATATTTTTTTCTTCAAGTTGTTTTCTGTATGCACATTTACTATGCTGCAGTCATAGAATCATAGAATCACATGGTTGGATGGGACCTATGAGATCATCTAGTCCAACCATCTTCCCACTACCATTGGTGCCAGAGCTACTAAACCATATCTTGTAGCTCCTCATCAAGCCGCCTCTTGAACACTGCCAGGGACGGCGACTCCACCACCTCCCTGGGCAGGCCATTCCAGTGCCTGACCACTCTTTGTGAGAAAAAGGTTTTCCTCATGTCCAACCTAAACCTCCTCTGGTACAACTTGTGGCCATTACCTCGGGTCCTGCTTGTTGCCTGGTAGAAGAGGCCAAACCCCTGCTCATCACAACCTGCCTTCAGGAAGTTATAGAGAGCTATAAGGTCTCCCCTGAGCCTCCTCTTCTCCAGACTAAACAATCCCAGCTCCCTCAGCCGCTCCTCATAAGACTTGTGCTCCAGACCCCTCCCCAGCTTTGTTGCCCTTCTCTGGACACGTTCCAGGGCTTCAATGTCTTTCTTGTAGTGAGGGGCCCAAAACTGAACACAATACTCAAGGTGCGGCCTCACCAGCGCCGAATACAGGGGGATGATTACCTCCCTGCTCCTGCTGGCCACACTGTTTCTAATGCAGGCCAGGATGCCGTTGGCCCTCTTGGCCACCTGGGCACATATGTTACTGTGGGGAGTTGCAGTACTGTTGCTGTCTTTTTGAACTAACTTGTTTTGAGACCTCTGATCTGATACATGAATCTTTTGTTTCTGGAATAAGATCTAGGCTGTGGTGTTTATATGCAATGTACTGTATTGCATCTGCTAATTCAGTTATAATTTCTGGTAGCTATGGTTTGTGGCTCCAAATTTAATAAAAGCTTGCAGGAAACAGGTTAATTATTCTAACTAGTTGTACTGCACACAGTCTAAGTCACTCAGTGATTTCTGTTTTAATCACAAATTAATGGGACAGATGGGTGTGTTTCCTCATAATTTTAGACTTTACATCACCTTTTTGAAAATTTACTTACTATGTATACAGTTGTGATTTTTCTAGAAATTGGAGTTGGATACATCAGTCATTAATATAGTGCTGTAGGAGCATATAATTAAAGATTTCACTTTTGAACAAAGTCAAGTTGTAAGTAAAGCATGATACCAATGTTAGTGGAGAGAATAAAGTTATGTAATAATGGTACTATTTATTTTGTACAATTGAATAATAAGCTGGGGAAAAAAAGTGAAACAAAGGTCTCATGCTTATCCTGGTCATGACGAGTGTTTTAAAAAAAAGTAGATGAAAGCTTTGCTTTTTTCCAGAAGACTTACCTGATCTTTATACAGGATTACGTGGGAGGAAAACATTCCTGTTTTACAAAGTTATTCTACTAGTCATTACAGAATTGAGCATACCTTTAAAATAACAACAATAATAATAATAATTCATTCCTTGATTGGGCTTTTAATTCAGGCAATACTCTTCTGTATTTTCAGTAACATCTTACAGGGCAGGTTTGTGTGTATTAATAGTACGTATGCTTTGAAGTCTAGTTGTGGGGGGTTTTTTATGTATTGTTTTTATGACCAAGGTAAATATAATTGCTGCTCTGTGGATGATTTCTTCTTTTTCTTGTTACAGAGCTGTGGCGGCTTATTTACGAGCCTTGAGTTTGAGTCCAAATCACGCAGTTGTGCATGGCAACCTTGCTTGTGTGTATTACGAGCAAGGACTAATAGACCTAGCAATAGACACCTACAGGAGGGCTATTGAACTACAACCCCACTTCCCTGATGCCTATTGTAACTTGGCCAACGCTTTGAAGGAGAAAGGCAGTGTAAGGAGTACTTTTTTTTTTCCCTTATTGAAATTTTTTAAAATACAGAGAATGTTTATCTTAGACATTAGATGTCACCAACTTTAGTAAAATGGGATGTTATCCTCAGTTAATCATAAGGAAGAATCATTCAGGAAATCTCCACCTTGAAACTGTTAAAAGTGATTTTATAGTGACTTCTCATAAACAGTGCTGTTACAGCAAATATTGCCATACTAACAATAGCTTTTTTTTTTTTTTTTTTTTTTTTTTTTTTTTTTTTTTT
>WHYT01016935.1:0-10130 GCA_009806455.1 Tetrax tetrax
AATATTTAAATGTTCTTCATAATTGAAAAGCAATGAGATCATCACTGGCTTTCACCTAAGCAAAAGTTAAATACAGTATTACTTGAGAAGGGAAAAAAATAGATCTAGTATAATCTAGTATAATCTGTCGTCTATTGCCAAATTACAGAATACTTATCCTAAAACATTCCCTAAAAGTAGTTCTTAAGTCTTTCCTCCAAAACTGGGCATGTTCTCATAAAAGTTTAAAACTTAGACATCAGAAATATTTTGGGTCTTCTGCAACTTTAGTTTCACAGTGACATAGCCTGTGGTTTCTAATTCTTCATCTGCAAGTACATATCGATTACAGGTTGGAAAGAAAGAACAGTAGAATATAGTCACCGTGCTTGTACCAGCCACGATACAGAAATCTTCAATTTGGTGCGCCAAAACAAGAACATTCAAATTTATTAGTTAACTTTCATTAAACTTTCATTAGTTAACTTTCATTAACTTTCATTTCATCAGTATTAGTCAAGAGGGAAAGGGAAACAATGGAAATAATTCTTAATGGAGACAACAATTGGGACGACATACTTCTTAATGGAGACAGAAGGAGAAACACGATGAAGAGGGAGAAAGATCAGACACTTAAAATTTGTATTTTTTTTTCCTCAGTTCCTACAATTACTTTAACAAAATAAAACAAAAGGTTATAACAGATCACCTCCTTTCCAGTTTCTCTATCAGTGCAAAAGCATTCTTAAGTGTTTGTACTGGTTCCTTCACTCTCCTTGCCATACATCATCCCAATTGTCGAGAGAATTCTCCCATATTCAACAGTCATTCCTGTATCTATCCCTTCAAAAAATTCCACATCTCCCAAAAAAACCCACACTACTTCCCTCAACTTATCTAGAGGGATTTTTTTTTTTCAGTGTGAATGACTAAATATTTGTATACTTGGTATGCTGTGTGCTCTTTGATTCCTCTATGGTAATCAATATCCCAGTGATTAGCACAACTCTCCCTTCACATGTTTCTGTTAATATCAGTGACATGCTAGAGAGACACATACCTGCCTCCAGAAAAAACTAACTCCACTGTTAAAAAGCATGGCTGACACCATAAAAGGTGAAAATGGGGAAAAAAACCCACGTTTATTAGTGCTACATTGTCAGACAGAATTTCACTAGTGGATAAGGCATGCCATTTATAAGATAAAGTATATGAAGTAGTTTAGCTCCTTTGAGATGGAAAATGCTATAAAAATGACAAATATTATTTCCATTAAAAATTACTATTATTGGAAATAGTGTAAAGCTGCTTGGATAAAACTTCCCAAAAGCCAAGTGACTCCACCAAGTTTCAATGAATCTAATATAATAATTTAAGTTGAAATATTTTAGAAGTTTACAATATCTTGACTAAAGCTAACCTTAAGCGTGGTTAAGATGACCTGCATTAGAAGGATTACAGTATGGAACTCTACAACTGAACATGAGGGAAATATGACAACTATAATTTGAATTAATTCAGAACGAATTTGAGCAAAAGCCCTTACAACTCATACCAGCTTAATTTAAAAGTTAAGGTTTCTCAAGAATGATTAAGTCAAATTTTATCTCTTCCCTTTCAAAGGTCTCCCTTTATAAATTATTGAGTCACCACCATCTAGACCACACACGCCATTATCAGCATCTATATCAACTTCAGAGAAATTAAAGAGGTCAACAAATTCAAGCCTTTTTTCAGACATAGAAAATGCCAGTAAATAATTCAATAACATAGCAGCCAATTTCATCAGACCACTAGTCTGAGATTATTTATTGACATAAAGCTCAGATAGAAACTTTTACAGTGATTCCAATCTCTTGGAAAGTGATGATACAGTGGGAATGCTGACTGATCTTTTAATATGGCATCTTCAGTGAGGCTGCAAAAATATTATTTTGATGAATGGTGATTAGCTCTGTGTAGATAGGGAACTGCTCACACTAAACTGACACACTTCTGTAGCTGTAATTCATTGTGTTGACTATCTATACCATGTCTAAAGAATGTTTTTTATCCAACTTCACTGTTGTCAACGAGATCCATTTTGTTGCAAAACAGTCATAATCTGTCAAGCGTTGATTTTTTTCCTTTGTCAGCCTTTATCTCTTTAGATTTAATAATTAATTTCGGAACTTGCTTCAGAAAATTCAGTCACTTAACTGATGTTTTGAAGTATGGTCATGGTTTAACTACACTCAGCAATCGAGTACCACACAGCTGCTCAATTGCCCTCCCCTTGCCCAGGGGATGAGGGAGAGAATCAGGAAGAAAAAAGCCTCATGGGTTGAGATAAAGACAGTTTACCAGGATAGCAAAGGAAAATATAATAATATAAATAATTATAATAGTAATAGAAAAACAGAAATAATAACATTATTAATAATAATAATAACAGTAACAAAACTCAAATGATGCACAATTTCTCATCACTCGACAACTTGATGACTGATACAGCCCCATCCCCAGCAGCAATCATGGAACCGAAAAAAAAACCCTGTAAACAATCCTGGAACAATTACAAACAATGAGAGAAGAAAAAGAGAGCCAGCTCACTGTCCCGCCACTTAAGTACTGAGCATGACATTTATGGCATGGAATGCTCTCTTTGGCCAGTTTGGGTCTGTTATTCTGTCTGTCTTTCTCCTGGCTTCCTGCATCTGTGCATTAGCAAGACTTGGAAAGCAGGACAGTGTCAGTGGTCTCATTTATCGAGACAAGACTATAACCAAGCTGCATTTTCTTCTGTCTAGTTCACAGTCTTCCTCTACTGGCAGACAACCTATGTTTCTCAAGCTTTCTTATTTCTGCAGATGATGGCTTAAAAAAAATCCATACTTGACCTCAGGAATACAGAGTTGTGTATTCCTTCTAAAGGGAATGAATTCCAAATTCAGAGAGTGGTTATTTGACTTTCCCAGCTGAACAGGTTTCTCTTCAGGGTATTAGTCTTGTCCCTTAAGGCAAAGATAATAATCAGTCATCCAGATAACTAACCTATTTCCTCAGGTTACTTCCTTTCCTGCTTTTTATCTGATCTTTTTGGAGTTATTTTATGTAAAAAAATAGTGTTCGGGGTTTTTTTTTCAGGCCAAACCTAAAGTTTTATCAGCTCTGGTCATATACCTTGAAGGGCAGGAGGTGTTTCAACAGTAGCCCAGATACCTTATCATGAACATATGATTACAATTATCACACCAATGCCTATGTAGAAGTTTTTACTGTGAGGGAATAAAAGGGTATGGGAGGTATGGGAGAAAGTCTTAGTGCCAAAAAAAGATATGTAGCATCTATAATTTTTTTAACTTTTAATTAGGACCTACAAAATAAGGGTGCCCCAGACATGCCCAGACATATCCATGTCTCCCTTTAGGTATTTATTTAAAATATTTTTGCAGTTGGTGATGCTAAGTCACCTCTCTCTTGGCACAAGAGAACAGATTTGGGGGTTTTAAATATAAGCATGTGAGATTTAGGAAGACAGATTGAAACAATATCAGAACTTCCGTAAGGTTTGTCTCTCAAATCTTGTTCAATATCAAATAACTGCTTAATGTCAGCAACTATGCAGTCAGTACTGGGCAACAGAATGACAAAAAATTATGTATCTTTCTAAAATTCTGAATGGGTTTCAAAATTGCTAATTACTTCAACTCTCTTCTGATTAACCAGTTATTAATCAAAATATTTAGAACTAACAATTTACAGTTTGCTTTGTTACATCCTTGTACATGGAGAAGTATTCCACAATGACTAGCTATATTCCACAATGACCAGTATAGAAAAAAAGATTATCCTTTTAACAGTCTTAAACATTCAAGGCCAAGTTGGACAGGGCTCTAAGCAACCTGATTTAATTGAAGCTGTCCCCGTGTCTTGCAAGAGGGTTGGACTAGATGACCTTCAAAGGTCCCTCCCAATCCAAACTGTCCTATGATTCTATGATTATGGAACCTAAGAGCTTTAAATGAAAGCATGTTTCATATTAAGGCATAGGTTAAAAATGTTTAGGAAGTTACTGTCAGCTTCTGTAATCAAATTAGCCCAATAGTTCACTGGAATTTATTGTTATAACTATGCACTACATTTTTTTTTTAACTCATAATAGTCATACTGCAGTAATTTTTTCTCTTAGCTATGCAACTATTGATCAAAAATAATTTAGACAACTGTATGATTTCTGTTTTATAGTGCTACACTATGGACCAAAATCTTTGTCAGTATGTCCAAATATGATGCAATAAATAGATACAAGAAGAAACCATTTCTCCTAAACACAAAACTTTTAGCAAACAATAAAACTCCCTCAGGATCCTGGTGTTTTACCCAAAGATTTTTCTTAAATTATTTTGGTCCCAGTAGAGTCCCAGTTTTTCAGATAGCTAACTCAACAAATATGAACTATTAGCAAGTTCTTAGAGGGAAAGGAAGGAAAAATAATCAGTATTTAGAGCTCTCATATTGTTTCTTAAACAGAAAACAAATTGTTAAAGGTGTTTCATTTCAATCACCCCCTAATTACTTTAATTAAAAAAAAAAAGAAAAGGGTGAACAATAACGGTTCAGAACAAAGTATTAAAAATTCCAAGCAACTTGGCTTTTAAAAAATTATTTTCTACCCTGTTACATGATGCATTCGTTGATACTTTACATCTTGCCAAGCATAATCTGTGAGATTTCCCTGAAGGCTTGAAACCTTAAATGATTCTGCGATAGCAGAAGCAATCAGCAGTGAATCACAGTTGAGCTGGCACCTTCCAACACCCTGGAAGTGTGACAAATCCATAAGTTCTCCATGTTGCCTTGGAAAACTGCCAGTGTCATGATTGTTACTTATTGTCAGGAGATTCATAACGAAGCTCCAATCTTTACAGAAGTTTGAAGAACCAATAAGAAGTTCAAAATCACTCCACATGATCTTTCAGAGCCTCAATAACACTGTTTTGACTGACCTAATTAAGTCATCATACAGTGATAATGTACAGCCGATGTAGAAATATACAATCACAATATATATAAATATAAACATTTTTGTAGCAGTTTTACACAAATGCAGAGTTTCCTTTGAAAAACTCAACTTAAAAAGGAATCAAGTCTTGATTTCAGGTACACCATTTGGTTCAGGATTATAGCAAACACACACATTCTTTTTGTAACTTTCAAGTTACACAACATCTCACAAATCCTCCTGGCTTTAAAATAGTTCTCCATCCTAGATAGATGTTGATACCTGAACTGTAAGAATTTCTTAGCATTTCAGATTTTTCAGATGTTCTGCTTTTCATTTAGTATTTTTCTGCAGAAAAATTAAATTAGATCTAAAGCCAAGAGTTCCAGGATCCTGTGGAAACTTCAACAGATAACTCATGTTGAATTGAGGTACTAGATGACAGAGTCATTAAAGGACGTACAAGTGAAATAGAAAGTATTGTTGCAGACACTTTTTCTTGTGAACCAATAGTAAATCTTTGAACTTGTTCAACAGAAACTGTGCTGCAAGTATTGGCTATGACATTGGATTATTAGCTTTAACATTTCAAGTCAGTCCAAATGGAACTTCCAACAAAATGAAAACAAAGAAAAAAGGTTGGAACAGTTATGAACAGTTATTTTTATGTTTTTTTTTTTGTTGTTGTTGCTTTTTTTTCCCCCCCCCGCCAAACATAAGATAGGTAAGTCTATTCTGTTTTAGCTTCTACTTAATTTTCAATCCAGTGCAGCATTCTTTACTTATCATAGTAAAATACTGACATTCTCTTTAATCGTAGCAGAAAAAAGTAGATTAAGTCTTACTGTATATCAGAGGGGTTTTTTTTAGATTAACTTAACTGCAGGACTAGTTTAATTTGAGCTTTCTATTGCACTTTTTAAAATGATTGCTCACAGATTTTTTTCTCTTATTTGTCTTTTGCTATATTAGATACCATCTCAGAAGGCCTGTAATCTACTTTCCCTTCTGGGCATAGTCTTTGAAGTATTTTTAACACTATACTGAAATTCTTCAAATGCATTTGTACCTTCAGTAAACTGAAACTGAAATTGTAAAAAAGACTTATAGACAAGATTCATTTTCCGGTGACATAATTTTCCTAGAAAGCCTCTTTACCCTTGTTTTGATGTGCAAACCATAGAAAAAGTAAAATATTGCATCATATCAGAGACTTAAAATATTCAAAGTACTTTCAAGAAAGATCTTGCCTATGGCTACATTTGACAGATTACGTCCCACTTCAGCAACTTTAAAAAAAAACAACTGTCAATTTTAGAAGATTTTTCTTTAAAACTATTTTATATAATGTCCTTTAAGGTGGTTGCTGTTTGAACATTTGCAATACTAGAAGGAGACACAGAAAACAAAACTAAACAAATTCCAACCATCCCCACAAATCCTTGCAATGTTACAGTTCTATTCACCTAGCAAATTCAATGCCCTTCCTAAAGCATATAAAGGAAAAACTTGATATCACTGGAATAGAGTCATCATTATGACTAAACCATTTTTGCCTTGTCTCTCCATGCCCAAATCAATTATCAACTGAATACTAAGACTTCTTCAACAATGTTCAGTTAGTACTAACTTATTATTGCAAATCACTTATTTACAGCAGTAAAAGTAGGATCTCTGAATCATCTGAATACTGCAAAAGTATTAAAGAATAATTTAAGCTGTTCTAATTAGGAAATACGGAAAATTGCCCAAATATATGCTTTACATAAGTGTTTCATATTAATTTACTTTAAAAAAAAGTATAACAAAAAGTTCTACATTACTATCTTTCTATATCCATCTCAACTCTCTTGATTTCTAATGTTTTTACATAGCTATCACAAACACTACAAGTAGAAATACCTTGTCTATTTCACAGTAAAATGATATCTTCTCTAGAAATATTCTGTAAAGACAGCAAGAGAATGAGTCATAGAGCCATAACCACCTGATCTTTCTTTTAGCCAGGGCCATCTGAATATCATTGCTATGACAGTTTTCATCATCTTGCATATGAGACAGGAAACAGCTCATACAGCTGGGCCTGACTAGTACCTGGGACACCTTTATCTTCTCATTGTAACATAAATGGGTAATATGACCTTAAATTCGTGATCGCCAACCAATCATGTTTAACCAGTCATGTGAATCATTTGCTCCTGTTCCACAGAGAACAGAGCCCAGAAAACAAATCCTTGCCCTTCTGGATTCAAATGAAGCCCTGCCATTGATTTCACATCCAAATGAGAACAGAGACGGTTACTAGGGGGAGAGCCCAGGAGTGAATACATCAAAAAAGTAACAAGTTCCATGAATCTGTTTTGCGTTTTGGAAAAAAAAAAAAAATGTCATAATTTTTAAAGGCAAATAATTTTGAATTTTACTATTACTTACAAGGAGTAATTGTTTAACAAGACTGAACTTCAAGCGTCAAGCTGAACTGAGTATCCCAACTGGTAAAGTTTGGATTTCCCAGTCTGTGCCGTGATACTCCAATAATAAATCTTGTTGTTACTAGTGTCAGAATTAACTTTTGTCAAATAATCACAGAAATGCACTGCTAACTCAAACAGTTAAAGTAGTTGGAAACAATAGTATTTGTTCTCTCTCTTCTGGAAATAAAATATCTCCTTACTGAATATTAAAAATTGAGATTTTGCATGCTTTATAATATATTCATAAAGTATCAGGTTTTTAGGATCAGCTCATGTTGCCTTATATTGTTGGCTTGACCACATTTTGGGAAAGAACATGCTTAGATTTAGAGCTGTGTCAGCCAAACTGCGTTTCAGAGAACAAGCAAATATAGCTAATCTTGTTGTCTGTATCTTTTTGTCAAGAAAGAAGTAGACTTAACAGTATGAATACAGACCAGAATGGGCTCAAAAACACTTTCAAATAAATTCCACCGTATGCTCACAGCTAGTACATAGATATGTATTTTTAATGACAGTGATAATATTTTAAAACTTGCACTGTAATATAGAATCACAGAAGAGTGTGAGTTGGAAGGGACCTTTAAAAGTCATCAGTCCAATCTCCCTGCAAGGAGCAGGGACACCTCCAACTAGATCAGGTTGCCCTGAGCCCCATCCAGTCTGGCCTTGAAACCTTCAGGGACTGTTTCCAATGCTTCCAACTACCATGTCTCTGGGCAACTTGTTCCAGTGTTTCACCACCCTCATGGTAAAAAAAATTCTTCCTAATGTCTAATCTGAATCTACCTCCCTCTGTTTTAAAACCAGTACCCCTTGTCCTATCACAACAGGCCCTACTGAAGAGTTTCTCCCCACCTTTCCTGTGGGCCCCCCTTAAGTATTGGAAGGTTGCTATAAGGTCTCTGCAGAGCCTCCTCTTCTCCAGGCTCAACAGCCCCAACTCTTTCAGCCTGTCCTCATAGGAAAGGTGCTCCAGCCCTCTGATCATCTTTGTGGCCCTCCTCTGGACTCGTTCCAACAGGTCCATGTCCTTCTTCTTTTGGGGGCTCCAGTGCTGGATGCAGTACTCCAGGTGAGGTCTCAGAAGAGCAGAATAAAGAGGCAGAATCACCTCCCTTGACCTGTTGGCCATGCTTCTTTTGATGCAGCCCAGGATGTGATTGGCTTTCCAGTCTGCAAGCACACATTGACAGCTCATGTTGAGCTTCTTGTCCTTCTCCTCAGGGCTGCTCTTGATCCATTCTCCGCCCAGCCCGTATTTGTGTCTGGGATTGCCATGACCCTGTGTGCAGGGTCATGACCTTGCACTTCACCTTGTTTAACTTCATGAGGTTTCCATGGGCCCATTTCTCAAGCTTGTCCAGGTCCCTCTGCACCACACAGCTTGGTGTAATCAGTGAACTTGCTGAGGGCACACTCAATGACACTGTCCATGTCACCAACAAAGATGACTGTCCCAATACTGACCCCTGAGGAGTACCACTCATCACCAGTTTCCACTTGGCCATCGAGCCATTGACAACAACTCTTTCAGTTTGACCATTTAGTCAATTCCTTATCCACCAAGTAGTCCAACCATCAAATCTATGTCTCTCCCGTTTAGAGACAAATATGTTGTGCGGGGCAGCGTCAAATGCTTTGCACAAGTGCAGGTAGAGATGGTGTCAGCTGGTCATCCCTTATCCACTGATGCTGTAACCCTGTCATAGAAGGCCACCAAATCGGTCAGGTACAATTTGCCCTTAGTGAAGTCACGTTGGCTGTCACAAATCACCTCCTTATTTTCCATATGCCTTAGCTTAGTTTCCAGGAGGATCTACTCATGACCTTGCCAGGCACAGAGGTGAGACTGACTGGCTTCCAGTTCCCCGGGTCTACCTTGTTTCCCTTTTTAAAAATGGAGGTTATGTTTCTCCTTTCCCTCACAGAGGGGAAAGGAACCTCACCAGACTGCCACAATTTCTCAAATGTGATGGAGAGTGGCTTAGCAACTTAATCTGCTAGTTCCTTCAGGACCCACAGGTGCATTTTATCAGGTCCCATGGACTCGTGCACCTTCAGGTTCCTTAAATGTTCTCGAAGCTGATCTTCTCCTACAGTGGGCAGTTCTTCATTCTCCCAGTCCCTGCCTTTGTCTTCTGCGACTTGGGCGATGTGGCTAGAACCCTTGCTGGTGAGGACTGAGGTAAAAATGTCATTGAGTATCTCAGCCTTCTCCATATCCCAGGTAACCAGGTCTCCCATTTCCTTCTAGAGAGGGCCCAAATTTTCCCTGGTTTTCCTTTCATACCTGACGTACCCATAGAATATTTTATTATCTTTGATGTCTGTTGTGGTTTTGCTTAGTGAGGGGGGCCTAAGGTGGTAGCTTCTGTAGGAAACTGCTAGAAGTCGCTCCCCTTTGTTCAGTGGACTCGACCGGGCCTAGGGTGTGACGAAGCTGAGCAAGGGCAGAGGCCCAGAGGGGGAGGTGCAGGCCTCCGGGGCCTTGCAGGCCTCACCCTCTGGCCTCTCGCCAGGCGGCCGACTGGGCCCAACTCAGCCCAGTCTGGCTGCAAGAGGTGGAGAGGAGATGAGATGGGATGAATAACGTGAAGAGATCCTGAGAGGCTTCTGCCAGCCTGTTGTGAAGAACGAACTTTTCTTGTGAGAGAAACAGCTGTAGACACCAAGGTCAGTGAAGAAGGAGG
>WHYT01016935.1:21021-42047 GCA_009806455.1 Tetrax tetrax
GCATGGTAGATCCAGGAAAGAAAAGTTACAGCTCTTAACTGTAAAATTAGCTCTGATAAGTTAAGCTAGCTGAATAGTTTTATTATCCAAATAAGCTGAAAATATAAACATTATATAATTTTAATTAAATTAACAGAATTCAGCCCGAAACCAACTGCAGGATCAGGGCTCTCAATTAGGTAAGTTTTAAAAGGGCTTTTATATATTTCTCTTCATCTTTCTATTTAAACTCTAGTATTATTATTTAGCAAAATAAAAAAAGTTTAGAAAAACAATTCCTCATTCCATGTGACAGCTAATTCCATCCTGGATTTCCAGTAGAAGTTACCCTGTCCTTCCCTGTGAAACTTCTGGTACTAAGAATATGATAATATATTTGACACATATTAATAAATACATCAATATCTCAGAGTCACTGCAATTTTGTTTTTAACTAAGTTCTCTTCTACAAATGCATTGGGATCTTAGAAGGAATTCAAGGAGAGGGAAGGGTCTACTTTTAGTCTTATGTGTGTTCACAATGCCTTTCTACTGGTTTTACCAGTAACTAGTTTTTCAATAGAAATTATTCTTGGGTGGGTTTTTTTTAAATTGAATTTATAAGTATTAGTTTATTGAGACATGTGAACAAAAGTATTTTTAATACATATAATTTCTAGTAAAACAGATATGCTCAACAAGAACTACTTAGCAATTTGCTGATTACTCAGTCTTTCTTTACTTTTCCAATATTAAAAAGAAAATAGTGTATGAAAAATTGTTTACTGGATGTATTAGCTCACAAAAGTAAACTAAGCTTGTATCACTCTGGTGGTAATTACTACTGTGAGGCAGGAAAACTTTATAAAATAGAATGTGCATTTCTATACACTTGAGATTAAGTCAACATACCACAAGATGGCAGATGAAGGCAGCTAAAGTGGCAACTTGCAGAAGAATAAGTTTGTGGGTCAGAAAAAACAACTAGTTCTGAAGTTTCCTGAACTTTGTGTTATAGGAAATAAGTTGTAGAAGCTGTGTTACAAAATCAGACATTCGTCTTCACCTATTAATGTTCTTAAAGAATACTTAGCCACTAGAACTACAGCCTCTCAAATTCAACATTTAGACTGCAGAAAGTGTTTCTAATGAAAAATATTCTTTGAAATCAGTAAGAATTTTCCCTGTTCATCCTTCTAGCTGTAACTGCAGAAAAGATAGTGAGCTCTCTGCCACCATCAAACCTTGCAATGTACTGGGCACAAATTATGGAAGGCTGGGATTCCATTTCTTTATTTGATAAGAATTTGAAACTCTACTTCATCTTCCAGAGTTAGGCTCAACTACCGGGTTGTGATTATGTGAAATCAATGCAGTCTCTCCAGTTTCCTCTGATGAATTTGTTTCCTTCTGCACTGTTAAATATATATTAAGCCAGAGTCTGAGCATGATATTCTATAGTTTCAACTAGGGTATAAAAAAAAAAAAGGGAATAGAAAGACAAGGGGTTGTAGTTACTGATTTAAGAAGTACCTGGCATAAATTCTCTTCCACTGGGCTGCTGTTTGAAGCTCTGAAATCCTGCACCTCAGATTAATGTTTTGAAAAGATTTTGTGCAGGAGCATGGAAAAAAGTCCACAGAGTAACAGGCAGTTTGCAAACTTTCCCGAGCGGCTCATCTTTTCTGGCATGGAAAAAATTCTGGGCAGGCTTCAAATCAGACCTTCTTGCACTACAACATTTTGTATAAAATCAATCTTTCAAGTTTTGCAAAAAAGTAACCTTCTGTTGCGCCTAGATCATTCGATCTGCACATCCAAGACAGCGCAAAGTACCTAGCTTACTTAATAGGAGGCACTCAGACCCTGTTCTCCTCTGTTTTGAAATTCATGCCTGTAATCTCTGATAGAAAAATAAATAGGACTGAATCATGAATGAGAAAGGTGAACGTAGATGAATCATATCTGTGAAAATTATATCACACAGCTGACAAGTCATATTCGTTCATCCTCTGACCCTGTGTCAGGCACACAAAGGACAGTTTTTCTGTAGGCACTGTCCTAGGTATCATGTTGTTTTTTTTTTTCCTGATTCACTAATCATAAATGAAGAATTTCTATCTTTCACTTGATGACTATTCACGTACATTAGAAAAGAAGCTTTGGAAACTTAAACAACTGAAAAATCCCAAAGCCTTCAGAATTAACATTAATATCAATAAAAGTTATGCAACATTTTTTGCTTCAGGGACAAGGAGGTCTCCTATGTTTCTCTATGGATAGCCATATGTTTAAATGATCTATGTAGACAGATACAAACAGTATTATAACAAAGTTGAGGCTACCATTTATGGTGGTGAGTCATCCTGAAAGCTAGAAAAACAGCCTACCTGTCTCAATTGTAAAGCATAGGTAGGATAGCTGATAAGGTGTGCAGCTCAGAAATAGATATCTGGAAAAGATTTTACCTGCATTCAAGTTACTTTAGAGAGGCGGTCCAGCTCAGTCATAACAGGAGATATGCAGTCTAGTCTGTTTCAGTCAAATAGATGCTCCTGAAAAATAAATGCATGTGGAGCAGGTAATATCAACTGAATGCACAACATTAATAACATTTACAAAAGTGTAGGTAGGTAGCTGAAGTGAAGAATAGCAGGGTAACTGGCATCCAGCTTTTTTTCAGCGGTGTAAAAATTACTGAGAAATAAATATATGGAGCAGAAAACACCCAAAAATACAGCATTCAGCAGGACTTGAGTGTATAATAAATCATCAATTTATGTTGTGTTGCTTTTGTTTGGGGTGGGGTGGGGGGTAAGGGCTGCTAGAAGTTTCCCCTTTGTCCAGTGGACATGGCCAGGCTTAGGGTGGGCCCACCGCTGGCCAGGGCCAAGCCAATTGGTGACAGAATGTTCCCTGATAACACTTCTGTGAGAACGTATTTAAGAAGGGGAAAATTAATTTTTTTTAAAAAAAGAAGCTGAAGCGGGGGCAGAGAGAGGGAAGCACGAGCCTGTTCTGGCCTTGCAGCCCTCACCCTCCAGCCTCCTGCCAGGTGGCTGTCTGGGCCTGACTCAGCCCGGCCCAGCAGCAAGAAGTGAAGAGAGGGGATGTGAACAGAACCTGAGAGGCATCTGCCTGCCTGTTGTGAAGAATTTTTTTGTGACAGAAACAGCTGCAGACACCAAGGTCAGTGAAGAAGGAGGGGGAGGAGTAATGCTGCTCCCCGCAGAGATTCTCCTGCAGCCCATGGTGGAGCAGGTTGTCCCCGTGCAGCCCATGGAGGCCCACGGAGGAGCAGAGATCCACCTGCAGCTCATGGTGGACCCCACACTGGGACAGGCAGATGCCTGAAGGAGGCTGTGGCCCATGGAGGGCCCGCATTGAGTCAGCCAGTTCATGAGGGACTGCACCCCATGGAAGAGATGACCCACGTTGGAGCAGTTTTACAAAGGACTGTAGCCCGCAGGAGGAACCCCAAGAGGCAACAGGGGAAGAATGCGAGGAGTTCTTTCCTAGAGGAGGAAGGAGCAGCGGAAAGCGACATGTGATGAACTGACCGTAACCCCCATTCCCTCTTCCCCTCTGTGCCGCTCAGAGTGGGGAAGGGAAGAGGGAGGAGTGGGGAGAAGTTACATTGTTCTCTTTCTCATTTTCCTGCTTTGGTTTTAATAATAAATAAATAATTTTCCCCAAGTCGAGTCTGTTTTGCCTGTAAAGGTAACTTGAGGGATCTCTCCCTGTTCTGATCTCAAACCTTAAGCTGTTATTTCTTACCTTATCTCTCCCTATTCTCTCAGAGGGTGGGGGGAGTGAGACTGTGTAGCTTAGTCCTGAGTGGGGCTAAACTATGACACATGTGCAGGCTTAGCATGATGAAATATTAAAACTAACATATGGTGGTTTTCTTACTGGCCATCAACCACAATGCAATTCAATGTGCAGAAAACTAGTGTACAGAAAGAATCACAGCACAGTATCCACACTGTACACTGATTAAGCAAAATATTGGTAAGGGATAATTATTACCTGATGTAACAGCTGAATGTAGGGATGCAACTGATCAAACCTGTTCCAAGTCGAGCATTATTTTGAGGTCATGTGATACAGCTCCTGGAAAAGCAGCATCTGAAACAGGCCTTGGTGCAACTCTGCAGCTAATGGGTGAAAACGGTAGGTTTGGGGTCCCTAGAGTAACAACAATGATGGGACACTGCTTGCTAGTGACACAAGATGGCTACTGGGAAAGGCATGCCAAATAAGTGACTACATATAGCATATGCTCCTTTTTTTGCCTTGATGTAAGACAGTTCTGGTTTCATAACCTAATGTTAAAGCACAAGCACAATGATGTACTATTTTTTAATTAGGACAGGCTTCCATTCTCTAGCGCAGAGCATGGGAGGTTTAGAACTGAAATTTCTGCACTCTTCTTCCTGACCTATCCTTATAGAAAGATCCTCAAAGTTCTCTCCTATTGCCAGAGAAGGAAATCTGGTAACTACTTGAGTTTGAGAGTCAGAATTACTTTTTCTCATTATTTCCAAAAGATGTCAGTCATAATTTTATCTTTTTGATTAAATATTGATTTTTTTTTTTAAAGCAAGGATCATAGCTTTCATAACATTCCACAGGCAAAAATGCAACTAGACTAAAACAAAGACAAGTGAGACTGTAGAAAAAGACAATGATAAATGAAAGAAAGCATTGTCAACTGACCATAATGGAAGCAGCGGGAAAGAAATGGATCAAAACTATTACAGCTCCCTGTAGATTTGTTTTCTTGTGTTATTTGCATTAATAAATTTGTAATGCATGAAGATTCATTTATTGCATATCTAGATTAATTTATATGTAGAAGCTATAGAATTTCTTTTACTTGCTAATGTCTAGAATGGAGGGGAAGCTTCTGGTTTTACAGTTGTTCCAAGTAACTTCTAAATGTAATGGACTGTTTCTTATTTTAAAAATAATAATCCTGTAAAGAGATATTTCCCTTAATTTTTCATAACATTCTCAAAGTCTTAAAGCAATGAAGGCAGAAGAAAAAGGCATGTACCTTCAAAAGACATATAGACAGTCTTTATTGATACAACCATTAATAACTAAACTACTTCAGTTACTTTAATAGATACACAGATTACTTTGCAAGATAGTTTATAAACTGAGAGATTGGTACTTAAAATTCTAGGTATTTTCAGAAAGAACTGAAGTTTTCCCTATTGTTTCCAAGTCCAAAGCAGTATCCATTTAAAAAAGACAATTTCCCCTAGCATATCAAATATACAAATATACTACTCTTTAAAAATTATTATTCAGGAAGTCTCAAGAATTTGTCTTAAGGATAGAATACAAAGCCTTTACTCATTAAGGATTTTCTTGTTTATAATTGCACAGCACACGAATGTTTCAAATACTGAGCAATATAGCAAATTTTAGGATGGGTAGAATGTTACCAGTTTGCATATGAATGAAAACTAAAGTAAAATAGCAACAAGTTGGAGAGCAATAGTTGTAAATGGTAGAAAAGTGAAGATGAGAGGGGAAGAATAAAAACTTCTATTTTTTTTTTTTCTGAAAATTGACAAGAAATTACAGCCCGAGGCTTTTCACCCAAAATTCAGACAAAATACTAACTTTGGGGGGTGGATGGGAGGAAGTGGGTATTAAGAAAGGAAAGAAATGGGGGGAGGAGGAGGTGATAGCAACCCAATAATGTTGAAAACAAAAATATGATGGAAAACTCAATTGAAATGTCAAATTTTGGCAAGAAGTCATCTTTGTCATAACTTGACTTTTCTATCTATTCATGTGTTGATGGTAAGTTTCCACCCAGCTTTAGAAGATTATATAAAAAAATGTAAGTCTACAGAAAATACCTTTTCTCAGTTACTTTTATCTCTAGGAAAGTTTTGAATAACAAAGAATATACTCAAAACAGTTTTTGATGTGATATATGGCAGAAAATCTGTTTTTTTTTTTTCTCACCCATGCAATACTAATAGATTCATGAAAACACTGTAATTACTCACAAAGTTTTAAGAGAGAAAAATTTATTGCTTGCAGCACTTAAATGATGATGTAGTTCTCATTATGAACACAGTTTTAGGAGTAGTCATATTGTTATTGTTGAACAGCTTTTCTCACAGGCTCCAACTATAACATATTCTTTCATCCCATGTGTATCCATGTCTAGGACCATGTGCCACTCCTTGAACCAAATCTCCAAATAGTTAGAATTTTATTCCTCATTAACAAAGAAGGAGTTGAAGACATCAAGAGCAACAAGAAGAGCTTCTACCACTACGTCAGTATTCAAAGGCTGAACAAGAAAAATATGAGTCTGTTGCTGAATATAGTGGGTCATTTAGAGACAGTAGACACAAGTTAGGACATTATGACCTGGATAGGTTGACAACCTGATCAGTAAAAATGTGGTTGAACAATCAGGCTTAGAGGATAGTGGTTAATGACTTGTACTCTACCTGGAGATCAGCAAGAAGCAGAGTACCACAGAGGTCTGTCCTGGGAGGAGGCAGTGGAGTGCACTGTTGTCACATTTGCAGAGGATACTCATTCAGAGGAATAACTACATGCTTAAAGGAAGGATTATCATGCAGAGGGACTAAGGCAGGCTGGAGGAACAGGCCATCAGGACATGCAATTCTGCAAGGATGAAATACACCCATGGAAGGAAAGGGGAAAAAAAGTAGGTAATAGACTGGAATTGCTTGGGCAGCTGCAGTGTGTTTACAGGACCATGAGAAGAGACCCCAAAGGTGGGATCACAGAGGCCAGGGCCAAAAAACTCTGATGCTTGGGCACTAACTAACATTCCTCTGGTATCACAGATAACCTGTGAGGACTCGGTGTTGATCAAGGAGAGATCTGGAGAGATCTGTACCTCCCATAGTGGAGGGAGCATGCTGGAAGAACAGCTCAAGATTAGCAGTATGGTCAAAGATAATACACCTGGAACTGCCTGCCCTAGGGCTGAAAACACAGCCCTAACATTTGCAATAGCATCATCCACCAAACTTTAAAGCAACAGGTTTCCATATAATCTTTCTACTATCCTGCTGATGTGTTGATTAGAGGATCAACACCAAAGTATTATATAAAATGCGGTAGGTAATAAGTACTTTTTTTTCAATGTTAGATTTGTTATTAAACACTCTAAAGTAAGAGGGCCCACTCAAGAAACTCAGACTTTAGGTATATAATGGCAAGATGGACAGAAACGTGTATTGTTGAAGCTTCAGATCAGGTGATCCTATTAATCAGTAGCAAAGAGATCAAAAAGAGATAACTTCCTTGGGCTGCTGAAGCCCCAACATATGATGAATTAAATGCTGCAAAAAGTGAAGTTAGTCTGCTGACAGATCCTGTAAAATCAAAGCAGGAAACAGAAGATAAGCTACTGCTTGGAACCCCTCCGGAAGTTGGCACTTGCAAAGGGCCTGGACGTTCCAGTCAGTTTGCAGAAGAAATTATCTCAAAAATAGCCTTTAAACATGCTCAAGAGCATCAGTTGCCCTGACTACATATTGACTTCTGAGTGCTGGTGAACACAGTACGAAAATGGCTTAAAGATTGGAATCATGGTAAGAAACAGCAGAGAGGAAAAGCTTTTTTGGTGGCAGAACAATGGAAAACAATACAATAACAGCTCAGAAGAGACCTACTTTAATAAGTCATGTTGATGCATATATCCCAAGCACAAAGAGAAGCACACCAATAAGGCTGACCAGCTAGCCTGACTTACTAGCACAGGCTTGGGATGGGAGAATAAAGGAAAGCTATTTTTAGCCAAGTGGGTGCGGGAAACTGCTGGGCATTCTGAGAGGAATCAGACTTCCTACTGGGACAGCAAATGCAACTTGAACTTATCTCAGAAAGCTATAATACAAGCAGACAGACTTTGCACTATCTGTAGAATGATACATCACATTCAGAAAGTACAAGTGAAGCTGGAAACAGAGGTTGATAACACAGCCAGCAAGGCAGGGCCCCGTGCCACAGTACCTGAACAAGGCAAGCAAGGTAGAGCCAGAGACAGTAGCCAGGTTCAACCAAAAGCCCAGGTGACCAATCAAGTTCATAACAGTAAGATGGAAAGTCAACCCAAGAGTCACATTCAGGATCAGGTCTGGCGCGAGTAACTGGGATGAGACATAGCCCAATGATCACTCAGCAAGTTCAAGTAACAAGGCAGGTTTGAGGTCAAATCAGGAAGGCAGTCCACAGGTCAGAGTCAAAATCTACAGGGTCTCCAGCTAGACATAGGCATGGTTGTGACTGAGCTGGAATCAAAATTACGAAACAGCTGAGCTTAAATAGGACTCCTGGACCTATGGGCAGGGTACGTGAATGGGAGGCCTCAGGTAAGGCTGGTCAGAGCTATTAAGGTCTCTTAGTTCCCTCAAGGCCATGACAGAGAAGGAAAGAAGTCTGGAGAAATACCTCATAGTTATGTTCTTAGTTACACATTCTGCAGGAACAAGCATCTAAAGTTTGTAATTAATACAGGTTGAGAAATTTGTATGATGCGAACACCTGTAGCCTGGTTCCCAGGAGTGAGGGGTGGTGTTCTCTCCGAGTATAAGTGCACATAGTTACAGTGCCAAATGCCCACTGTCTGGGAGGAAGGGCAGAATTTATAATATGTGTGTATTAAGATTGTGATGATGTTAAAAGTAGGGTTTATAATGGATGTATGTTCAAACAGTTCTTAAATATGCTTCACAGCAGCTTGAGGAGGAACAGGTGCGGCATGGGTGGCATCATAGCAGCAGGGCTGAGAACTGCCCCCAGCTGGTCACAGAGGGTTCTAGCCGTCTCTGGCACCACTGTGAACCGCCTGCTGCCTGCCAAAGCTGTAGCTGGGACATATGGCTCCTCTCCACAGGCACATTTGAGAGAGAGCATTTGGGAGGGGGAAAGGAGATAGAGGAGATGAGATATAGAAAGAAAAACAGAGAAGCAGCATGAAAGGGGACATTGTTGAGGACATGGCTGGAGACATGCTGGTGGAAGAAGGCATTCCATGACAGGAGGTACGGCCCACAGGTGACTCATACCAGGGTAGAGACACTGGGAAGGACTGCAGCCTGCAACTGTCCCTTTCCAGGACTGGGGTACCCCTGAGGGACTGCGGCCAATGGAGGACCCATGTCAGAGCAGAGGAAAATAAAGCAGCAGCAAGAAGTGGCAGAGAAAAACAAGAAGAAAGGAGTGGCAGCTAAAGTACTTCACCTATGACCCCAGACTCCTGCACTGCCTGTTGCCTCACTGAAGGTATTGGGAAAAAAAAATGAGTATAATGAGTGTCAAAAAGAAGGGAAAGCGAAACTGGGAAGGTGGGAGTAGAGGTGTTGGACTGAACTTGAGCCTTGGGAAGTAGGAGGAAAGCTGTTTCCTAATATTTTCTTTTTCTCTTGCGAGTTGGGAGGACTTCATTGCTGAAACTTTTTGCAAAAGTTATGCTCAGGTACTTCTGGGTTGCTATGGATCAAGCCAGTTGGCTAGGCTGTCAAGGTACTTTCCAAAAGACAACAAAAGGAAAAAAAAAAAAAAGTATAGTTTGTCAGATTAAAGAAATGCAGATGAAGATCACTGCCTTTCTCCCCAAAAAGCAAAATCTTTCTAGATATTAGGTAAGACATAAAAGAGTTTCAAGCAGCTACCTAAGATTTCATTAGAGTCTTATCAAGTGCCTAAGCATCCAGATCACAACTGATGCCCATAGCCAGAGTGAGTTATTTGAATTATATCTTAATTTCACATAATCTCAGTGAGGTCACTGAAGGTATTGTCCTACCTATAGCAAAAAAACCAACAGTTTACCTGCAATCATTAAAAAATGTAACACATATTTATGATCTTCTTTTGCCAGTAATGTATGACAAAGTGTTCAGGAGCCTTGCGTATTTGCTGATGTGGAAGGGGTCACAGGAGAGTAGACTCAGGTGCTAGAATGAGTCTGTTCATTTATAATAATGTTCCATGAAAAACATACGTGGAACTCAATTTCAAAGAACTTCAGCTTATTCCTTCTCTCTATAGTGAAGTATACAAAAGATAAAAAAGAACCCTAAAAGCTACATAAATAGCAGAGTCATTTTCTTTCACTGTCATTTTCTGAATCAGCTTATAATTAGATTTGTAACTTTCACATCTTAAGTCGTCACTCCTACATATTTCAACTGGCTTTTTTACAAAAAAAAAAACAAAAAACAAAAAACAAAAAAAAACCAAAAAACCAAAACCAAGCCAAAAACCCCAAACAACTCAGAATCAAGACTCAAGAAGATATTACTATGTCCCAAGTCTATCCTTTAGCCCACTCCTGTGGGCAAGTTGACACATGCAATCATGCAATAGTCTTCAGCGTAAGTTCAGGTATCTAAAACTACATTAGTTTTAGTAGAATTTCCTATGCACCCACTGTCCAATGGTTTCCTCTGAAAAAGAAATAAAAAACAAAACAAAAAACCAACCAAACAAACTAAAAGACAACATTGAAATAACCAAATATTAATGGATCATAATCTCAAACCTATGTGTTGCAATTCAATTAAAAACATATTAAAAAGAATGAATATACTTTTTCCACCCACTACATCAACACAATTATATGACTGACCTTTAGTGAGAAATCATCCAGCTGTAACCTGTTTTAGCAAGGAAGCCTGGAGAACATAGGTATAGACAAAAGGCATTTCTTTTGCAAACCATGACTCTCAATGTTTTGGTAATTACTTTTTTAAAAATTATCTTGGAAAAAGTCACAAACACACAGTTTTATTTTATTGTTTTCTTTTCAGATATCAACAATCTAGAAAAAAACAAACGTTAAGTAGTCACAAAGCAATTTTCCCTGCCTACAACATTACTCTTACAGTGAAACTGTCAGATTCTAACCATGAGGTAATCTGTAAGCTCCTATAGTCTATTTTATACTTCCTCCCCCTCGCTGAAGCACAGCACTATGATGGCTGCTATGCCAACAATTAACTCCATCTCAGACAGACCCAATATACCGTGCTTGACTTTTCATTTTAATTCTGTGTTGTATTGTCTGCCATTGTTAAGTTTCAAAAATAGTATTTTCTTATAGAATCGTAGAATAGTTAGGGTTGGAAGGGACCTTTAAAGGTCATCTAGTCCAACCCCTCCGTAAGGAATAGGGACATCTCCAACTAGATCAGATTGTTCTGAGCCCTGTCCAACTTGGCCTTGAATGTTTCCAGGGATGGGGCATCCACCACCTCTCTGGGCAACCTATTCCAGTGTCCCACCACCCTCATTGTAAAAAAAATTTTCTCGATGTCTAATCTGAATCTACCTCCCTCTATTTTAAAAGCATTACCCCTCATCCTTTCACAGCAGGCCCTACTGAAGAGTTTTTCCCCATCTTTCTTGTAGGCCCCCTTTAGGTACTGGAAGGCTACAATAAGGTTTCCCTGGAGCCTTCTCTTCTCCAGGCTGAACAGCCCCAGCTCTCTCAGCCTGTCTTCATAGGAGAGGTGCTCCAGCCCTCTTCTCCCTTTCTGAATCTCAGCTTTCTCTTGACATTGTAGTCTTCTCTCAGTTTGATACATTACCACTGCTGTTTCAGCACAAGACATACGATGCCACCTGGAACAATTAAGTACTTCTGTGTTCCTGAAGCAATAATTTGCCTTTATGGCAATGGACTGAAGAGGCACTGCATTGCTTGATACAGTGAGCGATCCATCAGTGTTTTATGCACTGTTGTTAAAACATCACATTTACATTTATAAATGTTAACTCAAGTGACCTTACATTTCAGAAGCTATCAACTTCACAAAATTGTCGTGCCCATTAGCTGCACCAAAGCACCCTTCTTAACTCAACAGAGGTAAGTGGATGTTTAATGCAACTGCTAGACAATCTACTTTTAATTTTTTTTCAGTTTTTAATTAAAAGTGACGAGGATGGAAAAAATAAAGAGAAGCAGCCCATTCTTCTGTTGTCCATGACAACAACCCTTGTTTAAAAAAAAAAACACAAGTAAACACTACAGAAAGCAAAACTCTCAGTATACTGGGCTATTACTGGTTTTAAAATGGGAGAAATCAATTACACATAACCCCAATTGCTACCCTTGCAACTAGCTGGAAAGAGATGGCACCTAGTTAACCCTTTATTTTAAAGCTGTACTTAGGTAAAACCCATAGAACTATAAAATCACTGTACATTAAAAACGAAAAATCCTCACAACACCAGCATGTTAGTGCAAGGTCAGTCAAGCACTACTAAGTCATGTTGTTGAAAAGCAAGCATGGTCAGTTTGAAACCAACAGCACGACTGGGTGCTAATGATGCAGTCAGTCTTTTGCAGATTATATTCATTCAAAGTCAATGATTCCAAGCCTTTTGCCCTAAAGGAATATTTTCAATCCTGAACATTTTTTGCAGATCACTCTACATCAAAATTTATTGAAAAAAAACTGTGTAGTGTTGCTCTGGTGTACCATCGACCTCAGCATGGAACTGCACCAAATTACTACAGCCCAGAGTCAAAGCAGAAGTTAAGAAAAGTGACATGAATATTTCAGAATTTATTTTGAAGCAACCGTGTTGTTGGTAAATATTTGAAATTATTTTGTTCAACTCTTCCTTTCTTGACCAGTTAGCCATATTAACATTAATATTCAGTAACAAGGATATGTTCTTTTATTTAAATGATCTCATCTTATTTAAGTTAATCATTTTAAGTATTATGACATCTTTGATCCTTCAGCTCCTAGAAAAGTCAGACCATAAAAATTTATCGAGTTCCGTATTCAGCCAATTTTATGTTGCTGCCCATGGTTAAAGAAACTGCACTGCTCTATTGAGAGTTTCCTTTCCAATTTCAGTCACTACACTTATTTTCTAATAGAATGCCCTAATGCAGCACTCACAGGCACTGGAGAGGCTATTCATACACAATAAAAATGAAAGGGCACAAATGTTGTGGCGGAAGCCCTTGACAATATCTACTAAAATAACATTTTATTGTGATGTACAGAAACACTCCAGTACTACGTCAATGACTGTCATTTCCAATAAGCTACCTAGCACCAATGCTGTCAATTCAAGTGACTCTGTCTAGTGTTTCATGGCAATTGGTGTTTCCATAAGCATCATACCCAGGAGTAAAGGTATAGAGGAAAAGGAAAATGTGTAATCCAAGCAACACTTAACTTCAAAAATTGGAAAAAAAGGAAAGAGGGGAAAGAAAGGGGGACAAATGAAGGAAAGAAGAAAGGGAGGAAGTAAGGAAGGAACACTGAAAGTCCCTCCAAAATATAAAATTTTAAATGACAGAAGGAGGAAAATTAAAATATATTCAGTATTTCATTAATATTTTTTTTTACCATCTACACAAATAAAATTTGTTTGCTTTTAAACAATTAATTTTTTCATACAAATCTTCAATATTTTTTTTTTTTTTTACTGTAAATAGGAATAAAATTCACGTCAGGAACTACATCCTTCCAAGCTTCCCATTTTTTTTCCAGAAATATTAAGACGCTTAGGAACAGATTAAAGCACATTAAACAATACATATTTTCAGGTAACTATAAACTGCAAATGAGTTTTTTAAAGTCTTTTAATTTCACTACTTGTTCTATCCATATTAGACAAAAGATTATAAGAGTGCCTAGAATTAGAGATTTATTTTGTATAAAAGTGGGAGCTGAGCAACATATTTTTATATCTATCATTTAAGTCAAAGTCCCTGGCTTCTAAGAGTGTATAATTTGCTTTATACACATTAAAAACTAATTTAAACAGTCTTTATAGGTAGGTGAGATTTTCCACAAGGTTAGCTTGAAAAGTAAAACATATATTGTGGGGATCCACTGGTCTCTGTTTTTTTTTTTCTTTTTCTTTTTTTTTTTTTAATGACTCTCTGCCAACCACCACTATACCACCTTTATTGTCACTGATTCAATAGTATGCACACGGTTTCAAAATGTATTACGTTGTTTTAAAATGTTTTTCCAACTCATGCAATATTCATCTTCAATTTGCAGTTCATCAGTTTATGTTTTAAAATGTCGCTTTCAATGAATACAACACATAAACAGAAGAGGCTTCCTTCTTTCTTGCTTCTCTTTTTGCACCTTGCCACTCTTTCTTGTAAGTACATGCAGTGTTTTTCTCCACATATGCTTGCTTTTTAGTCTTCCAATTATCTCTGAACCTTTCCCTACACGGTACTAAATTGCTCCATTCTCCTATCAACCATATATAATTTTTTCCATTCCCTCATCTTTCTGTCAATGTTCTTCCTCATCCAGTTCCTTGCATATTCCTGCCCAGTAACTGCTGGACTGCACCATTTGAGTTCCATATAGAAAAGGAGGAGATGAAGCCACTTACACTAATGACAGTCATCTTGCTATAATCAGAAACAAATGCAAGTTAGATGGACACTGCATACGATACAGACAAAAAGTCCAAATTATTACAAAAAAGGAAATATTAAGGTATTCTTGACATATACCAAGGACAATGGAACATAAATAAGAAGAGGAATTCCTTTTTTATGGCTATAAATATGGGAGATATTAATCCAAACCAGAAAAGTTTTCCAAACATAAAGCCTTATGAGCAAGACTACTTATGAGTGTAAGCAAAGATGTAACAATTGATGTTTTATTGAATCTTTGGTAGGTCACATCTCTCCAGAAAGCTTGTCTTGTTTAAATGTCAAACATTTATTCCATCCTTATTTAAAATAAATACTTATAGACATCTAAAAAGCAACATTTCTGAGGCATGTAGTCTAATTATTACATGTCATGCTTGATGGCTCACATGTCTAAATTCCAAGTTTTATATTAAGTAGCAGAAGCTTAGGAACATACTTAAGTACTTCTTTAAATTAGGACATTTTTTTTTTATCCAGATAATCAGCAAATGATAGTAGTCTTGGGTAAAACATGAAATATTATCATGTTCCTGTGATTACAGGCAGAGTACAAGATATTAACTCAAAGTCTTTAATGAAATTTATTTCTCAGAATTACTTTGGGAAGATTAGTTCTCTCTTACCGATTCTCATTACTTATCTACTGTACTTTGGTTTTTTAATCTGATTTTAAAAGGTGAAATTACATTTTACTCATTACAGAGCTACCAGTTTTAATTTTTTAAACAACATTAATACTACCACTAACTAGTTTCTGTAGAAGAAACTTCCATCCTTCTGAGTAGTCTTTTTGGACTACATGTTTCAATAATCCACTGAACAACTGCATGGTAAGGATTTGGCCTCTGTTCACACAAAACCAATGTGATGTAGAGTTGTATTAATATGACAGTACATGAATTAAGACGTTATTTTATAGCAGTTATTTATTAAGATGAACAGATAAATCTCTATTTCTGCTGTGGCAAAGAGCTTGTTTGTGTTAGCATTGTGTGCTTTTTTTTTTTAATTGACCCATATTATCTTACCTAAATAAACTGCTACAGTACATTTTCTTACTATCTTGATAACAGCTGTTAAAGAACATCACCTTCTTCAGCTTTTCAGGGGATACACCCCAAGCTTTCTGGCTCCTTGTCGTGCCCCCTTCATTGAATGGAAGAAACCAGCATCTCTACCTATGCTTCTGCCCAGCCCTCTTATTCATCCGATTCTGGTTTCTATTCGTGGAGAGATGGCAGGAATAGAAAAAGTATTTTTCAGACCCCGATAGAAAACATCAATAATTTAGGATTTGGCAGGTTACTCAAATGTAATTCACTGCAACGTTTAATTACTTTTTTTTTGTAAGATCATGATAGGTTAGCTATTCACCAATATATCAGGCACCCAAGCATTTTAATTAATTTACAGTGAATCACATAAAAATAATTATATGCAGTGAGATAAGTAGAGAATACAATCTTTTAAAAATATTTAAAATGCAACCTGTGTTGTACAACCCTCTTTTATCTGATATATTCACATATATTAAATAAAGAGACCAATCAAAAGCTCATATTGGCTCTATGCCCATCGTAGTAAGCTAGTGCTTAATGTCAGTTAGGAGACACAAATTTATTTTCTTCCTCCTCCATCTAAAATAAATTAACTCCTTAATGATGTTTATCAGTTTCCATAGAAAAATATCAGCATCAGTGTTTATAGAGAAATCTAACTGGCTAACAGAACCATGACTAATTTCTACAACAGCAGAAACATTTTTCTGCCTCTCTCACAAATACATTTTGAAAGCATATGCAGGGAAAGTCCTCATTGTTATTTGTACTTATATGTGATAGTAAATTCTTTAGAACTAGAATCATTTCTGATTAAGGGAAGTCAGACTTCATTTCAATCTGGTTACTTGCACAGAAACCATAAGTAAATGTGGCAGAGACATGATTTAAAAAACAAGTTTCCAATTAATACATTTCCAATTTCAGTCACATGAGACTGCCAATCAGGAATATACTGTGGACAAACTCATACTTAGTTGCTTTCCAGAGTGATTTAAGGGTATTGGCTAAAAATGTATAGCAAATCTAAAGAGAATCAGGAAAACAATTTAAGTCTCCTATCTTCTATCTGGTAGCACAACATTATTTCTTCCTTAGCTTCAGAACAACAGGAAATGAAAACAAACAGCAATTAATCAACATGACTATATTCAGCATGAACATGTAAATATTACCCCTCCTGGTGCGAGAAATTTGTAATTTAATCCTTTGCTCCACTGTCAAAGAATAGTTCTTCCTCTAACTTAACAGTGTTTGAAAAACTCGTTTCAGGGGAAGAAAGTATACAGAACAGACTCATTTCCAACCAGTTGTTTCAGGTGTTTGTTCATAAATGCATTACTACTTTGTCTCTCTCTTTGATAAACATGGCCAAAAGCTTCTCTGTTTAAAAAAAAAAAAAAAAAGGTCAGAATTTAACTGGATAATGAGAGCTGCATCCAGCAGTGAGACACTTTGGATACTCTATTTTTTTTTAAATATGAAAAGAGGAGCCTGCCTTTCTGCCTTTCAGCTGAAATGGCTTTGAAGTGTATATGCAAAGCATAAGAGCGAGCAAGAAATCCAGTTCATTTTAGAGGCAATGAAAGATCATAGCATTAGAATAGCACATGCTTTTACTGAAAAAAAAAAAAAACAACCCACAAAGCACACTAATTATTATTGAAATCCAGTAACTTCCCTGCAAATTTGTACTGCATAATTGCCAGTCAGTGGAGTGCAGAACTAAATAAAGCCTGAGGAGATTTGGATTCATATTCATATATATGTAATATTCTCAGGTTCTTCCTTCAGTTGCCCTGTGACTTCCAGACCCTGATGGACTTCTCTGTCACTCAAAATGCCCATCTATTGGCTGGCTAAGCAGCAGCAACTCTGGGGCTAAATTCCATACCAGCATCGGACAAGTATTTCTATGATGAGGGGTTTTAGACAGATCCGTGGCCGGTTATCTGTTAGGCTTGCACCGGTGGTACTGATTTCTTTCCTTTTCCTTCCATCTGCTATTTTTAGAAAGCCTGCAGCAACTCACTTAATTGGGACTACTATTCTTCCATCATATTCCATCAAATTCCTTTTAAATTAGCCCAAGAGATTCAAAATTTATAGGGAAGAATTGTATGATTATATGATTTTCTAAGCCTCACTTTCTTAAGAAATAGCCTAAAGAACATTTTCTTCCACTGATGAGCTTGCATGCTCCGAGATTGCCTAAAGAGTACAGTGTCTCAGCTTTCCTGTTAGCATGCTACTATTCCTCATAAAACCAGGCACAGAAGTTTGAACTGAGAGGGCTTAGAGTTCATTTTAGTTTCACATTCAAAGATTAATTAAACCTAGTCACTAAATCTTCAGAAAAGGAAGATGAAGATAGTCTTCTGCATATTTAAAGCCTCGGGTGAGGGCAGACAAGACTATAGATCTTCCCCTGTTTTACTAGATTAATTCCTAAAGGATAATTACTAATACTACATCTACCACTGTGTGCAGTGACAATCTACCTTTAAAAGAGCTACTTGAGAAAATTTTTTTTTGCCTAAAGAGAAAGCAGTAAGTTTTAAAATTAGTAGCATACTCTACCGAGACTCGAGTGACAGATTCAAACTTGAGACTGTCACGCAGCAGAAAGCCCGGTAGTCAGACTGTGACAGCACAAGATGCTCCCACTGGCAGAAAGTGAAACAGGGCAGTGTCCTGTCAGAAGAGGAAAGAGGAAATTTGTCCTAAGAGTCACAAGGGAGCCAGAGTAACAAAGTAGCAATGGGAACACTGCAAGGCTAATAAAAATCTGGTTTTGGGAAAGAACGAGTGTGGATAAAGAAAGAGAATACATGTACAGCAACAGGAATGGCAAGGTAATTACACAGCACAATATCTATGCAAAGTTTCTTAAAATAAACATTTAATTTTTTTTTAAGTGTGAAAGAAACCCACAGAAGAAATTATCTTTCTGATTTGTTTTAGAAACCAGTCGAGGAGAAGAATCCATCCACTTGTTTCCTACAGCATTGTTCTTTCCTGGTGTGGTCAGAAACAGCCTTTGTAACTCAGTGAGCCTTTAAACAGTATTCAGAAAGATAACTGCTCAAATGCAACACTCACAGAAGGGCAGCTGTTTTTTCTGTTAGCCAATGCTTTGTTACCACTATTTTGAGTTACGGTGTCTGCTAAAGTGGGAGAGCTCCAACCCTATCAGATAACCTAACAGTGAAAGATGCCAAATAATTTTTCATTGCTAATAATCGTAACAAAAAGTTAAGCCCTTTAAAAATCTTTCATAATATGATCCGTCTGGTATACATGCACCTATTTTATGTCTGTTACACAGCAGGATGGGTGTTCATAAAACAAAAGAGACTTCTGATTTGGTAGTCAGATGGGATTAAATAATGTATATTGTTCACCTAGCTTAACTAAATATATAAATGATCAGGCTCATATTTTTCTAAGTAAATAATATAGGTTTTTAATTTTTTTTTTCTGTAATGACAATGGATCTACATCTACACTATCTAAGCCTGCTAAGCATCCTTATCATTTCTGCAGACCTCAGAGAAGTTCTGCACAGACCAGAAGTAGAAAACTCTACAACCACTAAATAATGAAAACATAACTACTCAGTGAATGTAAATAAGAATCTCCCTCCAAAAAAAAAAAAAAAAGACACTCAGATGAGTGACTTTGATTCCACACACACTGGAGTGTAAAAATATTTTCAGATTATAATGCACTTCACAAATATATTCTGACTCTATGGTACATGAGTACACAGACATGAACAAATTAATTTTTGTCACTTCTATTTTTACAGTTGCCCATTTTTCCTGTGGAACTTACTTCAGTTTCTGATAGTGAGTCTTTTATACTATTATAATTTCTTTTGCATTAGTCTTTTCAGAAAAGATCTTAGAGTAATCAGAGAAAAAAAAGGTTTTAAATGTTTATTTTGACAATAGTAATGTAACTCTTGTAATGGCATGGTCATTTACTTTCTGAAAAAGACATGAAAATTGTATTGGAGAAATCACAAAAAGGACCTTCTTGCATCTACGAAGTACCATGTAATTACAAAATAGGTACTTATTTCTGTATTCTGTAAACTAGTTTACCTAGATTTCCCCACCTTTCCTTTTCTTTTAATTAAAAGATATTTAATAAAATGGCTATATTTACAGATCCATTGAAAACAGTTTTACTTATCTGTATGCAAACTGAAAGAAACAGTCACTAGTAACATTTCATATTTATAAAACTCCCCAGTACTAAAAAGGGCTGTAAGTCCTTGCGAGCTATGCATAAACCAATGCATCATCTGTGACATTCAGCCACCTCTAAACAGGCTGGGCATTAGGTGATGCATTGAAAAGTATATACAGCTAGAGACATGAGAGAGTTATAGCCAAGGACTGTGGGACAACTCAGTGAGTGGTCCCATTAAACACTATGAGACCTTTAACATCTGCAAAAGAATTTTATTTTCAAGGTCTGACAATAAACCATACTGTATGAATTCCTAAGATCGATGGTGGCGGCTGTTCACAATTTCAGCAGTGCCTGATTGAGACATTCTGAGAACTCAGTATAGCTTTCAAGATGTTCAGACAAGTGAACCGTAGATTAATAGAGTAAGGGTGAAAAACGTGCTGATCTTTGTGTCAATTTACATGGATCAATCTGTCAGGCTCTAAAGACAAGGAAAAAGCTTCAGTCATTGCTGGTTTTAAAGAACAGATAGTAAATGATACCTTCTGTGCCTAAGTCTAACATTGCCAGCATGAGAAGTTCTAGAGTCAGTAATGAAGTAAAATCCAGAGAGAGGGTGAAAAATTATTTTCTGTAGTTGTACTTGAGGGAAGGTAGGCATTTTAATAGAAACTGTGATATGATAAGCATAGAAGATTTTCAAAAACAGGACACCAATTTAAATGCCTGAATACTAGCATTTACACTGAAAATCTTGGTATTAACTCAAAAGCATTAGTACTTGTAAGAAATGTCTCTCTGTGCAGGCCACTCACAAACATGTTCCTGTTACTTAAAGAATAATGTGCATGACAGTTATGGCAGTTACATTTAAGCTTGTTTCAGTTCAGAAGATAAGACCTGCAGATGCCTTGAAATGCCCTCCAGGTTTATATTTCCAGAACACTGAGCTGCCCTCAGCTTGGGCGGTTCTAACATTCAAAATGTACTTAATTGGTGAATCTTATTCTGTAATGTCCACCTCTGTTCACTGAATAATCATTTTCAGGATATTCATCAGCAGGAGATACTGTCATCTCTTTGAAGAATATAGTTTCACTAAACTATATTCACTATATCCGGTGAACCAACACAGAAAGATTTGTCCCTCCTGGCAGTGGTAAGCTACCCTTCTGCTCCATCTCCACTCCTCATACCTTATGGTATGCTTCCACTACTTATTTTGTGCTTATTCATGTGTCCTTACCAAAGCCTTCTGTAAGGGAATTTAATTCATTAAGATGACAGAAAGTTAAGTGAGCCACAAAAAAAAAAAAAAAAAAAAAAAAAAAAAA
>WHYT01016935.1:45843-60927 GCA_009806455.1 Tetrax tetrax
CCCTATATTCTGTTATTATTGTAGTTTTCCTTCATTATTTTAGTAAATTGTCGTCATCTCAACCCACGAGTTCTCCTTCCTTCCCAATTCTCTCCCCCATCCCGCCTGGGAGGGGGAGGGTGAGTGAGAAACTGTGTGGTGATTCGGGCTAAACCATCACAACAGTAGAGGGAAGACACAATTAGCCTGTCTTTTTCCTTCTTATAGCCCTGCCAAGTTCATCATTAGCTAAATAATTGTCTTCTGAGCAGCAATCAAGAAATAGCTCTTCCCTGGTCAGACTGTTATACTCCAAATACCAAATATAACACTTTGTGCAAGTAACTAGAAAGTGTAGATGTTTATCAATCTATGAAAGTTTGAATTTCGTTGGAAAGGCTGAGCACTCAAAACGTCACTGTGAGTCATGAGGATGAAGATTTGGACCACTAATATGATACAGCAAAATTGTTAAGCTTATTCCTGTGATAAAAAATTAGGTATAAATCCAAATATAGCAATAATATAAATAGCAATCCTGAGGTGACTTTCTTCATGTATTAGGTCATTGTAAAATAATGATGAAGAAAATCAGAATAGTACTTTTGCTCCCTCCCCTGTTCAGTTAGTAGAAAGAAATTAAATTCTTATCAAATGTATGAAAAGTTAATACACAGGCTTATTAAATGCAATGTTAGTGTAAAAAAACCCCACATAAGTTGCCAGACTGAGGAGCAAACTATCTGATTGTACTGCATCCAAACAATTATTTTCATTTCTCTAGAGCACAAAAAAGAGTAAACTAAAAGCCTAGAAAATTTGCTAAAAGATTAAAAAAAATTCCTTAAAACTGTGCAAGTTCACTTCTATAAAGATATGTCCCTGATAGTACAAGATACATATTTTAAAAGTTTTCTTGTAAAAATTATTTGTAGAAGAAGACCATTTAAGAAAGTGGAATGTCACATTTGTCATAGAAACTATTGAAAACAAAGATTGGAGACATGCTCATCCTGCCATGTTTGAAACAGGATCCTGATGAAAGAAAGCAAAAGAAGCAAAATCTGAAAGGGCTTCTTGGTAGCCAAATCATTAGATTTCACACAGATTCCATAGTGGATGTGCTACAGAGATAGCTGTCTCCAGGAATACCCAGGGATGACAAGCACCTTCTCCTCCAAAGACCTGTGATTTCACAACCCAAGCAACTGAGAACCTTACCAGCAAGTATATGAAAATCAAGCCTCACCTATGGAGTGGAAAGTTCAAAATGCTCAGTAACAACGGTCAGACACTTGCATCTGGCAAGAAAAGGTATTCCTTATGTACTGGAGAACAGCAATGGCAGACGGCAGAGCAAATCCAAAGATACATAAGCAATAAAGGTTTTGCTTAAGTTCTACCTAAGCTCTTTCCCTTCCTTAGTTTGGAATACTTACATCTAACAACATCATAGAATCATAGAATAATTAGGGTTGGAAGGGACCTTTCAAGGTCATCTGGTCCAACTCCCCTCCAAGGAGCAGGGACATCTTCAACTAGATCAGGTTGCTCAGAGCCCTGAATGTTTCAAGGGATGGGGCATCCACCACCTCTCTGGGCAGCCTGTTCCAGTGTTCCACCACCCTCATTGTAAAAAATTTCTTCCTGATGTCTGATCTGAATCTACCTCTTTCTATTTTAAAACTACCACTCTTTGTCCTGCTAAAGAATTTTTCCCCATCTTTTCTGTAGGACCCCTTTAGGTATTGGAAGGCCGCTATCAGGTCTCCCCGGGGCCTTCTCTTCTCCAGGCTGAACAGCCTCAACTCTCTCAGCCTGTCCTCATAGGAGAGGTGCTCCAGCCCTCTGATCAGCTTGTTGAGGGTGCACTCTATCCCACTGTCCATGTTGCCAGTGTTAAATAGGTGGTCCCAATACTGCCCCCTGAGGAACGCCACTCATCACCGGCATTCCATCATTTTAAAATTAATTTTAGAACTCTCAGTTTAATAGTAACATCCCAAAATAATAAAAAAAAAATATTCTAAATATTGAGATCTATTATTTCAATCATAACTGCTAGCAAATAACTGATAAACCATTATAAACAGTGAATTTGAGACATTTCTAATTTTGCCTTATTTTAATAGTCAGAATTCATACAGTATAGAGCCATCAGTAAATCTCAAAGCCTATGCTAACCCAATTTTAAAGACAGTTAAAGTCTATATTTAACAATAATTTCCATTTCATTCTAAATCTCCAATTTTATATTCTTGAGACTATCAAAACAGGAAATCTTGACTAGTGCAGTACCTCTCCAGGAACCAGACTGAGATCTTGACTGAAACAGCCTTTTAGTGCAGATATTAACTCCTGCACTAAAGAATAAGAAGTTTCTTTTGATAATTGTTCATTTTTTTTCTGTCTTCATGTTTGGGGTTTTTTTCGTGGTATGTGCTATCAACTGAACTTAAGAGAAGAATAGCATTTTGTTTACATGTTTTTATGCTGTGCTAATGACAAGGAAATCTTACTCTTTTGTCCTATGCAAAATCATAAAAATGTTGAAAAGTCTATATTGTGGAGTTGCCTTCACTCTTTCTTCTGGGTGCACTCTTGCAAAAAAGCAGTAGTTATATGACGTCAGTAAGGCTGCAGGTTGGTATAAATATGTCTTTTCTTTACTTGCCACTAGAATTATGTCAACCAGTGAGATGAACAGGACAAGGAAAAAGATTTTTGACTCAGATAAAACTGAATACATTACTTACGTAATGTAATAGAAGCATACATTTTATTTCATTGATCTAGACATTAGAAGCATGATCATCAGAGTGTCTTGTTGCGGGGACTTAAGCTTACAATTGAAATCACTGCTCTCTCTACTATGTCAGTAGGTAAAAAAAAAAATCTGTCTTCAGCCTATCCATACATTCATAAAAGCTATTCCTTCAGACAATTTCTAAACCAAAGATGGAGAAGAGAAAACTTACTTAAAAAATGTACAGACAAACACATAAATTCTTCCTCTGATTTCAATTAACAGTTTAATATTAAGATTAAGATACCTTACAAGACAGTCTTACAAATAAGCAGGTCTCTACCCATCCTATTTTACTATTTGGTGGAAGGATCACAGGGGACTGACAGGTATTCAGGGTGAGACAGCTGTATAATAAGGAAACCAGCACATCTACACTACTTTTCATCTCCACATTGATTTAAAATTAAACTCTGCATAAAGGACATCGATGTTCTAATCCCAAAGAGAAATACATCAATAACATTATCAAATTCTAAATGGAAAGAATTTTACAGCCTTCTAGTAAGCACAGGTGTGTGTCTTGGTTACTGTGTCTCCTGGTAACAGCCACTGAGAACTGAGCAGGAATCCCACTAGATAAATCCAAACTTGACAGAAAGCAATGATCTCAACACCTTATTTATATCAAGATATGCAATATTAACTTTCAAGTATTTAATTTATTTATTCCATTAGCACCAGTCCATCAGTCCTGGCTGGATTTTGCTTCAGTCAATTAGACTTCATCATTAGCCCAACCTGCGATTTAATCCGACAAAATCAACTGTTGATATTGAACACTTCAGCAGTGTGTTTTGGCCCAGAACTGTGAATTCTGAACAATAACAATGAATAGAGGCTGTGAAAGCTGATCAGGAAAACATTCAGCTGAATGGGGTCTCAGTGGGCTGAGAACTGAGACTTACCATGATCATGACCACAACACAGACCGAGGTGTAACTTTACCAGTGGCACGAGTACTATTTTTGGGATAGAGTCCTGCAGAAAAGTTCTTAAAGTTTGGACAATTCTGTTGACAGCACAATGTCTAATATGAGCCTGTAAAATGAATAAACTGACACATCTATTAGGTAGCTAAGCTAATATATCTTGAGGAATGCCTAGCTAGTAGTACCTCACTCAGAAAATACTGTCAATACGTTGACAAATTCAAAATCTATGCTTTCAGGAGTAGTCTTATACTTTCAGAATTAGTCTTATAGTAGCACCTACCAATTAACAAAAGTAATCTTTAGAGTATTTATAGAATATCCTGCACTCTGGGCACAAGAAAGGCAAAAAAGTTCAAAACAGAAAGCAAGTATGACTTGACAGAGAAGGAATGTGTTGTCTTGTATAGAAGCTGGCATTAGTTTCATTCAGTACTTTCTTCCCAGTTTGTCACAGAAGAGCCCAGTGTTTTTCAAGCCATCAGTCCTACATATAAATTCTTGGTTAATCACAGAGTGTAACGAAATAGAAAAATGCAATTAATAGTGCTGGACCTAGTTAAATTACTTACACATACAATTTAGAATGGACATAAGATTACAGGAGTGACTTCAAGCCTCTGCAAATTAAGATTAAAATAAATTAAATAATTTTAAAAGTACAATAGATTAAAACTCATTCGTACAAATACAATTGAGTGTTCATTGTATAAGAGAAAATGTGAAGGGCAAAGAACGAAAAGAAGCTAGGAACTAAATAAGATCAGACAGTTAAAAGCACAAGTTTACAACAGCTGCAAAACCTGTTAGCACAGCTGTGCTACAATTAAGGACAGGGGAAATATGGTTGAGTTATGGAGACTCCAGGAAACTGCCACAAAACGCATGGCTTTCATATACCTTTGCTTTTCTCACTTTTTGCCTTTCAGTTACATTTTTGTGAAGCAGTTTCTTGTAATCCCAGTGTGGGGCAGCAAAACTCAGAAAACTGAATCTAGGCCCTCCTGATGAAAACTGCAGCTGTGACAGAGACGCTCAGACTGATACACAGCTTCGCACTTTCTCCTTTCGAGCTAATTCAATTTCTGGAGCAGAAGAGTATATTTAGAGTGTGTATGGCCTACTTCATTAGCTGCCAGCGTTTCCTATGTATCGGGGACATGTTACAGAATTAGCAGCTCAAAATTGTACATAAAATTTAAGAGACTGAAATACTCACTGCAAACGTGTTGTTACATTTAACTCTTCTGCTATATATAAGGTGGCAGTAAAGACATAAAGTTTTTTAATAATTCATTTTATTAGTTCAACTTTTAATTTATTGTATTTCAATAATCCTTTTTCCCCTCACTGAAAGTTCTTATGTGTACTGGAACTTGTTGTCTCCTTCCTATAGCAATTCACTATTAGCACAGTAAGCATTTTGTAAATTTGTATGCAATGGATAAAACGATCCTTTCCTTTGCTGAGATAGCTTTCTAGAACATCACTTCTATTGCTTATGTGAGGACAGTAACTTTTAGATAATGAGTTATTTGAGTGTGTTCACTGGAGGGGGAAGAAAGATGGGAATGAAAGGAGGTGTTTATATGATTTTCAACCACCCACAGAAGCCACAGTTTGTTTCAGGAGATATAAAGCAGAAAATCAGAATAAGGTATATTTTTGCACCAGCAGCCTAGAAAATAGGTGTACTCAATGACAAATTCTGTTCTGTTTACATATCTACTTCATGTCTTTCAACTTACATTAGATCTTCTATTAAAGGGAGAGATGTGTCCAATACTAGAATTTGAGAAAACAGCCAAGGAAAAAAAGTATCTATGATTGGAGAAAAAAAAATGTAAAAGCCCAGGTGCGTTTACAGAATCAGATATGTGAAAGAGATTATAGGAAAAACAATTCCTATCAGAAGGAATGTTTGCTGAAAGGAAATCCCATCTGGAAAATGTCATTATGAAGAATATGATCGTAAGGAAAACGTTTATTTCCTATCTTAGGTTTGGTAGGTGTGTTAAATACCAATAAGAACAATGAAAGTACAAGTGTCACGTTAGGTTCCAAATATATTTGTTTAAATTCAAACTCGAAACTTTGTCCCAGATTACTGTAAATTAATGGAGGGTTTGCTCTTTCAATTAATATGTACTTAAACACTCAGAATAACATTCTTCTGAGAAGCAGTAGGCTGTTCACTGTAGCTTGGGGCATTCTATCAGGTCCAGGCATTTTCTCAAATACTGATACACCTTCCTACAGTGTGTTGGTAATAGCAAAAATACTAGCACTTTTTGAACAAAAAACTTTTTGATTTTGGTTTTTTTTTTTTTTTTACTATGAATTATTTTAATAGACACCTAATAAAGATATTAGCTTCAGTTGCGATGGATAAACACAGTAGGTTGATCCCTCCCCCTGACATGGAAATGTAGCCAATCAGAGTATCTGCTTATAAACATCTTATTATTCACTGTTAAATTATAACCGTTTGAACAAGGATCATAATTTTGAGCCTTAGGAAATCTGCCTGAAAAAGAGAGCATTGTTCTGATTCAAAGATCTTCAACAGGCAGGCTGTGAGAATGAATTTCAGGCATTCCCTAACAAATATGACCCTTATCTAAGATAACTATGAATGTCTGCATGGGAAGAGATGCTTTCTGCTTATGTTCGGTATGTCTTCAGACCAGGCATAACTCAATGCTAGTCAAGTAAGCCTCATCCTATAAACCTATGCAGACTATTAATCAGTTATATTAATCGCTAATGTTGTCTTCTTAAGGTATATATTAAAAAAACCAAACAACCAAAAAGTGCTATATTAGCATTTCAGTGTCATCCCATATCTGAGTATGAGCCATAACCATGTTGCTGTTTAAAAATCTTTATTATCATAAAATATTAGCATTATTATAACACAGAATTCTCAAAAATTTCTATGCTTTGCACTACAGCTAGTGCAAAGAAATAAAATGCTATAAAGAAGAGGTACCAAAGTCCAGTATACGATATGTGAATTATTTGTAGCTACACAAAAGTAAAGCTCTAGAATGTGACTGTACAAAGATATTGCACCAAGATATAATGACTGCAAAAAGAAAAGACTAGTGAGGAGAAATATATGTGGTCCATCAAAGGACTGATGAAAACTTGTACGAAATACATTTGTACCAACTAGAAAATACTTAAAGGGTCTTTAAAGGTAAATAAACAGGAACTGAACATGAGATTTCCTTAATGACTGGAGTGTGAGAACTTGGTGAATTGATGATAATAGATGTTACATGCTTTTTTCAATGGTTGTATGTATTAAAGGGGATGAAAGGGAACATGAGAAACAATGTGTAAGAACTTATTAAACTCTTGGAAAGGAGAATGATGGCTTTATTTAGAACAAAGCTGCTGGACGATGAGATCACTGTCCTGTTCTTCTCTAAAAGATAATTTAACACCGTCCTAATTAAGCAGTCTCCATAGAGAACCCACTGTCATCAGGGCTGAGAGAGACCATCCTCTCTGAGAAAGACTGGAGCAGCTAGAATTGGACTCAGAGAAGAGAAGCCACAGTATTTTATAATGACAGTATCATTTCAAACACATACCTACCACCTGTCCTCACAGTGGCCATGGGGACATAGCAGCTAGCAGAATAGTGACATTGAGCAAGTAATTACTGGCATAAGCATGTTCAAGAGTAAAATATCAGGGTGTGAACTTTCTGTTTCACTTTTACAGTGAAAAAAAAATGTAATTAGTTCTTACTAAAACATTTCTCTAAAGCATGTCTCTAAATTGACTCTATTATTTATATTTTCATATATATCTATATAAAGATATATATATATATTTAAATGCAAAGGAAATGGACTATAGTAACAGTTTGAAATAACTGGTGTCAGCCAGACAATCACACCTGAGGGAAGGGTTTGTTTTGAGGGTTGTTTTTTTTTATTATCATCCAAGATCTAGAGCTATGATTTTCAAATGAACCAGTCTGATCAAGAGGCTGAAAGATGCAGTCAGTGGCTGACACATGAGATACCTCTATCAATTATGTAAATACCATTTCACTTTTGATAAATTTGTCCTTATAAGACTGTCTTGAATGCCTTAACATTGTCTATCAAGTCAGTTAGTAAAAATATAAACAGAAAACCAGAAAGCATGTTTCCTTAAGTACAGATCCTAAGGAACATACACATCTATATTTAAATCCTGGAGCTTTGTCCTGTGTCATATGAGGTTAAGGCTCCTTTCCTCCATGAGGAAAGGGATCAAAGTAAGAGCATTTCAATACTAAGTGAAAGTATTTACTAAGAGAGAGAGGAAAGGAGAGTGTCCAAGCTACACATTTGTTATGTTCCTTTTGAAAGTCATTATAACTGAAAGGATTAAACTTCAGTTTATTGTATTACAACAACTGTATTTTCAGCTCTGCTTGAAACAAGCTTCTGTAGCCTCTCAGTATTTTTTTCCATTGGAAGAGAGAGTGATGCTCACCTTCCTTGTGCTGAAGTGGTGCTCAAAAAGAAGGTATAGAATGGATAAAATCAACAATCAGTAGAGGTAACCTTTGAAGAACTGTGTAGCAGTAAAAACACGGACTCCGTGGATGGTGTTACAGCGACCTTTATTGTTAGTCAGCATTAGTCTTTTATAGTCTAAGTTACACACGAAGTGCACACACTTAATCATCTAGTTTGATTGGTAGCAATATACTGTTTATGCGCCTTATGCTTCATTTGGATGGGTTATAGTTTTTTGGTTGTCTTTACTATTTTTGCCTTATCTTGTTCTAGTTGCTGGTTTTTGTTATTGAGCAAGTGGTGTTCAAGGACATAACCCGAATTCGTCAATGTCAAACAGCTGTGCTGCACTCTGCCTCCACAGAGCTGGTTCACTACTTTCATTTCCCTTGCTTGCCTCTGGGCAACAGCATATGTGAATAACTTATTTCTGTGTCCTAGTTCAACAGATCACCATCGCATTGTGAGGGCACACAGAAGTTGTTGCTTGCGTTCACCTGAAAATGTCTATTACATTTGAGAGGTTATAGAAGGCAGCAAAAAAACCCTTGTAAGCTCCAGAAAAGAAGCAAGATGCTAGTTTAAAAATAAGCATGTATATACATGCCTCAAACCAAGCCCTGGGACCAAATTAAGGACCCTCTTCAAATGTCAATTATAATTTTTCTTGCTGACTTCAATGAAACCACCTCTGATTTGGTCCCCTATGATATAACAGCACTTGAAGCTGTAATGTATAACTGTGGAAGGTTCTCATTCTCTGTGCTAAAATGAATCTCCCCGCAGGCATGCTTAAGGCTTTTTTGCTTTAAGCTTCTCTAGCATTCACCTTAAAAGCTGCAGCGCTTTTTACCCACACAAACTTGCTTCTAAAGCATCACCAGTAAGGGGATAAAAGATAAGGAGACTTAAATACTATCTCGTGTGCACTGGGATCCAGTCTTGTTTTTAAGAATCTTGTCTTTTCCAAAATAAGGTTTGACAGAATAAAAGATCTTTCAAAATACTAAAACATGGTAAAACATCTGCACTGTGCCTCTGTCTTTAGTTTCTTCACTACTGTGGAAACACTGCAGAACAGACATGACAGGGTGGTTTTTGGTTTGTTTTGAGGGTTGTTTGGTGGTTTGGGTTTTTTTACATAAATGATTTATTGGATTTTTTTTTAGGGATTTTTTTTTTTTTTTTTAATGAACCAATTCTACTGATTGATTTTGAGAAACCAGAAGCCAATTCCAAGGCTTCAAACCATAATGTCAAAACTACCTGAGGCAAGTGCACTGAAAATAAAATAATTCAGAAAAATAAAACACATGCTTTTCAGATTGTCTTCTTGGACTATGTCATTTTTTATTATCTGAATAAACAGATTTTGGTATGCAGATCTCTGGTGAGCATTATGATTAGTTGCTATCTGACTAAATTTTGTTAGTTATGAAAGCCACATACGTCTTCTTTAACTGGATGACAGTGACAAACAAGCCAAAACACGGAAGACCTGTAAAACTTGAGGGAAATGCAAAATTCACATTCAATGTTCAAGAGTAAATTTTAAAGTTTTAAAAATATTCAGCTTGGTAAAGTTCAACAACTGAAATATTTAGGAAAGCTAGACTCAACTGTCAAAAGCTTGCCTCCCTTCAATTTTGATTTAGAACTTTTACTAGTTCTTTATCTAAGATAAAGGACTATGAAACCTCCATATTCCACTTAGGAAAGTTTTCATACAGTAAAGCAGAGAATATAATTTTACTCTAACATAAAACATCCTGTAAGTACTGGTAGAAAAGAAGAATGCAGTTTCACTAACAAAGCTGATGGACTTATGCTGTGTCAGCTAAGTTCCCATGCCCTCAATGGAGACGAACAAAATGTAGGGACTACCACGTGAGTCCCAGGCATCTCAGGGGCATTTAGATCACCTGACTACAGCCCATACTGCCTATACTATGGGAAAGACAACTATGTCAGATGCAATCCTTGGAAAATGCTCCAAATGTCTATATTACATCATTTCATATAATAATAAAAACTATAACCTGTAGAGACGGTAGAGATTTAACACTCATATAGTGTTTAAGCAACTAAACTGATATCAGTCTTTTAAGAGACACAGCAGTAAATCCTCAACTATTACAAGTAGAGCAGGCAAAAGCAGACATCCATTTTATGCACAGATTATTCTACAATACTATAATTAATACCATGTCCACTACCGAAAACTAGAATTGAAAACAACACTTAGTTAAGTACTTGCACAAACAGAGCATACACAAGACTACATAACCTTTTTAGTGTGAAACAGTGAAATTTGGTTATATGTATACTAAATAGCTAGAAAAAAAATGATACTTTCCAAAGCAAGAAAACTATTTTTTCTTGCTCATAATACATGATACAAACAACAGAAAATTGATCTACATTTTAGAGTAAAAGCATTTACAGAAAAGTTCTACATATCTCCATGAAAATCATTCAGTCAGCTAACATATTACACAGCAGCTCAACACAATAAAGAGTGCTACTTAAGAACCAGTTGACACCACAAGTAAATTTTAACCCATTCTTTCTGTAAGACCATGTCCTTTACTCTGAAGTCATATAAAAGTTGATGTTCCTCCTCCTACAGTGAGAAGGTCAAGAAATCTAAGATGAAGGAGAAAGAATCTGTTACCTTTCCAGTTAGGCCTTGAGAGCATTTGTGATAATCAAGGATGCACATACCCATTAATAAACACTTCTGACAGTAGAACACCTATAAAATTAAACTTAGTAGAATGACTCCTTCTTGATTAATGTGATTTATATACTATAGATTAATCAAGGAAAGATTTCCACTATATTAATTAGACTGCCATCTATCATATATGCTACTTATCACACATTGTAACAGCAGCCAACTCCCTCGATGTTTTGAGGAGTTTCATATTTTCTGTAATTGCTTATCAGGTTGACGGAAGTTTGATTTTGATGAAGTCAGTTCCTAGCACAGAAAAGTACTATCTGTCTGAACAGAGTGTAGGTGGATTCTGGATCAGTGTTATCTACATCAAGATCTGTGCTTTGTTTGGGGCATTCAATGACTTTCTCTATAGACAGTCTATAGCCGCTCTAGTCACAAGGATCTCTGCTGCTTTTCAATCCAGACAAAGATTCCAGCTTTCACAGCAAGGCCTACATACAATGGAACGGTTCCCAGGAAATGAGACAGTCACACTGACAGCATTAATGTTATTTGTGTGCCATTTTATAAACTGAAGCAAGCCAGATCTGCCTATGTCAGATGAAGATCTACTTCTCCCCATCGAGAGAAGCTGTATAACAATGGAAAATACGGTTTAGTCTTGCATAAGAGAATAAGAATTAAGACCCGAGTTACTTTATTAGAGTCAGGGTAGATACCAGAAAGCCAGTTTCAATTAAATTCTACTGTGTTATTGATCAGTCAATTGCATCAAGTTTTTCAACTTAAAAAATAAAAAATCTTTATATTGATAACATAATACATGATCTATAATGTCAAAGAAGAATTATCATTACCATTCATTTATTGAACAACAAAGAACAGAATTTGATTAATTTTGATTAAGTAACTGGCCTAAGGTGACTCTCTCCTGTGTGTACCAGTAGAACATTTTCTCTAACTGTTTTAACTCTAAATTCAACTGGCTGAAAATATAGCATCAGAGAAAAAGATCTGTCAATAGTGCAAGTGACTTGTTTTGATATTTCTTAAAGTTAAAAAAAAAAAAAAATCAAATCATTTCAGTATTATCTTTTTCCTTTAAGTTTCACATAATTTATATGAAAAGCCATCAAAAAAGGTCAGCATTAAAATGAACCAATGCAAAAATTCTTAAAATTAAGAATTTCTGCTGACCCAAATAATTTTGTTGCTTTACAGTTCACAAATATGTCCTATTTCAGTTTTGTGCCTCAGCTCATGTGATTGACCAATAAAATCTTACAAAAGGAAGGCTCAGAGGGGATGGGAAAGGGAGACATGCCCGTGAAGCTCAGGGAATAACGCAGGGCATGACTGACCACAGGTTTTGCAAATAAGCTGACTTTATTTCAAAGGGAACCAGACAGTGGGCTTTGTTTTAGGTAAACACCTATCAACAATTAAGTGGATCAACTAGTGGTTCCTTGCTTGGGTTCATTAAAAGAATGTGAATGTCTCCCAGGCTATCATGGAGGGGTGGGGTGAATACATGATTAAGCTGAATATAGAGTATAAAAGCTACACCACTAGCAAAAGTATTTCAAAGAGAATGGGCTTGAGCTGGCTTCAATTCATGCATTCCTCCCTGGCAATTGTGGATGCCCAGTATCATGATGGTGAGTATAATATAGACATCAATAATGGGAATCACATTGGCATTGTGATTGAATAGTATATTGTCATTGCTATATTTTGCTAAGTGCAACTTATATTTGTCATTTGTATTATGTTTTTGGTATATTTTGTATTGCTCTGCTAAAGCAGAAATCCCAAACAGCAAATATATTCAAATAAATCAATCTGCTATCAAAGCTTATACCCTCCATGCATAGAGTATCTAAAAGAACCTGGTCAGGGAGTATTGGACTCTGACAACTCAGGACAGGATTATATTTTCCCAGTAGCTACAAAAGTTCTCAGTTCTCCAGCCCATCTGTGGGACAAAGGCTACTATATTTGTGGCTTGAGTGACATGCTTTGTAAAACTCATCTATCTTTTAGAGAAACTGCTTTCTTGGCTTTGTAAAACAAAGCCCACTAAGAGGTACAAAATCCCTAGATAGGTTTATCAGCATTCAAACAAGAACAGATCAATCTTATAAATTAAATTTAGCTCTAATATGTCAAAGATTACAACAAAAAGTGTTGAAAACAAGTCTTTCACTTCCAATGACCCACAGTAGGCCTTTTCTCCAGTCTTGCTGGTAGTACAAAATCTTTCTAGGAATTCTTGGCTTGCAACTGACAACACATAGTGATCCTTTGGCTTTTTAGGTAAGGTTTCACTGTCCCACTATCCCCAAAACATGGTAGTCTTTGCTTCTTACTACGCCTTCTCTCAGAAGTTCACCAGAAGTGACCTCTAACCCAGTGTGCTCAGTGACTCCAAGGGACAGACTCTCCCCAAAGAGTTTTATCTCATCCTAGGTGGGCACCTTTGGACAAATCAAGAAGCAGCTTTTTTTCCATTGTTCAGCCTACAGCTTTTAATAAAACATAGCACACAATACACAGGTAAACGTGCAAATATATCATGCACTTATACCATCCATCTTCTCTCTGCAATAGAATATCTTGCAGAGCTAAGTAGCAATCCGACAGAGGCAAAGTCCTCAAAACATTTATCTCAAAAAAGATAATCTGCTTAATTACTCTGTATAACACATAAAATGCATGAAGTATGTGTCATGGTTTAACTTCAATCAGCAATGGAATACTACACAGTCACTTGCTCACCCTCCCCCTCCCAAATGGGATGGGGGAGAGAATTGAGAAGAAAGGAAAACTTGTGGGTTGAGATGAAGACAGTTTACTGGGATAGCAAAGGAAGACTATAATAATAACAAAATACAAGGATACTAAAATATATAAAAGAAATTATGCACAATTTCCCACCATCTGACGACCCAGTAACTGATACAGCCCATCCTGAGCACTTATTACGGAAATGAAACCAAGCAGCAAGGAAAGGAAAAAGAGACCGAGCTTCTCCCCAGCAAACTCCCATTTATATACCGAGCATGACATATATGGTATGGGATACTCTCTTCGGCCAGTTTGGGTGAACTGTACTGGCTATATCCCTCCCACCTTCCTGCACCTGCAAATTAGCGAAACTTGGGAAACTGGAATATGTCCTCGGTCACTTAGCAACAACTCATAACATCAGTGTATTATCAACATTCTTCACATACCAAATCCCATAGTAAATCCAAAACACAGGGGCTATTGAGAAGAAAATTAGCTCCATCCCAGCTGAAACCAGGACAGTAAGCTACAATTCACACACAGTGACTCTCTTCCTTCTTTTGCCTGTTTTCTCAGCACAGTAAATAGTTTTCATCTGCTCTGAATCTTGTTGAGTTTCATACTCCTGAAATGCAGAAGCAGCTTGAAATCCTTTCACCTCCATCATCGCCCTCTGACTGTCTCTCCAGTTGCAGACTGAAGTAGGGAGCAGTCTCTACTGTGACATCTCCAGCACTCAATCCTAGTGAAAACAAAGACACATTTAACTCACACCGCTAGGACTGATTTGTGTCTACAAAATAATCTGGCACTTGTTTTTTCCCACTTGGATGTCCTTCATTAAAATTGCTCACCTTTTCCATCTTGCCTGTTGTGGTTTTGTTTAGTGAGGGGGGGCCTAAGGTGGTAGCTTCTGTAGGAAGCTGCTAGAAGTCGCTCCCCTTTGTTCAGTGGACTCAGCTGGGCCTAGGGCGGACCCACTGCTGGCCAAGGCCAAGCCAATTGGTAGCAGAATGTCCTGTGATAATGCCTCTGTGATAACGTATTTAAGAAGGGAAAAACAGAAAAAAAAGAAAGGAGAAGAGAAGATGTGAAGAAGCTGAGCGGGGGCAGAAGCGCAGAGAGGGAGGTGTGGGCCTTGTAGGCCTCACCCTCTGGCCTCTTGCCAGGTCGCCGACTGGGCCCGACTCAGCCCTGCCCGGCTGCAAGAGGTGAAGAGGAGATGAGATGGATGATGTGAAGAGATTCTGAGAGGCGTCTGCCAGCCTGTTGTGAAGAACTTTTCCTGTGAGAGGAACGGCTGCAGACGCCAAGGTCAGTGAAGAAGGAGTGGGAGGAGTAATGTGGCTCCTGGCCAAGATTCCCCTG
>WHYT01016935.1:63515-83054 GCA_009806455.1 Tetrax tetrax
AGGCCTCACCCTCTGGCCTCTTGCCAGGTCGCCGACTGGGCCCGACTCAGCCCTGCCCGGCTGCAAGAGGTGAAGAGGAGATGAGATGGATGATGTGAAGAGATTCTGAGAGGCGTCTGCCAGCCTGTTGTGAAGAACTTTTCCTGTGAGAGGAACGGCTGCAGACGCCAAGGTCAGTGAAGAAGGAGTGGGAGGAGTAATGTGGCTCCTGGCCAAGATTCCCCTGTAGCCTGTGGTGATGACCATGGTGGAGGTATTTTCAAATGCACAACTCATGGCTTCCCACAGGTATGAGATCCTCCCGCAAGTCACCTGAAGTTATGAGATCACAGAGAAAGAATTTCCTAAATATTTTTAAGGTATTTTGCAAAGTATGTTTCAAATTGGGAAGCATTAAGCTGAACTGAGCACAAGATTCAGGAAAAAAAAAACTTATGAAACTACAAAATAGACAATGAAGGAATCTGTTTTCAAACATTTTATATTAATTTATTAGCTTATTCTAGGTTTAAAAACAAAACAGACCTCCAGCTTTTAAGTTTAGAAGATGTTTGCATGTTTTGTGGAATTTTCAATTTAGGAAAGGCTGGAATCCATGCATTTCTAGATTCTGGCCAAGCTGCAGTCATGCATTGCCATTATGGTACTCTTAAGGAGAAACAAGAAAGTGAGAACAGCCTTCGGGTGACACTTAAAGTAACAAGGACTGCCAGAGGAAACAGGAACAAAGCATACCAATTTAAGAGTCATGCATTGCGAGAAAAAGGAGAAGTGCTTTTAATAAATTTAATAGCAGCATTATATGTGTGATTTTCAATGCATTAAACATTTTCCTCCCAGAAGTGCATCTCTTGCTTAGTTCTTCAACAATAAACACCTGTATATGACTGCTGTCTCTGTGTTACTCGTTCTGTTTTTGTAGCCTGAAATTAACTGCTTTTATATCTCTTCTAAAAATGGACACAAAGAAAAAGATTTCAAAATTTAAGAGTGTAAAGTTTCTTGTTAGCAGCCAAGAAACTGATACAACTTATATAAAAAACAGAAGATGAGTATAATTTGCCTAAGGAAAATGTCATCACTATCTTTTTTCTAAGTCTCTCCATTGCCACAGTATCAATTAATAGAAAATAGTCTTTCAGTGAATCACCTTGTTCAAGTATAATGGCTGAAAGTATTATTCAGACAGAACAAAAAAGTCTCAAATAACGCAATGCAAAGAAGCCAAGTAGCTGTTAGTCACAAGCAATGTCAGTAGCCATGATCCACTACTTCTCCCTGTTTTCCTATAAAGCAGCCACAAGATGTGTCAAGCAGTGAAATGTAGAGGTAAAATAACACTGTAAGCAAGGAAAGGAAACAGAATCTGAGAAGAAAAAAAAACAAAAACAAAACTAGACCAGCTATCATTAAGTAATTCACCTCACAGTGATCTAATGCAATCTTACATCAAACTCAAACTAAATTTAGATATCCAACAAAAAGAAGGAAAACCTGTAAGATGGTTGATTACTGAGAAAAGGTGATGAGGAAAAAGCCTTACCATATTTTTGGGTCCTCTCCTTGCCTGTTTCCTATATACAAACCCTCACTGCATAATGTAACTTGATCTCTATTGTGCAATTTTAACTTATCTGTCCTGTCCCAACTTGTCTCAGCATATTTAGAAAACAAAATGACAGAAGTGAGACATAGCAGTGATCCAGGTGGTTTTAAAAACAATTTTGGCCCTGCAGCTGACATACATGATAAACTGACAGTAAGACACAAATCCTATCTAGATGCTAATTCCATTTATATCGAACACTTCACCAGAAAGTCATTTCAGCACTTATTCTTTCTCCTTAATATACTACTAACACAATAGGATCCCTCTAAGGAAGAAGAGATCTTGTTTGTAGGCCTAGGTGGAACTGTCCCAAGAGATCCGCCTGAGGCTTCTCTCTCAGACAGAACTGAGTAGTTAACAAACATTTGTTATTAGCTTTGTCAGCAAACAGGTACCCTACTCCAACAGAGGCAGCAGTGAAGAAGAAAGGTTCTTCAGAATTTCCAGTCCTATCCTCCAATATCAGGCAGACTTGAAAGTCTTGAAACTTTTCTGTGTAATTAGAGAAAAATGTTTCTTTTGTCCTATTCCTTTAGATGGATATAATAGGTCACACAGTCTAACAGGTAATAGCAGTGTAATTGAAACTTGCATATTTATTTTCCTGACTGAATTATGAGAGGTATAGGTTAGATCAAGAAGTTTATGCTTTGAGCGTGAAATTTGCTATGCTAAAAATAAAAACAGAAATGAAAAGCGATCATTAAAGAGAGGTTCTGCAATAATAAAATCCATAGCCAACAAATAAAACTTGGTAAGTTTTTAACTTGTACAAATATAGCATTTAATAGGAGAATGCAATTCCCTCCAGTCCAGATTAATGGAAGTGCCATTTAAGCGTTCATTTATTTATAGAAATAAAATATTGAATATACCTAAAGTGTACCCAGATTCCCACTGAACAAAAATCTGGCATACGAGCATGCAATTTACACATTGCCATAAGAATAAAACATCAGTGGCTCAAAGAGAGAGACATAGTGAAGTAAAAACAAGTCACAATATGTATAATCAACTGATTATCTAGTATGCTATATGACACGCAACATTTTGAGGACTTTCTGAAAATTCTTGTCACTGAACCGTTTATCTCAGGATGCAAAATGAAGTCAGTTATTAATGACAACCTTACCAGGGTAAACATGGAAACCACTTCTAAAAACCAACTGAAAGCTAATACGTGATAAGCTCAAAGTGACCAGGCCTAAGCCAGCCTGCCTGGCAAAGAAGAAAACACTCAGAGATTGATCACTGAGCGTCCTGGAATATGCTGCTGTCAACAGGATATTCTGACAAGCAATGAGGTCATGGCATGAAAAAGCTGCTTTCACCTAGTGAGGCCAGAAGCCATGCAATTACTTCTGACAACCACTTCTCAGTAATTGTCACAGACATGGTTAGGAAAAAAAAAGTTTCCTAATAAGAGAGAGGTCTTCAAAAAGTTCAATAGGTAGGTGTTGGGCCATTCCCCAGCTCATTTGAAGTACCTCTCATTTTATGATGTTCCAAACATGCTCTGAAATCTACCTAACCTGTAGGGATTTTCAAAAAGGCAGACATGTTACTGTGGTAAAAGCTTTTATTCAGAGATACATCTACTTTCATCATTGGCAGCTGAGAAACTGATACCACCTTCTGATTAGTGGTAGCTTACTAGTGTTAATTCACACAGGTGTCAATAAGTGATGCTTTCCAGTGGTGCTTGAGAGGTTTTATTATGAATGCTCTTAAAAACCTGGAAAAAATACTCCAACTGTGTGAAAATGGCAAAAGATGGAAGTGATAATAGAAAACCTACCATTTCAGCCTCAGCATAAGTCAAGTAAAGGAATACATTAATCCGGTACCTAAAGGGTGCCTACAGGAAAGAGGTGAAAAACTCTTCAGTAAGGTCTGTTGCAATAGGATGAGGGGTAATGGTTTCAAAATAGAAGGAGGTAGATTCAGATTAGACATTAGGAAAAAATATTTTGCACTGAGGGTGGTGGAACACTGGAACAGCTTGCTCAGAGAGGTGGTAGATGCCCCATTCCTGGAAACATTCAAAGCCAGGTTAGACAGGGCTTCGAGCAACCCGATCTGGTTGGAGATGTCCCTCCTCCTTGCAGGGAAGTTGGACTAGATGACCTTTAAAGCTCCCTTCCAACCCAAACCTTTCTATGAATCTATCAAATTGGGAAGTTTGAGATTTCTAAAGGAAACTGCTGAAAGAGTTACAAATTAACACCCTGTCCTCTGGATTCCCAGTGTATAGATCAGTCTACTACACTCAGGTACCAGATCAACCATAAATGGATCAACAAGAAACTTCAGGGGATAGTGGAAGAAAGGGAGACAAAATAAGATTCTGGGAAGAGAGATTTATAGCAGCCTCTGAAGTAGAAGTAGTGAAGGACAGTTGTATCAAATACACAGGCAGTTTACCTGACTTAATGGAGAATGTTGGTTTTTTTTTCTACGAAGAGAGGAAACTGAGGTAATATGTAATAAAGCAATACTGTGGTAAGAAGCTAGTCTGCATTCATTTTTTTTTTGACAATACACAAACACAAAAAGGAAATTCAGAGATGGGGACAGATACCAGGAACATTTAGTACAGCAGAAGCAGGTGGGAGAAATTCTATAAAAATGAGCAACAACAGCACAACCAGTCTGTGCGTTTGAAATATTTATAGAATCAAATGGAGCAGTAAAAGCATTTCTGAAACAAGCAGGAAATGCAACTTGAAGCAAAGCAGTAACACAGTGCACAGCAGAGACAAAAAGGTCAATATGTCAAAAGTCCCATTGTCATTCAAGTTCTGTAGCTTGCTGGCAGAAATACAAAACAAGACCTTTCAGAAGGAAAAATGAATCCGCAGGATAGCTAACATGCAGTGAAGAGGAAGAGGCCAGTGAGCTGAGACACTTATGAAGGCTGAGGTACTATAGAGTTTGGGGAGACTGTCAAACAGTAAAAGAAGAATGATATATTTAAGAAGGTTGTCAGCATGCAACCTAAGGGGGTGGATGGATCAAATTCTGCAGATACTAGCACAAACTGAATAGGATCAAACCCCACTTTAAAGTAACCCAATTCAGTGTGGCCAAGTAGAACCTCTTCTCCATATTATTTTTGTTTGATCTTGGCTGGCTTCAAACTTAAGACGTACAGTATTCAGACCTGAAAGCATTACAAAAGCTGCACTCCTTTCTAGCTCAGGTTCAGAAAGCTCCCTGGCTTGGGCAGAATTGAGATGTGGAGCTATGGCTAAGAAACTTACGAATACAAATCTGCAAGAAACTTCTCTAGCCTACGAAGCACCTGTGTTCTGATGTGTGCTTGCTTAAACTTCCCCTAGTCACCTACAGCACGTTTGCCATTTTTCACATCTCCATTTAACTTAGTGGCTCATGCCTGAAGTAAGTTATTAGCACAGAATGAGTCACTGCACCTCACTGGCTTATTACAAAATCAAGAAACCTCCAAAAGCTTACCTATGTTGAGAATAGTGTAAACATCTGACAGTTTACTTGGGGTGGAGTCCAGTAGAAAGGAAATCCACAGGAAAGGTAATAGGATTGTTTATTCAAGCCAATTGTTAATTGGAAGGTCTCCTGACTTTGAATTGTGCCCATGTGCTATCACAAAAGTGAAGACAGGCAATTCCAAAACCTAAAAGCAAACTTAGATTTGTATTTGAAAGTCAGGGACAGAACATTCTATTAATATCTTAGCTTTGTTATCTCCTTTATTTCCTTTAAGCCAATACTGACCTTTGCTTTTCAGTAGCATGCCAATGTGGAGACACCTTCATCTTTGCAAGAATGTTCACTATTCCCAAGCGTAAGACAACAATCATCTTCTGAGTAGCATAAGAAGTTCCTAATTCTGCAAAACAGATATTATAACACTAATAACTAACAATGATTTAATAGAAAAAAATATCAAACTACGCCAGTTTTTAACTCCAAGTGTAGCAATTAACCTACACTACAAAGTATTTTGTCTTATTCTAAATCTGAAAGTTCTTCACAATAGAAACTGTCAAGGTGTTCCACTGAAAATGAGACAAAATGACAGCTCAGTGATTTATAGAGCACTTAGCTTACCACTTGATTGACAGATTCCACTGTGATCCTATGGGGAAACAACTGCCCAGAATTCCCAAGAAATCATCATAATAAAAATAATATCCTGCCTCTTTTAGGGTCTAAGAGCTGTAGAAGGACATTTTAAATCAAACTCTTCAAATTATTACTTGATGGGGGCTGAAAATTAGTGTGTAGCATCATATTTTATTATCTTGTCTCGTAAAGATGCTAGTTGTTACATTGCTGCCACCTTCAAACCAAGATGTTGTACTCTGAAGTTTAGTTTAAATATCTGAAATACTAGAGAACTCAAAGTAGTCCTTTTTTATGCATGATCAGTTCTGACATTTATGTTCAGGTACATGTCCAAATCAGCAAATGTATCACTTCAGAGAAAGAAACAGCCCGTTTGCAGGTACCCATTTCACATTCACAAGCACTGTAATGCTATGGTTCTACAATGAGATCTCTGACTCCTTGTCAGGGCACTGAAAGCCCCACTGGGCCTTATTTGTCCTGACCCACCTCTTTTGGGACTTTCAGCTACACACACACTGCTGTCAGGCAACACTATGGTGACAGGCAGATTGCTTAGGGATCCTTGGTAGAACAATAACACAACAAAGTAGTTATTATAATCAAAACTTTCTTTTAACCTAGACCCTCTGCAGCTTGGGTCATTTTACAGAACTAGCATCAGAGACTCTCTGCAAATCAGTTTATTTTAAGTAACACCCAAACTCCCTTACAGATCACGTTGTTTTTACACATGAACCCTAACTTGAGCTCAAAGTGCACATACAAAACTCAGTCCTTAGAAGAACCAGCCAATGAGGGCATCCTTGACCACAGGAAGTTGTTGTTCCTGTCATTCCACAGCTCCAGTCCACATGTGACCAGGACTTGCTGCTGCATGTTTTATAGGCAGGGTGCCATGTGCCATTACACTTCCCTGTTCCGCAGTGTGTATCGTTCTGACTGGCCTGGGAACTGGGACCCCTCTACAGGCTATGTGCATATGTGGCTGATGACTGTCCACTCTACAAGACGGTGAACTCCAGTTAGGAGTAGGGGAGTTGATCACAACTGCCAGTTACTCCAGAAGCTTTGTTTCAGCTCAGACCTAGGCTCCCAGCCATTGCCAAAGCGCACTGCTAGGAGCAGCAAGAGCAGCTCCACAAGGGAGGGCAAGCCAGAAGCCAAGGGTGATCCCAGTGCAAGTCGGGCAGTACCCTCATGAACCTTGCACAGCACCAGAGGACGGCCAGGATGGTGATGGGATGCATAAATCATCAGGTGATCACAAGACAGGCTGAACTGATGTTTCGGGTTTCAGGTTAACGTAAGAAGATACGTAAGGAAATAAGAATTGGGAGAGAACAAGGCTGAGACAGACAAACAGTGTAGGGCCAAGGTCCATCGAGGAGACAAAGCTGGAGATCAGGCTATAATATTGGTCTGAGATGTCCCCAGGAGACAGAGTCAGAAGCAGCATCTCAATCTGAGACTGAAGGCTCAGGCCTGACCTTAAATAGAGTCTGGAGCAGTGGTCAGAGAGTGTGTCAGTGGAGGCTCCAGGTGACACTGGCAGGTCTGGGCCCTAAGAGGTCAGGTACACTCAGAACCTTGACTACATCTTCTGCATCAAATCTACCCAAAAAAAACAGTGCTGCTTAGAACTTATATGAAATAGTTGTGATGCAGAAAGTTACTTTTACTACTGCTTCCAGCTATTATGACTACTGCTTGCTGAAAAACAAGGACATACTTTGGGTTTCATCTTTATTTAACCAATGAAATCAAAATAAGACATCTTAAAACACCTTATGTGTAAAACATAAGAATATCATTCCCTTCTCTGAAATCATGTAGCTCAGTGGATGGGATTTAGAAAGGGCTAAAACTGATCAATGCACAATGCTTTTTAACTATTCTATCTGTGCCCTCAGTGAATTAGAACAGCTGTTTTCACGCACAGTGCTAGGAAAAAAAACACCTGTGCATCTATGTTTTCTATTGCTTTCCTTAGTAAGCAAGATGAACAAGCTTACTAAAGATTTTCCAATACTTTTATTCTTTTTTTTTTCCTAAGGGAACAGCACTGTGTCAGGAAAAAATAACCTCTTTGAATGAAAACCAATGCTTGTTACCCTGATGTGCATGTATACCATAATGCAGCTTTTATAATCCCCACTTTTTTGCTTTTACTACCTATAGACTCCGCTTTTAAACATGTAGCGTTAGCACTAGCTAGTGTGATTTGTGCTTTGTGCAACACATTTAATTCTTTAGTTGCTTCTTACAAATAGATTGCAAGTGGCAGGTCATAAATTCAAAGACTATTTTTGTGTAAAAATACAAAAGCCATACAGCTGTCATTTTCAAGAACAGTACAACAGTTTGCTACAGGTTTAATAATATCTTCCAAGCAAGTTATACGGCATTTGTTTTCAGATTGTAAAAATTCACTCAATTCGTGATCAAAAAGTAATGAAACTATGGACCATTTATGAGAGGACAAAAACAGTATCACTAAAGAATGCCTTCTGTACTTGCCCTCATAGAAGTCTGCCACAGATTGACACCCTATAAATGTTTTCATTACAATTCCTTCTACAAATATTTTAAGCCTTTTTAAAGTAAAAGGCAAATTACTTTTGGAAAAATTTGTATTAAAGGTGTGTCTTGTGTATATCTAACTTGGGTTCTTTTGAAGTGGTTTCAATTATCTTTCTTTCTCAAAAGAAAGGCAATGATACAAGGTGCTTTGAGCATTACAAATTTTGTTTGTCCATTCTTACACTAGCAAAGGGAAATCCTGAAATCCAAGAAATCCTGAAAATTGAAAATAAGGTTGAAACTGTAAGCAAGTAAGGGTAGATAAAAGTTACTGAGGGCTGCATAAGGTGCTAAAACAATAATACATTATTATAGTATGTATATTTACGATGATTAATTATAAATTGCTAGGTGATTGACAAGTATTTGCATTCTAGCAACATCAAAAATTTCACAAAGTCATATTTTTTCTAACATTCATGTTTTGGAGCATTCTTTTTGTTATTTTTAAAAAGAAGGATATATTGTTAATGGAAAGTAAGGCATAGGGAAATTACCTAGGTTGTAGCCCTTACCACTCTGTTGTATTTGCGTACAAAATGCATAAATTTCTCACTTACTTGGTACACCTTTCTGGCTACATTTCAAGCAGGACACTTGCCTATTTATTATTTGAAAAGACTGTCAAATATTTGTCTCAACATTGTTGAAACATCAAACCACCACCCGAAAAATGGAACTTCAGTTACTAGAGTCTTCCTGTTATCTTGCAAGCCAATTCCCGTTATCTTGCAAGTCAGCTCCTGTTGTCCTGAGAACCTGAATGCAGAGCTGATTCTGAGAAATTTAGCCCTACCCCCCGCATGAGCCCAAGCCCGAGGCCACAAAAACAGAGGGGCGCAGAGACAGTAATGGGCATGCGTATCACTGCCAGGTGAGGGGTGCGGCCAAGCAAACCCGCTCTTGGAATACAATGAATATGCAACGAAACGAACAATAAATGGATGAAAACAACCAACATCAAAAGGGGAACAAACATCAAGGGAACACACATGGACGGAAATCTACATCAACGGAATCAGCATTGGACTGAACGTTCCCCCATCGATTGAACTGGACTGTCAGGATGCCACAGCTCCATGGTGGTAGCTATTGCAACTGAAACTCTTTTCTTTTCTCTCTCTTTCCATTCTTTCTCTCTTTTCTCTTGCATTTGCGAGCTTGTTCTCGGGTAAATAAAGTTACCTGGCGCTTGACTTCGTTTTGAGTCTTAATTCTGTTCCCAAGAATAGGAGCAAAACCACGCTCCGGTGTGTGAGAGGTTGGTCTAGCCGCCCCTAGCCTCCCAGACTGAGGTTGGCTAGAATGCAAGGGGGCCTTCCTCTCATCCGAAATTGGAACGTGACATTATTTTATTGAGATTTTATTCAAATATTACTCTTAATCAGTTTATGTCAACCTGGGTGGTACGGATTTATTTGAATAAATATAGTGTCCATGTAACAACAAAGAAAATTAAGAGCAGCATGAAGTAGACTGTTTGGGAAAGACACAATTTGACTGTCTGTCCTGGTTTCAGCTGTGACAGAGTTAATTTTCTTCCCAGTAGCTGCTGTGTGTTGGATTTAGTACAGGATTTGGTATGTGAAGAATGTCGATAATACACTGATGTTATTAGTTGTTGCTAAGAGACCAAGGTTTTGCTAATGTGCAGGTGTAAGAAGCTGGGAGATGTACAGCCAGAACAGCTGACCCAAACTGGCCAAAGGAATTATTCCGTACTGTAGATGTCACACTCAGCACACAAATGGGAGCTGGCTGGTAGGCAGAAATCTGGAAGTTGCTGCTCCAAGATCGCTGCTCAGGATCGTTCTGAGATTGTTCCCAGTTCTGCTCCATGATCGCTGCTCGGGACGGGCTGTATCATTCATCAGGTTGTTGGGCAGTGAGAAATTGTGCATAGTTTGTTTTGTATATTCTATATTATTATTACCGATATATATATATAATAATTATATCTTACTTTGCTGTCCTAGTAAACAGTCTTTATCTCAACCCATGAGATAACAGTCTTTATCTCAACCCAGAGTTTCAGCTCTGTTTCCCTTCTAGTAGGTTGGTGGTGGGCAAGATTTTGGGACAGGACACAGCCAGGACAGCTGATTTGAACTAACCGGAGATATTCCATACTACAAAACATCATGCTTAACAAATGAAGTGATGCAGGAGTTTCTCCAAAGGAGCCATTGCTTGGGGATGGGATGGGCATTGGTCTGCTCTAGCACCACTTGTTTATTTTTCTCTTTCCTTCAATCATCAAACTGTTCTAATCTTGACTCATGAGTTTTTTCCTGCTTTTACCCTTTCCATTATCTCCCCGCTCCTGCTGAGAGGGTGTGAGCAAGCAATTGGCTTACCTGCCAGCTGGGAGCAACCCACCACACATACAGAAAAACCTTGAATAAATGTAGTTTTCATGTCATGGTGATGTGATCTGCTCATGTAATCACCTTCAATTGCTGTAGATCCTTTTATTAATTTAAGTGATTTTAAGGTAATTCTTGATTTTTTTAATGTATGTTTTAACACCTCATTTTAGCTTTCCTTTAAAAATTGTTTTAAAAGTACTCACTATATCAAAGATAATTGTGGATGTTAAACTTGCAAGTCACTTGTCTCCTCTTCAGATTCATACCTCTGTCTTTTATTGGAATAAAATGAATATTTATTGAATCAATTAAACAATTTCTAAAGGCGTTACTTTCTCAGAAACCATTAAGAAAGAGACAAGGCTTTCTCAAATAGACATGAAAGACTAAGAATATTTTAAGGTCGTATTGTAAAGGAAAATTGACTCACTTTTTGAAAATTAATATTCACATTAATTGTAATATGTAATTCTAGGTAGATCCCCAGTGAAACTAAGGGCAGACTGATAAGAAAGAAGAATTAAAACTTCCTGCTACAGTAAAAGTCAGTGAAACTTATAAGTAGATTTAAAAACCATATGTACTAGTGTGTGCATATCCATCAGTAGATTACACATTTGTAAACTGCCTATAAAGATGACTAACACAGGTCCTGAACAAGTGAATGAATAACAGCTAGTTTTGCATCCAGCTAAGACAGAAAACCGTAGGTTTTCCTTCTTTCATGAAATTAGGTGAAAGTGAGATCATAAAAAATTGGTGAATTGAACTAGCAGCACACTCTACTCACTTCAACTGAACTTCAGCAGCATTTACACGCAGCTCTTTTCAACTTGTTTCTTGAAACAGACAGGCAAGAATTCATAGAGAAGTGTCAAGGGCAGAACTTCTAGTTCAGATTATAACAACTCGACATCCTAGGACGAGTAATTGTAAAGTACAGCCTAGGAACTAAATTAAAAATCTCTCTTTGTAAAAAATAACGGCAGGATTCATCAAGATGAGTACTTGCCCAGAGTTCCCTTCAGGCATTGACTTTAATAGGCCTGACCTCTGTTGCTCTTGTTGCCACCACCAAACAATAGGGATGATGGTAGCAGGGTCAGACTAGAGTAGCCCAGAGAGTGAAAAGATTAAAGTAGAAGAGTTGCCCACATGCAAAAATATTTTTTGCTACAGTAATGCATATAGTATTTTGAGAAGTTTTTAGTATCTATTTCCCCTTCCAGTGCCAAAGCAGTGTCAGGCATATTTACCTGGATTTTTGACTTACCAGGTTGTAAACCTCTGGTGACTTGTTTGTAGATGACACCTTTTTATGCTTGCTAGTCTTGTAATGTTGTTTTCTTAATAGACAAACTAACTCTCCTTCATTACAAATTAGGCCAATTATCTTCTGGCAGACAAGAGAAACATGTTATTGTGATTTGTAATCATTTCACACAATGCAAAGACTCAAGTCACACCTTGGTTAACTCTGTTCTAAAGAGGTCCTGTTTTGGGAACTTCAAAACATTTCTGTTCTCGATTCATTTACCTGGCTTCTGTAAGACATAGTTCAAGTTGTGAACTTGTAGGCCCAGGTTATGAAATTTAGCACTCTTGAAAACTGCTTCAGACAGACTAATGCAAAGCAAGAGCAGGCAGTCACCTTGCTGGATTTTTCCTATGTTTAACTGCTGAAATGAAAGAAATAAAAATCTAATCTTTAATGTGGTTAAATTTAACACAGATCTAAAATTCAAAAGTAATTTGTTAGGGAAATATTAATAATAAGTGCTTAATTTCAGCAATGTCAAAATATTGTTTAGCAGATGCATTTAATATTAAAACTAAGTAATAATTTTATTAGAATGACACAAGAATTTGAAAAATGAGAATGCCAGTTAGAATCTTTCAAAGTTTTTTTCCTTTTTTTACATTCTGACAAATACTGACAAAACAACATTTTACAGGAAAAAAAAAGTTGCATTGATTTCTTTCAACCATCTTAACATGATTGTGACAGACTGCACAATATAAAAAGCAATTCTATCAGCAAAACAAACTCTACACACTACGCCTACTATTTTCCCCCTTCTAAACCATCTGTCATTGCTTTTAAAGGTCACATATTTCATGTTTCAATGTGTGTGGGAAAAAATAACTGCTCTTAACTTGAGAGATTAGTAAGGATGCCATACCAGCTTTGTTGTGCATTAGGTAATTTCATTTATTATTCCTACTGTGGCATAGAGGCTGGAATTCATTTTTCTGTGAAGAAAGACTTCCGTGTATACAATGTTTATACTGAAATAATGGAAACAAACAAACAAACAAATTAATTAATTAAATTAATGAGGTCTGATGTTACATCTCCACTAACCAAAACATCTTCCTCCTCTCTCCTGTAATACTACTGTGAAGCAAATACTCTATGATAAAAATATCAAACCTTGTTTCTAATATTGTGAGAAAAACAGTTGTGCCCACTGCCAAACATTTTAGAATTCATTCAGTCCTTGTATCACAGGCTAAAAAAAATAGGGGAGTTAGCTACAGGATAAACTGGCTTACGTTAGACAAGAAAAGAAAAAAAAAAGGACTTAGAAGAAGGGATTTAAGAAGGGAACAGGTTTAGAAAAAAGATAAAGAAAAAAATCCACACAAAAAATGTAAACAAGGACAAAAGAAAGAAAATTATATGGAAACAGCATAGGCCACTATATCTTAGCAAATTATCCAAGGCTCTGTTTACAGTCACTGGAGAGAAAGTGACATTTATAAGGACTCTATACATTGCTGATTAATTTGGACAGAGGAGCCTTACCCTTAAGATCTTCAGTTCTACGGAATTCCAGGCAAGGAATCACTGCTGGAAGGTGAGGGAGGCCCAGTGCTTCCCCTTCTTGTTGGGTATATCTGTTTAATAAACAGTCAGTTTTCAGGAAAATTTACTTCAGTAATGGGAGTTCAAGAAATACATGTATTTCTTGGTGTATTTAAGGAGTTAATGATCATGACAGTTACATGACATTTGACTGGAAAGACACAAGATAAAGGGTCTAGTGTCCTGCTAAGGGTGTTAAGAAAGCTACCTTTCTGCAGCTGGCCCAGAATGGATTAGATATTACAGACTAGTATTTCCTTTTCCATGTCCAGTGCTATTAAAGTTGATTGCTGTCATTTTTTCAGTAAAGAATGTTTTTGCACTTCTTTTTGTAAGCTTGCCTGAACCACTTCAAATAGTTTCTCACAAAATTCTATATAAAGAAATCAGGTAAAGTTTCACACAAATGCTGCACATGTAAATCAATTTTGTTCTTTAATGGAGTAGTATCTTGAGGTTTATTTCTCACCTTTAGATGTCCTTCCTCATCCACTCCCCTCTCCTCTAAACTTTTACTCCTTTGTTGTTCTCATTGTTAGGTCCCCAAGGTCCTTCACTGACAGATCAGAAATGTGACAATTGTGTATGAATCTTAAAATAGATTAGCACTTAGGACGAAAAGTCAGTTTACACAGATACCAAGTTGAAAACTGTTAAGCTTTAGGGTTCTTGTTTCTTTTAACCTGTGATGGTGCACTGACCTTAGCTGCTGCCAGACGCCCACCCAGCCGCTCTCTCATACCCCCTCCTCAACAGGACGGGGGCAGAAAATAAGGTGAAAAAGCTCATGGGCTGAGATAGAGACATCCCTTACCAGTTACCATAACACCCAAAACAGATTCGACTTGGGGAAACTTTTTTTAATTTATTGCCAATTAAAAACAGAATTGAATGGTGAGGAAAAATGACACGTGTGAAAACAACACATTCCCCGCCACATCCCTCTTCTTCCCAAGCTCAACTTCACTCCTTCATCCCTGATTCCTTTACCTCCTGCTCTAAGCAGCGCAGGGGAATGGGGGCTGGGATCAGCCCACAGCAGCTCCTCTCTGCCGCCCTTTCCTCCCCACACTTCTCCCAGCCCCAGCCCCAGCCCTGGTGACTTCCCAGGGGCTGCAGGGGGACAACCAGTATCACCAGGAACTTCTCCCGGGGCCACAGGGGCATCTCTGCCAGGGTGCCGGGAGCCCCTCCTGCCCTCCTCCTGCTCTCCCCTCGGGGCTGGCAGGGCTGTTTCTCACCCCATTTCCCTCAGCCCTGGCTGCAGGGCAGCGTTTCGCCCTTCCTTCGCCAGGCTTTCCCCAAGGTGCCTGCCTAGGGCTGAGGGGCTCAGCTGGGCCCTGCGCTGGAGCCCTTGGAGCTGCAGGGAACCGGCTGTGGCCGGCACCGGGCCGCCCCTGTAGGCCGCCCCGCACAGGGGCCACCCCTGCAGCATCCCCACTGCTGCTACTGCCAGCACCTGGGCATCTGCACCAGGCACAGAACCTGTGACATGGCATCTAAAAATTGACTCTTTTAAATGTTTCATTAGCTTGATCTCTTAAAATTTCATTTAATTTGCTTCATTTACCTGCTATTATAATCCACTCTGTATGCTTATACCTTATTAAAACCCACCATTGGGAAAATGCTTAGTGTGTTCTGGAAGTTAAAATGAAGCAGTGAGTCCAAACGGCTTTCAATGTCTATTTTTAAATAATCTCTCTCTCCCTTAGACTGGAGAACTTAGTGTCAGTTTAAGATGCATTACCTTCTTTTTCTCCCTTGATAAATTCACCACGATTATATTTACAGGCCTTGGCGGGGAAGACAGAAAGTTAGTTTCATGAGCATTTTATTTTATAAGCAAAGAGGTCAGAATGTCCTCATCTTGAACTCAGTCAATACAAATTCATTGCCTAAAAAATAGCAGTGCAGTGCAGTTTCCGTCTCTGATGCATGTCTTTGCTAGTTTAATTTTCCCTTGAACTTAATTTGACTGGATACTTCAAAATGTCTTCTGTCTCGTTCTCAGTCTGTACTACTATTTCTTTTTATTCTGAAAAAGATGGAGGGGCAGGATGGACCTGTAAAAATTCTGCTAGTCCTGTAAGATTTGGGGGTTGATACTGAAAATGTTAGGCATGGGACATTTTAGTAGAATTTGGGTTTACCTAATCAGAGAAGAGGTTTACTTTGTCTTCATTCTGTTCTGTTACCTTCCTGTAATACTGCTACAGCGTGACAGAGGGAAGGGGGTTATACGCATACTTACTGGCATGCAGCTGCCACAGGAGGTGTGAACTACCTTCTGACAGTGAAGCTAAAGGTCTCAGAGTAGAAACCTTCCAATGCAACTACGGCCAGAAGTACCTTACTGGTAAAATTTGCTATATATTGGTAATTTTTGTCCTCTTCAGAGAACACTGAAGGACTTCAACTGCAACAGACAATTATTTCTAGAGCTAGACAATGTCTCCTATGCCAAATGATCAGGAGGACAGTATGAAAATATGATTTTTTTCACACTTATAATTTCTTTTACAAAACCAGAATTAGTTTCAATGTTATTTTTGTAAGCATAGCTTTTGCTTGTTGCAGATTGCTCTTGAATAACTCATACAAATTGTCCTCAGCTGTCTCACATAAGTTTAATCTCCAGTTTTACTCAGCTGCTTCCACGGCCAAATGAGAGCTAAGTGTAGATTTATGTGAATGTAACAAGTCATTATTGCTTTCTTCTTAGCCATCTCTAATTTTTGCTTTATGGATAATCAGTTCATCTTCTGTCATCAGAATAGCTATTTCATTATCCTATGTTTATTTTACTGCCCATACCAGAAATGCCCACATTCATTTTTAAAATGCGTAAAGACATTTTACCTTCGCCTTGTAAAACTTCGCATGCATCTTAGTTATAGAGGCCTAATAGCATTTTACTTTCAGCCAGATGTAGATGGAAACCACAAGATCACTTTGTCTTATTTTTCCCCCATCCCATCACTGAAGCTGCATTTGCTTGTCTTTAACAGATGCCTTTTATTTACCTGTTACGTCCAAGCTGGAACACGTATTTATATTTCAGGCTGGCCTCAAGGAAGCTGGTTTTGTGTTAACCTCCCTTCCCTTTAGCTCCTTCCGTCCTCCTGAGTCCCAGACGGCCACACAGCCATGCCGAGGTCCCGGTGCCCTGCCTTTCTGAGAAAGGGGCTGGTTTACAGTCGCTTAATTGCAGTCTGGAATTTGAATATAGTCTTGAAGTATAACCTCTGTAAGACAAGGCCTGCTTGAGTAAGCTTCTGGTTGTGCTGGCACATGCTGAGAAATAATAAAATGTCGCCATAGTCTGTAGCTCAAAATACTGATGTAAGGGATGTGAAAAGCTGACTTTACAGTTAAACTACATACTCACTGAGGGAAAAAAAGATCCTCTTTATATTTGTTATATGTCACTAAAAGGAGATAAAAGGAGGTCATCTGCCTCTACTTTGCTTACGCTGTCAGGAGTTGTAGCAGGGCACCGTAATCAGGGTATGTTCAGACCGTTACAAGCACTGTTGACCTAAAAACGTGCTTTGCAGCAGTGGGGGCTGAATATCTAAGGGATGGATGTCACAGCCGGGGATTAAAAGTGTGCCCAGTGGTTGGCAAACCTCCCTGGGCCAGCAGAAATTGGTTCCAGCCAGACCTGAGGCGATGGCACCGCTGCCCGGAGACAGGGTTGGTCAGAGAAGGGGGCATCCTCCGGAATTGCAGTCAGAAGTCGACGCCCTGCAGGCGCAGGGTTGGATGGAGAAGGGAGATGGCAGGAGCTACAGTGCTAGGGAGGATAGGAGCGGTTACACAGGCCACCCTGCCCACCCACACTGCAGGTTGCCTCCTTGAAGCCATTTTAACTGTGTTCCGTACCCTGAAAATAAGGGACGTTCAGGCCGGGGAGAGGAAACAGTAAGTTTTTCACCGATTCTTTGTGTTCTTTTTTTCCTTAACACTGTAATCAGTGCTGAGAAGTTTGTGTTGGCTAGCACAACTGAAGTAAAATTCCCTGACACTCGGCTGTTTTGCCCATGACAGGTGCTTAGGGAGTGCTTTTCTGAAGGCAAACGAGCATGTCTGGGCAAGAGTCTGGCACTCAGTGGTAACAGCTCAAGAAATTACATTGCGCCATCCCTAAAATGCTTCTATAGTCACTCCAAAATGTCCTGCATGCTTTAGATGCTATTGCGTTCCTTTCAGCGGTTATAGATCCTGATTGCAGTTCATCCTGATTATTGTGCATTGCAGCAGATTTCAAATGCAAGGATGATGTTATCTGTCAGACTCCTAAGGAAAGTGTGATGAAAAACTTGAACTTGCCAAGAAAGGATGGATGGAGAGGTGGAAGCAGACCTCAGGTTTAAATTAGCATGAGTAATTTTCCAGACAGACATTATTCCAGAGGCATGGAGATGTCAGCTGTGGGACTAACTAGAGAATTGGAAAGGAATTTGAGAACTGTCAGGTTTGTTAAGCTTTCATACCAAAACCTGAAGTTGGGAGCATGAGGTCTGCTATTAAAACTCCTCACAGTTTGAATGCTTAGTTTTGTGTGGGTCATCCTTCTCCTCCTCCCTGCTTTCAGAATCCTGTAAAGCGTAAGGATCTGCTGAAAAATTTAAGAATAATTCTGTGTTTTGCATAAGAAAACTGTCCAAAATCTGCACACCCTACCTTATACCTTGATTAGCAATGGCAACAGTTTTACACTCTAAGTTGGTATTTGATAACCAGATGAAATGAGGGAATTATTGATAATAAGACATTATAATACAAAAAAAAAAAATTACTCTGTAGTACCATTACATAATGTATTGGGAAAGAGTGATATTTAAAAATGACTATGTATCTGGCAGTTGTGCTTCACACTCAGTGGACACCAACACAATAAGTTCAAAAGGAAATGTGGTATGTGGAAGTGACCTAATATAGCAGACATGGGTAATGAATGTGAAGTATTCAAAGGTATATGTAAATATCAGTGAAAATGGAAAGGCTAAATGCTAATATGCAATTTTAAAATTAAAAAAAAAAGGTGTTTCCCAATGGTAATAGAGCAGGCAGAGCGCTTGCAAGAACTCTATTTTTTAACCTTCTTCTTTTTGGGCCATATAGAATCACTGGGTCATATACAAATACTGTTGTTATTGATTATATTCTTTCCCTTAACTTTACTCAGCTTCAAATGAGGATTACCTAGGTCTGTCTTGTGTTTCTGCTGGTCACACCATCCTCCAAGAGATGTAGCAGGAGATTTTAATCCCCTCTGCTGCAAACTTTGAATTATCTTTTCTAGCTTACCTATAATATGTGATAATTTGTTCTAAGAGTTACTTTAATAAATTTATGGTCTGATAACAGTAGTATTCTCTGCAGAAACTATTTTTGTTTCTGCTTGATTTTGTTACCATAGAAATACAGGACACTTGTTCAGTAGTTTAAAATTTTTTTATATGCATATCTACTTTTCATTAACATTCTTATTTTTTTTTATTTACAAGGTTTATTTTTCTTTTTGTTTTCTTTGTTCCTCTATGTGAAGCCAATGAGGCTATTGAGCTATTAGTAAACATAAATCTGTGCTGAACTAAGCAATTAATCTCAAAAGAAATGTTCTGGTAGTGACATAACAAGGTGTCGTAGTTCAGCCCCGATCCGGACCAGACTACGCAGTCTCTCTCTCACTCCCCCCACCCTCCGAGAGAATAGGGAGAGATAATTTAAGAAAAGAGAGATAATTTAAGAAAAACGACTCGAGGTTTGAGATAAGGACAGGGAGAAATCCTTACCGTCATGGGCAAAACCAGACTCGACTTGGGGAAAACTATTCATTTATTACTACAACTAGCAGGATAATTAGACAGAAAAACAAGAAAACCTCCTCCACCCCTCCCACTTCCCAAGCTTAACATGATCTACCTTCCCCCCCCGAGCGGCACAGGGGGGAAGAGGGAATGGGGGTCGCGGTCAGTCCATTATGCGTT
>WHYT01016935.1:83267-102322 GCA_009806455.1 Tetrax tetrax
CCAGTCGGCCGCCTGGCGAGAGGCCAGAGGGTGAGGCCTGCAAGGCCCCGGAGGCCTGTGCCTCCCCCTCTGAGCCTCTGCCTTTGCTCAGCTTCGTCACATCTTCTCTTCTTCCTTTTTTTTTTGTTTCCCCCTTCTTAAATACGTTATCGCAGAGGCGCTATCACGGGACATTCTGCTCCCAATCGGCTCGGCCTTGGCCAGCAGTGGGTCCGCCCTAGGCCCGGTCGAGTCCACTGAACACAGAGGAGCGACTTCTAGCAATTTCCTACAGAAGCTACCACCTTAGGCCCCCCTCACTAAGCAAAACCACAACACAAGGGTGTGGCTGTCATGTGGCCATGACAAGAAACAATGGTGAAAATGACTGAGACGAACTTCTTCTGAAGAAATTTTAGTTCCTTATCAGTCAGTGTGTGCTTCTTTTCAACTCTTTTGCTTTCTCAGTTTTTTGCCTCTTAGTGCTTCCCAAATCGTTTGACATATGTTTTTAAGAACAATACTTGCTTAACTGTGGAAACAGTGGAGTTATTTAAAAAAAACAACCAAACAACAAAACTACTTGAATTGCAAATGTGGGGAAAAAAATCTGTGCAAAGTCCTGTCATCCTAAGATAGACACACTGTTTACTGAGAGATTGAAAGTGCTGTGTACCAGCCAGACTGTTCAAGTAAAAGCAAGTCTATGTAGTCCATTATATTTTTAGTGGACTTCCACTGGTAGATCAGGCTTTGGCATAGTTGAATGAAACTCAAAACTTTCAAGAGTGTTTGTGTAGTCAAGGATACACAAGCTGTGAAATTCCTTAGAAGTTTAAGAAGGCTATATGGGTGATTCTGGCCAACTTACACGTATTTTGTCTTTATGTGTGTACTGCCACACACTGTCAAAAACATATGCCCTCCTTTTTTGGAACTTCTGATGAGACAAAGTACATTATGAGAAATAAAAAATATCCTATCAAAATTATGTTCTCCTACATCAATGATAAGAAAAAAACCCCATTCTTTGTAGTACACATTCTTCTATAGTTCCTGTGTATCCAACAAGCATGTATAAAAAAATAACACTAAAACTGGTGAAAAAGATTTTAACTGGTGCTTTACCGGTTTTCCCTAGACCATAGATATTGGATACACACCTCACAGTGAAGTCTGTGCGAATGCTTTTTCACTGTGAAATCAAGAAGTGTACCCACAGTAGAATCATACTTTTATTTCACTACCAGAAGTGATATTCTTTTTCTTGCGTCCTGACACAGAAGTTTTTGGTATAAGATGGGTTATCAGAACACTGTCTGAGAATTTAGAACTCCCTTCCAAATTATTTTCTTTTGAAATAGCCCAAACAGGTGGCTTCATGGCAAGATAGTTTCTGTTAATATCTATGGAGAGAATTATAATATGCTTCTTTTTATTCAGATTTAGTAGCACATTTAGGCAGGGATGGACATTGCTGCAAGAAACCCAGAGATTTATCAGATGTTGTCTGTCTGAAATTGGAAGTAAGATACTGTAAAATCTGAACCTGTAAATATAATGTAAGTATTTAGGTTTCTAATAGCCCAAATAAGAAACTGGGACTCTAACTATCTGGTGGAAATTAGGGCTGTAAAGAGGAGGTGATCATTGACAAAAACATTTGTGGAGAAACATCTTGTATTTGAATTTAATTATACAGTGTTATCTTTAGCAAATAAAGAATTTAAAGTTACAGAATGTGGAGAATTTATATCCTTCCATAAGAGAAGCAAAGGCAATGTACCTTAATTTGAAGGAAATTTACTACTTAGCAATGTACAGTTACTAGCATGTAACAGGATAAATCTTATTCTAGGTGTTAGAGGGCAATGATACTTTCCCAAACATCAGTTCATTAAGTCATTGCCATGGCATTCGAAGATTCTTATCTAAAAGGCACTAATACATACGGAAAGTGCTATATAGAAACAAGAGCAAACATTAATTTAGGGGGTTTTATTCTGTTATTGAACACTATTTGGCTGGAATTTTAGTACTATGGTAATGGGAAAAATTTCAAAGCTAACTCGTCTTAATTTCTTTACCTAACTATCTTCTCTCTTTCCTGTTTCTCTTCCTCTCGCCTATATGCTTTGTCTCCCATTTAAAGCAGCCATCTGCTAAAATTAGTGATTATATTACTTAATTACACAGCATTTGAATATATTTTTATTATTATGCTGTCTTCCATTAAATATTATGTTTGTGGCTAATGGTATCTTTTTCTTACGTGTCGACAGCTCATTTTGTCAGATTTATTGTGCAATAACTCAGTATCTTACTAATAATGTATCTCAACTACTAAGATTAATAATTCTCATAGAAAGCTGTTCATAGAAACATAGCAAAATGCCAGTGTTCATAAAAGCAAACTCTTAGTTACAGAAGCATCCTAATTATATTTAGTTTCATTAAACTAACCATGAATAATATACATGGATGTATCAGGATGTATCTCAGTTCAAGTATGGCATGAAATTTATTTTATATTCTAGCATGATGTGCTTAGCACTTATAAAGTTCATGCACAGAACTGTTCCTCTGAAAGCAGCCGTAAGAAAACACAAATGTTTTTGTGGGAGTTCACCTGCAAATTTATTCATCTGAAACATAAATAAATCCTTTAATAGAAGTCCCTTCTTTCATTAAATAAATAATACTTATGTCTCATATGCACTTATGTGTCTCTTCCTGCTACATATTGAAACATTTCTGAAATTTCTGATGCATTTAAAATGACAGCACATCAGTGTAGTGGGGAAGTGGGGAAGTACTGTCATTTTTTTTTCTCTTTCTCTTTTTTTTTTTAATAGGTAGGAAAGAAAGCTTATAAAACTGAAGGATCCCTGGACTACAGCAACATCTTAGTCTTAGGTACCAGCACCCAGGAAGAAAACCAGAAGCATGGTTCTGGTTCTTCATGGTTCATGGTTCTTCAAATATAGCAAAGAAAGTTTTCCCTCCCTTTTTTAAACGTATATTGGTCAGAGACTTGTCCGGACAGTATGAGATCCAGGTTTAATTTCCTGCCTGCCCTAAGGAACTTCAAATACATTCTATTATTTCCCAGGAAAGACACTTACCTTACAAACTGTTCCGCCCTGCTGAGGCTGTGTAACTAGGCAGAAGAGAATGAAAAAATAATTAGGCGAGAGAGAGAGAAAAGTGTTCACGATGCTCTGGAGTGCTGGTTTGGGCATGCAAAATGAATCCACGGAATGCGAGGAAAGATTCATATGCGGCTTTCTAATATGCGAAGTAACCATACTATATACAATCAGAAATGACATACTGCTCAAGATTTGAGCTGGCGACAGAACTTTATTGCTTGCAAGAAGATATATGCTAACATTTTCCCCACCTTTTAACAAACTCTTTCATCTGTGTTATTCTAAACTCTCCTATTCGTGTGTGCTTCCAACTGTATTCCAATAAAGCACAGACCTTTCATAGGTAAAGATGGACAGAGAAAGAAGTTGTCTCCGCTCCTGCATTACCGGTTCTCAAATTTGCCTTTCTGGAAAGGTATCCATTTATGTTCTGGAGAAAATTACCCACTCCAATGTAGTAAAAAAAGTTACAAAGGGTTTATAAAGGTTAAAGCAGTGGAATTGAAAGAAAGGCATGCTTAATCTGCTTACACTAAGACAAAATCTAAATCACTCCTCTTTCCTTTTCTATCCAGATAACAAGCTTATTTTCCAACATGGTCAGAGACTCAGTACTGTGCTCAGCCTCTGCAGGAGAGAATCCTGGATTAGAGAGGGATGTTAGCTTTTATATCCAGTATTTTTCTTGGATTATATGCAGTTCAATTCTAGCTTTCTACGTAGATTATTGATTCCTGAGGTGACGTCAGTGCTCTCACTCTGTCATTATAATCAAACTCTCTCCTCTTCAAATGTTAGTACTACTTTGGCAGGCTAGGTGCTATCTCCTGCTCTGCTATTTTGACAAAACTAATTTAACTGCTAAGCACTGAGAGCACTACCCCTCCCAAGTGACACAGCATATAAATCTCAAGATAAAGCTGTTGTATGCAAATAGATAGATTTTTTTCTCAGTTGTGAAAATCATCACTCATTATTTATACAAACCTGTGTATGAAATGAATACATGCAGGTAATTACTAGCTATAGATTGGAACTGGAAAGGATATTAACTGATTTGGCTGCATACTGTGTTTGGGACTGGCTTCGACTACATCTTTCGGGTATACTGCAGCAGTGAATTTGTTTCTGGAATTGGAAGAAAAAATCCCCCAAAGATGTAAATTTTTACATTTTTTTTTTCTTCAGAACATCAAAGCTCATATTAAAAAGATTTTTAGACTTTGATCTTTTGAAAACATTTTTAGTTCAGTGACAGCCTGAAAGAAAACTTTTTTTTTAAAAGAAAAAAAATTAAAATAACAGAATCATGTAATATCTCAAGTTAGAAAAGACTCATAAGAATCAAGTCCACTCCCTGCTTCTAGCAGGACTACCTAAAACTAATCCATATGACTAAGAGCATTGTCTAGATGCTCCTTGAACTCTGACAGACTTAGTGCTATGACCACTTCCTGGGTAGCCTGTTCCAGTGACCAATCGCCCTCTCAGTGAAGAACCTTTTCCAATGTCCTAATGTCCAATCAGGACTTCCCCTGATGCAGCGTCATTCTATTTTCTTCTGTTCTATCATTGGTCACAAGAGAGAGATCAGAACCTACCCCTCTCATGCTCCCCTTAAGGAAGTTGTAGACTGCCTTGAGGTCACCCCTCAGCCTCCCGTTCCTTAAGCTGAACAAACCAGGTGACCTCAGCCGCTTGTCCTAAGTCTTGCCCTTGAGACCTTTCACCATCTTGGTCACCCTATTCTGGACACACTGTAATACTTTGATGTCCTTCTTATATTGAGGTGCCCAAAACTGCCCACAGTTCCCGAGGTGGGACCGCACCAGTGCAGTGTGGAGTGGAACTATCACCTCCTTGAACCAGCTAGCTATGCTGTGCTTGATGTATCCCAGGACACGATTTGTCATTTTTAGCTGCCAGGGCACACTGTTGAGTCATATTCAACTTGCCATCAACTTTTTATCTCGAAGATCAGTGACCCCTTGAACCACAGAATTGCTGTTTCTGAGAGAAATTCATTATTACCCCGCTGAAAGAGATATAATACATTGTTTGCCAGCTATTTTCAAGGCATTAGTGAAACTGCTGGTTTTGAAGGTAGATAATTGTTCAATACTTGCAATACCTAATGCTAATATTGACCTTGGGAGATACCATTCCACCTAGAAATCAGTGAAAACTAGAATATTTTATTCCAGTTTTATACTCGATTTAATTGCCAGTTCCAAATTTTCAAATTCCACTTTCTAAATGTGCACTACAAAGGAGTTATCATTTTGTATAGGTGATTGCTTAATAAGAGTTCTCAACCACTTTTCCTTTTGGGAGAAGAATTTCAAAAGATATTTCATTCCGTATGTTTCACCTGGCAGGATAGTTACCCAGTGTGTGAGATTAAATCTATTGCCTCTTAAGAGATTCTTAAGAGCAACATTTAGAGCCTTAAAACTGTTTATCATTTTTGGACCAAAGAGAAAGTATTTTAAAGGAAATACTAGCACAGTAAGTAGTGGGCTAAAGCAAAGCTAAAAATAAGATAGACATATTGTCTCTATAGCTTGAGGTTTTCACCTGGAAAATTTAAACCCTCTTGAAAAATACACTGAAACAAACTTGTTCCAAAGGAGCTTTATAGCTTGATGCATAAGTTGTTTTTAGGGGGTTTTGAGGGGAGTGGTGAGTTTTTTTGAAATGTGTATAATCTCAAAGATTACTCTCAGAGTATTATCTCTCTTGGCAACAGCAAGGGCAGGTAGCTCCTTAAGGGAAGGGGAGACAGGAGCCAACATGGTAATACCATCATCAGAGGCAGAGGCCTCACTAGCAAGGATCCCACCCTGCAGTACCCAAGCGAGTCAAGCAGACCAGGAGTGGTGATGGTAGCTAGCCTCAGATGAGAGTACTGATCATCAGAAAGGTCCACAGTGATAAGGTAGGCCCAAGGTCAAGCCAGAAAGTTGAGTCATCAAGTTAGGATCAGGTCTGGAAACAGTAACTGAGGTCAACCATAGTCCAGTGATCAGCTGGCAAGTCCATAGTGATGAGGTCCTCAGTCTGCAGGTCAGGGTCTGGATCAACAAAGGTGCATAGTCAGGCACAAGACTGACTGTGATAGCGACGAAAATGTAGTGCAGGCAGAGGGTGAGGGTGAGTGCTTTAGTTTAAAAAGCAGATTCCAAGAGAAGTCAGGGTAGCTTTCAGTGAGTCTTCTGTATTTATTAAGGGCAGCTTTGTTCACGGTCACTACCTGTGCTCTTTCTAAATTGACCCTCATCCAGGGAGGTAAATCCCCAAGAATGAGGAAGATGAGCTCAGATCTTTGACTGCCTCAACCCCTCAACCAAAATAAAAAGGTTGACCCTAGGTCTGCCAGGAGTCTGAAATTGGAACTGTTATTTTGAAAAGAGGCTTCATCAATCCTTACACTGTTTTGTAGTTGTTTAAGGCCTAGCTTCAGGAGAAAGATTGGAGGTGTGATCTTACAGAGGCAGAAATACTTTTTATGGTTAAGGAAAAAGTTTCTTTTCTGCTCCTGGAGAAAAGAAAGATTTTAAATACACCTCTTTGTGTCCTACTTTCTGCTGTCAATGAGCTAAAAATATTTTAGTGAATCTAATTCTCTGATATATAACTATACTAAGTCTTTTTTTTTTGTCAGGGAAGACATGGTATTAAATTCAGGTTTACTGTTTCTGTTATAACAGCAAGGTACGCAAGAGTTAGCTACTACAGTTCTGAGTGCTGGAAGATTCATGGTCTTTCATCCATGTGTTTCCTCTTCATTTGTTTAAATAAACAGGACTGGAGTTTGTAAGAAAATTGTTTACTGTACAATAATACCTCAGTCCATGCTCGTTTATTCTCCAAACTGAAAATAGCCCTGCAGGGAAGAGCCCATAAAATTCAGCAAAGGGATAACTCAGAAAACAACATTATCGCTTGCTACTTACACTGTGTCTAACCCGTGCACTACAGCAACCTAGCTGCATGCTTGCACCTCTGTATTAGCCTAATTTGATTTTGCTGTACGTTTAAATTATTAATCTGAAATAAACTGATTTTATTCTGCCTGACTGGAAAACAGAGGAAGCCCTGGCAGAAGGAAAGGCAACTAGAGGGTATCAGAAGTCCCTTATTAAACTTAGTGACACTAATGCTCTCCCATGAGTACAATTAAAGGAGAAGTGAGATGGTGGGACACTATATACACAAGCAAAGAATTGGCCGATAGGCAAGAAATAATTTCAGTAAAATAATGAGAGACCTGAGAGGTGCTGTGTAACGAACATGCATAATTTTTCATCTTTCTCAGAAATTTTGAAATACTAATAGACCATACAGGAAAAGAAAATCATTAAGTGTCCAGGAATGAATCTTTGACTATTCAGCAACATTGTGAACTGAAAATAATCCTCTTTAATTGTCTCATGTTTATTTTATTACACTGATAGTCTTATTGGTATGCTAAACAGTCTTGATAATGTTATTTTATATTCAGTTTATTGTGAAATTGTGAATTCTGGTTTACTTAGTACATTTTTAAAACCAAATGAAATTAAGATAGGAAACAAAATTAGGACATGCATTAGTACTCAACTGCAGGTATGACACTTTGTCTCTGAAGAGTTTATGTGTAGTACAGCCCAAACTTGGGCATGATTTCTATGCAAACGATTTTAAAAAGGAATGTTAACAAATCATCAATGTTATAGACCTCCCTCCCTCATTCCCTCCCATCCCTTCCTTAAAGGTTTGTTTATGTATTCTAGGTTTTTTAATAGATCTGTGTATATATACATACAAATATTATAATAAAAATAAAATATATCTATAAACATGATACAAATTATCATATTTTTCATTGATTTTCTCTGCAAGAATAAATTCCTCCAGAGCACTGTAAAAATTGAGTTCTGTAATCAAAGTGAAACAGTGCTTCTTTTTCACATTTACACTGGAATTAATCCAAATTTACACCATATAACTCACTGATGAGTGTTTCCTTCAGCCCATCCTCAGCAAAAAACTTACTGACTCTACATGGACATCTGCTTTCAGATTATTCTGTAATAACTTTCTGAAACAGAACAATTGAGCTGGTGGATCTGAAATTTTCCTGTCCTAGTCTTTTTTTTTTTTTTTTGAGGAACATTCAGCTGGTGTCACTAGGGAAAGCATCTGAACTTCCGCTGGCTAACTTTTCTCCCAGTCCTTTCCTTTCCTGGTTCAAGTCTCACAAATTTTCAGTGTCAAGAAAATGTCAGGTTGAAAGCAGTTTGACAATTTTCAATAGAATCACCTTTCAGTGAAGATCGAACATAGTGAGACAGAAACACACTTAAATTAAGCTTTCAGAAAGGTACTACATTTCATGTTCAGCATTAGTTATGCACTCATTTGCATACTTCTAATATTTGCTAGCATTAGGCACGGTAAAGTAAGGCGTTCGTGAAGGTGGCTAGAATATTGGATTGGTACATGATATGCAGAGTGCATCACCATGTGAAGATCTGTTTGGAATTATGCATGGAATAATCAAATTTGTTCCAGACATAAGGAAAGCAGAAAATTGGTTATGCTTAATATTTCAGTTACATTCAGGTGAGTTTTGCAGAGATTATATATGTGTATAAATATTCGTATCCTACCACTTCTGAAAGACAGAAGGGTAGTTAGTCCCTTCTGTCCTTATTTCTTGCAAACAGAGGATTATAAAGTATGTACATTTCATAAGAGAGCTCATTTTCAGGATCCAGATAATCTCAGAGGATTGTTCTCTGCATGAGAGTTGTTATAGTCTCTGAAAATAGAGACAGAGCCGGAAGAAAAAGGCAGACTTTCCGGTTAGTGGTAGCTGAGCCTTTTATCCAATGCTTGAAACCTATCAGTACGACAACCAAGAGCTTCCAGAGTACACAAGCCAGCAATACTAGTTAACAATACAGAAATAAACTCCCTTTTGAAAATGCATTGCTTCTGCAACAACGAGTTTGCATTATTCCTTGAAATCAGGTAACCAAAACTGATGTTCCTGTTCACTGCTGACCATATTTGTAAACCTCCCAAGAAGATGAGTGTCACCAAGCAGCAGCTGGGTCTCCAGGATCTGTGACCCTCAGGGGGCCTTTGCATACCAGAATTGTCATGATGGCCCTGCATCTCTGGAGCCTTCCTTTTTTTTCAGTAGCACTGAGCTGTTAGTTTGGTTCATTCGTCTTGCAAAACCAAGCCTCAGAAGAAGTTAGTCAAAACATTTCTAAGAAATTTTTTTTTTCTCATTGAAAAATTGTAGTTCTATCAAAATGCATTGCTATTAGCAACTTGCCAGTTTTAATGAAGTATGTATAGGGAATGTTTCTCGGAAAGAGAAAGGAAAGGGAAGGGAGAGGCAGGAAGGAAGGAGGGAAGGCAGGCAGTAAGGAAAGCTAGCACAGGATAGTGAAATCTGAAATTCTCACAGGAGTTCTGCAAGAGTTTTGTTAAACTCCCAGATCTTTTGAGTTTGAGCTTCAGGTAAAAAGCTATTTAATAATTACTGCTCCAACGGGGAAAAAAAAGGAAAGCACTTGCAAAGAGGTTTGTCCTATAACCTGGTACAGTATTTGTACAGATTGTCCCATTCTAACTGGATAGAGGTAAGACTTGAACATCAAAATCTTTCTGCTTGGCAAGTGTCATAATGTGCACTTTTCTCACTTAGATTGCTCTTGTGCTTTGGGCAGGGAGGGGACAGGACAGAAAAGAAATCCACATATTTTTGCACACTCATACAACTGCAGAACAAAACCAACTGTTTGAATGTTGGAAATCTGTCGTGAAATAGGAATGTTTTTTCTTAGGCCCATCTATCTTTTTTTTCCCAATAACTATTCTGTTTCTTCTTTCAAGATGTGTTTTTTTATTATTAGTATTATACCACATTGTTTCTCCATTCCACATTCTGTCTACCCTTTTTTCCTATTCCTGCTCTATTCTTAGTTCTCTACATTTTTAATTACCACTAAGCCTTTTTCTCCTTTTTCTCCTTTCTCTCCTTTATCTCCATTCTCCTCCTCTTAAGTGTCTCCATGTTATGAGGGAAGGGAACAATAAAGCAAATGCAAATAAAAACATACTGGTGCATCCATGTGAGACTTTGAAGAAGTAAATGCAATGAGATGGTGGTCTGTGGAAAGAAAATGAATCAATTACAATTAAAATGCCAACCAGGCAAAATGCAATATATTTTTCAATATTGTAACTCAAATACTTATTCAAAATGAATGAGTGATTACAGTATCTATTCCTCTGCATCTATCTAGCTTTTAACTCTTACAAAATCCATTCAGTTTATTTAAATGAATAATGTATTCTATGAATATAGTATTTCATTGCTGAGATTCATTCTTTTGTGAAATAGTTTTACTTAGTTGTAAACTAGTTCCCTAACTGTAGCTACTTGTGGACACTATTAGAATAAGACATGTCAGATAAATATGTACGAAGGACAACGTACTTCTGTCGGTAGGTTTGGAGGGAAGATCCAGTGTGGCTTGTATTACGCTGACAGATGTAATTCTTTGGAATTGTTTATATATCAGGGTTTTGGGTTTTTTTACATGGATGTTTTAGTTCCTTCCAATCATTCCAGTCAGACAGGAACTGTATTTATCAGTAGGCCAATTAATCAGTTTAAAATGGGTTGGAGTAAGGTACAATGGGCTATAAAATTGCTTCTCCACAGATGTGGATTCCATATCTCTCTTGCCCTTATTAATCATTATTAGCTAATAAACTGATTAGTAACTAATAGGCTTAGAGGAAGAGGTTTGGGGTTTGCTTTGCTTTTTTTTTTTCCCCAGACAATCTTTTCTTTCTTTGGTAACTTTTCAGCCAGATGTGTCACTGAACAGCTAAATGAGTAGTCACACAAGGATGAATGCAGGAAAGGTGTAAGAACATGTGGAACGAAGGGGTCCATGAGATTTTGGCAGTTTGTAATATGTTTTGTCTTAATTTAAAGAAGAGCCTTACATAGAACTAATTTTTCAGTGGAAGAGGTGAACTTTTGCATGTTGTCTCAGATCTGAAATTTTCCTGAGAGGCTAGACAGATTTAACATTTCTGATACTTTCTTTTTCTTTTTCTCATTTGGGACATAGCATTGCTCATAATTAAAACAAGCATTACTTCACTGATTTGAAGTTGAAAATAAATCTTTGCTAGACCAAATATCATGCCCTGTACAGTTCCAGCTAACACTTGCTTCAGCAGGAGGTAATATTCCCCCTGCCCTCTGTTAACTCAAGCTGTGATTCTGTGCGTGGATGAAGGAACACAACAGCCAGTGAAGAGAAATCATTACCTTGTTTCTTTCTGCCCCTTCGTGATTGAGGGGCCCTAGCCTTTTCTTTGACCTAAATCTGTAGCTTATTAGGCTTTTAAAAGGCTTTTAAATTTAATTCACTCTTTGGCAGAAAAAGTACTGATTCTTTGTCAATGAGTAGAAATGTTTCCTGGAAAGTTTGAGGAGGTCTAGAGCAGAGCAGAGCAGATGATGGGAGCAAGTGGTAGGATTGGGAGGTTTCCATGGAGGCAAGTGAAGAGAGAGGACCTCTCAAACAAGGTTACAGGAGAAAGTTTGATTGCAAAAGACAGTAGTTGTGTTGCTTCAGGTCGCTGTGATACAGCAGCTGCATCGAGCCTGCTTCTTTGTGAAACGCCTGTGTTTTGGGTCAACCTGTAAATTAAAAAACATGCTTAGGATAGGATAATTAGCTGTGTGCTGGCTCCTGACATAGAGCAATCCTGACATTAGTCAGACACTTGAAGTGACACAAAGGATTTGAGGGGAGGAGGACATCAGCAGCTTTATTCTCATATTAGGCTCATGCATTCTTTTCCTCAGTAGGTAAAAACAAAACAAAATGCTGTGTTTGTATTTTTCTTGTACTGTTTTTCACCATGATAAGGTATAACGCATCTTGACATTTTAGTCTGAGTTAAATTTAAATTTTACTTACCAGTCTCCAAACCAAAAATTTCCCTCATCACTTTTTATGCTTTACTTTTTATTTCTTCTGAATCTTAATGTCAGGTATCTAAAGGGCAGAAGATGTCTCCTAGCTGGTTTGTCTCTGCCAAAAGCCAGAGAGATCTAGATTAAATACAGATACCTACTGGAAAAAAAAAAAAAAGTATTTTTATTTGAGTTTAGATTAAATTTAAACCTCCTTTCTGCCAAGCAGTCTAGTGCCCTCTTCAGTATCCTGGCTTCTTATTTAGAACAGAAGAGTTACTAGTTACTGGTTGTGGATTGCAGGAAAACAAGCTTCTGAAATGTTATGACAGCTGCAAAGTATTGTTTCTTTTCATTCTTTTCTGTGCCGAATAAAAAATACTAACCCTTGTAGAGGTGTATAACGAAAAGGGCAGATCGTGCCTGACCAATTTAGTGACCTTCTATGACAGACAGCATTGGTGGACAAGGGACAAGCAATGGATATCATCTACCTGGACTTGTGCAAAGATTTTGGCACTGTCCCTCACAACATCCTTCTCTGAACTAGAGAGATATGAGTTTGATGGACGGACCACTTGGTGGATAAGGAGTTGGCTGGATGGCCACACTCAGAGACTGGTGGTCAACGGCTCAAAGTCCAAGTGGAGACCGGTCACCAATGGCGTCTCTCAGGGGTCTGTGTTGGTCCTGGCCCTGTTCAACATCTTTGTCGGCAACATGGACAGTGGGATAGAGTGTACCGTCAGCAAGTTTGCTGATGACACCAAGCTGTGTGGTACTGTCGACACGCTGGAAGGGAGGGATGCCATCCAGAGGGACCTGGACAGGCTGGAGAGGTGGGCCCATGCCAATATCATGAAGTTCAACCAGGCCAAGTGCAAGGTCCTGCACCTGTGTCGTGGCAATCCCAGACACAAATACAGGCTGGGCGGAGAATGGATCGAGAGCAGCCCTTAGGAGAGAGACTTGGGAGTGATGGTGGATGAGAAGCTCAACATGAGCTGGCAATGAGCCCTTGCAGCCCAGAAGGCCAGCCGCATCCTGGGCTGCATCAAGAGGAGTGTGGCCGGCAGGTCGAGGGAGGTGATTCTGCCTCTTTATTCTGCTCTGGTGAGACCTCACCTGGAGTACTGCATCCAGCACTGGAGCCCCAAACAGAACAAGAACATGGACCTGTTGGAGCGAGTCCAGAGGAGGGCCACGAAGATGATCAGAGGGCTGGAGCACCTCTCCTATGAAGACAGGCTGAGAGAGTTGGGGCTGTTCAGCCTGGAGAAGAGAAGGCTCCAGGGAGACCTTATTGTAGCCATCCAGTACCTCAAGGGGGCCTACAGGAAAGATGGGGATGGGCTGTTCAGTAGGGCCTGTTGTGATAGGACAAGGGGTAATGATTTTAAAATAGAGGGAGGTAGATTTAGATTGGATATTAGGAAAAAAAAATTTAAAATGCGATTTGTAGAACACTGGAACAGGTTGCTGTGAGAGACTGTGTTGAATATTTGTCTCAACATTGTCGAAACATCAAACCACCACCCGGACAATGGCTTCCCATTATCTCACAGAACCTGAATGCAGAACTGGTTCCCAGACATCTAGCCCTATCCTCCGGCATGCATTGCCCAGAGGTGCCCATCATCCCGTAATGGGTATGCATATCACCGCCAGGTGAGGGGTGCAGCTAGGAAAACCAGCTCTTGAAATACAATGAAAACAACCAACATAAAAGGAGAACATTTCTTAACGGGATACACTTCTTGTCTTCACTACAGGACTGCACTTCACTCAACGGCTCTCTCTTTCAACGAAATACACATCCACAGAACCGACATCGAAAGGACCAACACTGGATGGATTGTTCCCTCATCGAGCGAACTGGACTGTCGGCATGCTGCAACTCCGCGGTGGTAGCTATTACAGCCGGAACTCTTTTCCCTCTTTCCTTTCTTTCTCTCCTTTCTCTTTCATTTGCAAACTTCTTGTCGGGTTAATAAAGTTACCTGGCACTTGACTCCGTTTTGAGTCTTAATTCTGTTTCCCGAGAATACGAACAAAACCACGCTCTGGTGTGTGATAGGTTGGTCCAGCCGCCCCTAGCCTCCCAGACTCGTCTGAGGTTGGCTGGAATGCAAGGGGGCCTTCCTCTCATCCGAAACCAGAACGTGACAGTTGCCCAGACAGGTGGTGGATGCCCCATCCCTGGAAACGTTCAAGGCCAGGCTGGATGAGGCTCTGAGCAACCTGATCTAGTTGGGGATGTCCCTGCTTCTTGCAGGGGGGTTGGACTAGATGACCTTTGAAGGTCCCTTCCAACTCTAACCATTCTATGATTCTATGAAAAGGCGGCAACCTATGCAGCTGTCTTTCTTGCTACATTTCTTCAATCAAGTTCAATAGGGAATGAGTTATATGAGCTCATGTCTCTGCTTTTCCCATCTAGATGCCAAAGTCAGGATGAGTGAGTGTATGCTTTGACAGCACGCATTTTAGGGGTAAAAATAGCTCTTGCTGGTAAGTTTGCAGATAGATACACAGGCAGAATATGAGCAAACACATTAATGAAATAAAATCAGGCTTGAATAGAAGAAGTGACTTTCTGTCTTAGGAAAGGCTTTGTTTGCAGTTCCTTTGAAATAATGTGGTTACACTGACTGGCACTAATAGCCACAGTCAGAGGAATTTCAGATCAAAAAGCAAATGGAGCACAAAAAAGTAAGTGTCCTGGTTCTGGCCAGGATAGAGTTGATTTTCACCTGAGCTAGGCAAGGAACTAGAGCTGATGTCACTGGTGGCTGGGGGACACAGCTGGGATATTTCGCTAATTAGCCATCAGCTGGGTTAGTTTACCCAAATTGGCCAAAGGGCTGTTCCGCACCACGTGACCCATGCTCAGTATATAAAGTGGGGATGGGGATAAGGAGAGGTTCCTCCTGCTGGGGAGGGAGCTGGGTGTTGGGATTCACTGTGAGCTATTGTCCTGTAAATTACTTTCTTCAGTATTTTCTGGGGGTTTTTTGTTTATTTGTTTTCAATTTTTGTTTTCTTTTCCTCTATTGTTTTCTTAACCATTTTTTTTTAATCTCAACGGATGAGTTTTGCCTTAATTTCTTTACTGGTTCTCCTCCCTGTCCCATTGTGCGGGATGACAGTAGGCAGGGAGTAAGCAACTCTGTGGTATTTTATCTGCTCAGTAGGGCTAAACCACAACAGTAGGACAAAGGAGTTACTAAGTCCCCTTCTTTCAAACGCAGGAGGATGTGTCAGGGTGAGAATAATGCATTCAGATTTGCTCAGCAATATCAGGAGGACCAAACTACAGATTTGATCAGAGAAGGAGAAATTCTCCTTACTGAGAGATTTGCTCTTTCATAAAATTAGGGCTGAGGCAGATCATTAGCTTTAGCTGAAGGCTTCTCAGACTGTCTTGATTTTTATACAGCTCCTAAATGTGTTACAAACTCTTCTTCATAGCAGTAAATGTCACAGTGAATGACTCAGAGATAAGTTTATTACGTTGTCAAATGCTTGCTTTTCAAGCATAGCCTGCTTGTTAGTATAGTGGCAGATATACACCATTTGTGGGGCTGGTTTTGGTTTGGGTAGAGGGGTTTTTTTTTGTGTCCATAGCTTGAGATGGATGATAGACTTGACTTTTAACCAAGAAAATCGTTAAGAGAATGCTCAGGAGGAAGACATGGCCTCCATTGAATCACCTGGATTTTGCCCAAAAGTATTGTTAAGCAAGACTTAGAGTTTCTGACCATTTATTTGTGCATGTTTGTGTTTGCAGGAGGCCACAACAACAGATGCACACCATGTTGCCTAGGTTTGGGCTACACAGTAAATTTTTGTGTACCAACAGAAGGTACTTTATTCCCTTTACTTGCAAATGCAAAGCACTGCAGCTTCAGGGTAAACAAAGTTATGTTCCTTCTCTTCCTGCTGGTAAAAGTCCCTGGATTACAGCTAATGAGGTAACTCTCCTGTGAGCTTGGATCTTCAGTTGGTTAGTTTTTTCACCTAAGGAAAGCCCAGCAAGGCCCTAGTAATAATTTCTGTGCTTGACCTGGAAATTCTGCCCCACAGAGATGAAATACAAGGATTTTTCTTGTTAGTGCAAGTGAAATCAGCGACCTGGAGAAGGCAGAATCAAGGACCCTGTGGACAGTAGTTTTTCCAAGACATCTCTTTCTCCCTAGGATTCTTTCAAATGCTGTATATGTTAGTCTCTAATGCTAAACCAATCACAGTTGTCAGCAGCAGGATATAATCACAACTGTCGTTGTACACCAAACATCGAGACAGTATACAGAAAACTGTAATGAGACAGGATATATTTTTCATCTAATCTAAGAAATATCAGTGACCATTCTCATTTGTTATGTAATGTCTTTAAATTGCCTTCTAGTTACCTTTCATTTGAAGAACAAGTTAAAAATAAGTTACTCAGTCATTGATAAAGGAGGTTTTTGTCTGGGGTTTTTCTTAATATATTTGCTTTGGAGAAAATGGTGCTGATGATTACTCCATATATTATTTAAGGATTAAAAATGACAAAAATAGGGCCATAGTGTTCTCTGAGTATTAATTTGCAAACATTTTACTGTGCTGAAAAATAAACTACCTCTGAAACAGGGGGAATCTCTGATGTTTGAAGTTTTCATCACTGTAAGGCACTAAGAGGTGCTGGTTCATTATGATGCTAGTGCAAAAGGCACTCAGACTCTGTAAAGTGTCCTTTGAAATGGTGTTTGTTAGAGCTAACACTGTAAAGTAAGAGAGAATAAGAGAGATAATTTTGTCTCCCTTCACATGCCGGGGACCTTGAGGTGTGCAGCATCTGATGGACCTCCAATCAGTATTCAGCAAGCTGTGCAGACTCTGTCCATAGAAAGGTTTCCCCCGTTTTAGTCATTTGAGCTACTATAGGATTTTTCTTGCAAGAAAACACCTCTATTCATTATTTCAACTGTCAAACAAAAAAGGATGTTTGTATGAAAATGTCTTGCTGTGCAAGGCCATGTAGGTGGTATAGTCACCAGTACCAAATGGGAGCTGTCTGCGGGCTTTTCTGTTCCAATAAGCTCTTCGTAAAGAGGCTGTTGATATACAGGCTGGATAAGCAGACAGTGAGGGGTGGGTGGAAAATTGACTGAATGGCCAGGACCAGAGGGTGCTGCTCGGTGGCACAAAGTCTAGTTGAAAACCAGTAACTAGTGGTGTATCCTAGGAGTCCAGTCATGTTTACCGTCTCATTAATGACCTGGATGATGGGGCACAGTGTACCTTCAGCAAGTTTGCAGATGACACAAAACTGTGAAGAGTGGCTGATATGCCAGAGGGTCATACTGCCATCCAGAGGGACCTTGACAGACTGGAGAACTGTTCTGACAGGAACCTCATGAATTCAACAAGGAGAAGTACAAAGTTCTGTACCTGGGGAGGAACAGCCCTATATGCTGGGGACCACCCAGGGCCTCCCTGCTGGAAAGTGACTTTGTAGAAAAGGACCTGGGAGTCCTGGTGGACACCAAATTGAACATAAGCCAGTAACGTGGCCTTGTGGCAAAGAAGGCTAATGGTATCCTGGGCTGCATTAGGTGAAATATTGCCTGCAAGTCATACCTGGAATCCTGTGTCCAGTTCTGGCCTTCCCAATTCAATAGAGACATGGACATAGTGGAGAGAGTCCAGTGAAAGGCTGCAAAGAAGATAAAGGGACTGGAGAATCTCTCTTATAGGAAAGGCTGGAACTGTTCAGCCGGGAGAAGAGAAGGCTCAGGGTACCTTATCAAGTTGCCCGGAGAGCCTGTGAAGTCTCCATACTTGTAAAAGATATGCATATGCTCTACAAATTTCTTTCTACATTTCTTGACTCAAAAGATGCCTGGACGTAGTCCTGGGCAACATGCTCTAAGTGGCCCTGCTTGAGAAGGGGTATTGGACCAGATGACCTTTAGAGGTCCTTTCCAACCTCAACGATTCTGTGATTCTGTTTCTGAGCTTGCTAAGTTTATCCTGCAAACAAGGGATTTGGGCAGCACAGCACAGACCTGAAGGCCTGCTCATGTGAACTGTTACATGGATCTCTTAACTTCTTGATGTACAGTGGTCTTCTGATCAGGATCACTACAATGATTTAGCCATATTGGATTCGCATACAATGGTTTTATGGCTTGGAAATTCTTAAACGAATGTTGATTGGTTGTGATATTACATTTTTATTCAAACATAGGCCTTGTAAGACTAACGCCTTTTATATTCACCTTATGAAGTGTAAAGATTTATATTGGGAACATATACAGTCTCCAGCAAAGCAGGATGCATTGTTCTCATCTAACCTCTACATTCCTGAACAATACTTGATTTAGAAGAATGTGGAACCCATTATAGCTAAATTCTCACATATTACTGTCTTTTTTTTTTTTTTTTTTAATGTTGTAGACGATTCCATAATAATAGTCTGCAAGATTTGTGGCATCTTCTTCTGAAACACTGACTGATAAGGAACTAAAATTTCTTCAGAAGAAGTTCGTCTCAGTCATTTTCACCATTGTTTCTTGTCATGGCCACATGACAGCCACACCCTTGTGTTGTGGTTTTGCTTAGTGAGGGGGGCCTAAGGTGGTAGCTTCTGTAGGAAACTGCTAGAAGTCGCTCCCCTTTGTTCAGTGGACTCGACCAGGCCTAGGGCGGACCCACTGCTGGCCAAGGCCGAGCCGATTGGGAGCAGAATGTTCTGTGATAGCGCCTCTGCGATAACGTATTTAAGAAGGGGAAAACAGAAAAAAAAGGAAGAAGAGAAGATGTGATGAAGCTGAGCAAGGGCAGAGGCCCAGAGGGGGAGGCGCAGGCCTCCGGGGCCTTGCAGGCCTCACCCTCTGGCCTCTCGCCAGGCGGCCGACTGGGCCCAACTCAGC
>WHYT01016935.1:102372-120296 GCA_009806455.1 Tetrax tetrax
GTCTTCCCTGTGTGTCTTGTGTGGGTGTCCATCCAAGAGATAAAACTGTCAGACTCCATTGTGGCTTTTGCACATTGCAATAGCTTGGTCTTTCCTTAATTTAGCTGGAAGGTATGCGGACATGATATTGGTATTCAGTTTCCTTCATTAAAATGGCAAGTATTGTTGTTTCATTTGCTTTTTTAATATCTCTCTTCTTTCTCAGAATGAGTTACTAAAACTTAAGAATTTCAATTTGCACCTCTTGACGTTTTTTTCAAATTCCATGTGAAATAAAGAATACTCAGTTTTCTGAGTGTTTTGTAATAGAATGGAGACTGCCTTTCACATATTTCCTTACTCTGCAAACTTTTGCAAAGCAAGAGTTGCTATGCTAACAGGTCTTACTGGATCATTTGAATTTTTAAACACTAGTTTATTGCAGCTCTTACACCGTATCAGCAAAACAAAAATGCAATTTCAAAACCTGACTTGGGAAATCTGGTGAAACAATGCTGCAAACAAAAGTCTCTTACCTTACCAATAAATATTCAGTGTTGTTCAGTATTGCCTATTGGTTGTAGATAGTTAACAAAAAAAAACAAAAACAAAACACCCTAATACTCCAAGGGTAAATTACTATTAAAACAACTAGGGAATTGCTAGAATTAAATGCCATATTTAAATCTACCTGTAGGGAAGATTTATATTATGGAGTCATTTAGATATTGACAGCCTAAGACATGGGCAAAGCCGTTCTTGAGTTTTGCAATATTTTCAATGTAATAAAATTATGCTCAAATGGTTCTGGAGTTTTCTGAAAGTCAGTTAGTCTAGTTTTATTGCTTCTAGATATGTGAGTTAAAAATGAATATGTCTGGACTAGAAACAAGAGTTTTTGGTTTTTATTTACAATGTTCAGGGATTTTCTGACGTGTAAAAGATGAAAATGATTTGTAGCTCTCTACAGATAATGTGCACTATGTAACTGATGTTTTCTATACAAATTTTATTTGTACTCTAATGGCATTATACCTATATAAAAGCAAATTATTTATATTAATAGTAGAACAGTAGCACACATTTCGTTCTTATAATGTGTTAACTGTTGTCTCAGGGATTTTTAAAAGATATACATATGCTCTACAAATTTCTTTCTACATTTCTTGATATGTTATCTTTTTGTGGACATTTTAGAGCAAGGATAAATTCATTTAATAACTGTGTGTGCATTAGTTTTTAAAATCTAGACTTTTTGCCTCCTGAATATTTGCTGTATTGGTGATTACTTACCAAAAAAAAAAACATTTAGAACTCTGCACAGTGAATAGATTGGTAGGAAAAAATATATGCTAAATAATTTATTTTTTCAATCTCCCTTTCTATGATAAATGATTTTGCTTTAAAAACAAACAAGAAATAAAAATAGGCCAACACTATAAAATTAGTAGCAGTTTTTTTTTCTCGTGTGAGTTTTTATAAATATAGCTGCAATGCCATGCTTACAACTCAGTAGGTTTGATTTTCAGCAGACTTACTGTACTACAAGTGACAATAAAAGATAGTTACCTCTACACAACCAACCATGTGCATTGAACCGATACTTACGACGTGATAAAGAGAAATACTGTCCACTTCAACTGTAAGTTGAAGGCATTATAAATACTTCTGTAAGCATATAAAATATTTTCTATAGAAGCTTCCCTGATAACTCCAAGACAATGTTTATCATCTAAGGGTTTCTTCATATAAGCTACACTTCTAAAAAGACCTTTAATTGCTGTGCTACAACTACAGATAGCACAGGAGTTTCACTATGGTCTAGGTTGTATGATTCAAAATATTTTCTATTTGTTGAATCAGCAGGGACAGGAAGTTATATTCCCATGTCAGGTGGGTTCTGAGTGGATTTGAAGATAGAGTTTAAAAGGGGGAAAAGTGTGAATGGGAAAATTAGTAAGTTTCTCTAATTTATATGCCTTGACTTGAGAGGGAAGGAAAACCGTGTAAGCAAGTGGGATTGGCATCACAAACAGATTCAAAACATTATGAGAACTGAACCAAATTGCTACAAATTAAGTGAATCTAGAGAGAACTCTTTGGGATATTTTTGATAGGTATGCTGCTTGGAATAATAATGTCCATATGTTATTCATAATTGTATTATGGCCAGCAAAAAGCAAATGACTGCAAAATCATTGATGACTGGATGTGCTAAATAAATACTTTTGAAATCGTTTCACAGGACTTATCGTTGTTGTCTTCTGTTTGCCTTTCATTCACCATTGTGTGGCCTTTGTCAACATAGATAAGAGAGGGCACCTTCTTATCAAATTGCATGAAGTTATCCTTGCAGTAACAAGGCCAGGCTGCAACATCAATCTCTGAAACAATCAGAGTTAGTGTAGTACCATTCTTGGAGTCCTGCTGAAAACTTTCATTGATCTTCAGTTGAAAGTGCAGGCAAAAGTTCAGGAAGAAATAGGCCATACTGAAACAGAGTAGAGCTCCATTGCTCCAGTATCCTGCTTGCAGCAGTGGCCATTAGCAGGTTCATAACAAAGGATTTAAGCTGAGGTAAATGTATTTGTTTTGAGTAATCTTTCATATTCTAGTGATGTGTCCCTCAGATGCTTCCAGATATCGTACCTCTATATTCAATAGTCTTGTATGAGTTTCACCTCTGTTAGCTTGTCTAGTCCTGTTTTGACAGTCCCATATTAACAGTCAGCTTCTGATGCGTGATCTGACATGGAGTTACATATTTTAATTACATAGTGTCTTCTCTTTGTTTTGGACTGTACCTCTAATGTGTGGTGACTCCTAATACCTGGATTGGAAAACACAGTAAACACCACATTCATATTCAACCTCTCCACTCATGATTTCGTATTCCTTTATCATTTCCCACTCAGTTATGTATCTTGTAGGCTCAAGAAACCTCATCTATTCAGTTTTCTTTACAGAAAAACTGTTCACAGCTTTTGTCATCATTGCTGACTTTTACCCTCTGAAAGGACTGGAAATACACATAAGATTCAAGATTTGGTATACAATGGAACTGCACATGATACTATGATATTTTCTCTTCTTTTTCCTATTCTTTTTATAATAGCTTACAACATTCCATATTTTTACATGTACTGAACTTAGGTTTTCTTGTCATTCAGCTGCATATTATAACTCAAAGAACTCTCTATTGCCTGGTATTTCAGAAGGCCTGAGCACATCATTGGACAGATAAAACTGAGGTGTGGGTTTTTTCAGTATGTCCCACTGAATTTTAACTTCCTATATTTGCCCATTTAGTATCATGGATGTCATTCCTGCAGTTCTTTGCAATCCACTTTTGCCTTCTCTCTTGTGATTGATTTGTATTGCTAACAGCCTCTTCTACCTCTCTGATATTTCTATATCAGTTATGAACATAATACAGAGCACACCTCATGGTGATTCCACTGATGACTTTCTTGCGTCATGGAAAATTATAGTTTGTTCTGTGGCTTTTATCTTTTAACCACTGTTTAATCTGCGAAGGCTTGTTATTCCTTGACCATTTAGCTTTTTCAAGCATTATTGATGATAAATCATGTTGAAAACTCCTTGAAAATACAAGTAGACTATAACAAGTTGATTTCCTTTATTCATGTAAAGACTTTTTCAAGGAACTCCCTTAGGTCTTTGCGTCTTACACTGAGAAAGAGTCAACATGTTTTTTGTATCATATCTATCCACTAAATTCTGCTCCTTGTAATAGTTTCTAACTATTTTCCTGGTGCAGGTATCACAATCAATGGTCAGTAGTTCCACAGAATGCCTTGGAAAAATGAGCTTTGTAAATACGTACTGCATTAGCCATCTTCCAGGCTTCTGGTATTTGGAAAGGGTCAAGGGAGGGCTTTTACACCACAGCAGTACCTCATTGTTTTAAGCTCAGATTTTTCTAGAAGTGTCAAATGGGTACATAAATAGACAGTTATCAGTCCCTATCATTCTACTCTTCCTCTATCAACTTTGTGTTTCTTTCTTTATTTTTTAATTCCATTCTTTTTCCTCCTTGATGTATTGCACATATACCTATTTTACAAGCTCTCCAAAGTAACAAAAGTCCAACTTTATTTCTAAAATGTTATATTGAAAACTAGCAAAATATAAAAAGTTGAAAATAGATTCATCTAAGGAAAAATACCTAAACTCATAATTCTAATAAACAAAAGAACTGTGAATATGGAAATCAGCAGACAAAATTTATGTCCTGGGTATAGACTTAACTAATAAAGCAAAAATTCTCTGTCAATTTGAGTGTCCCTAATTTGAAACTGGTCTGAACAAAAAGCAGTATCTATGGACAATACTAAATAAGCTTTCAAATCACAGCTGCCACATCCATTGCTCTGGGGGACCTCACATGAGAAATGACATCTTCTCTATAACATTCCAGGAAGATATCCTGAGAAAAACAACCCACAAGGAAGGGTCTACCTGATACACGGACCTGCTGCTGGCTGAAGCTTAAGGCCATGTGCTGAACATGTAACCTCTCCTGTCTAACTCTTGTCTTCTTACCAGCTTTTCACAGCCTTACCGTATTTATCTTCTTTCCTATTTCTTTGTTTTCTGTTTAATAGGATCTGATATATTCAGTCAAAACTGTTGTGAACTGTGACCAGAAAAACAATTACATGCACTGTCATAAATAACCTGACACAGATATGATTTTGCTTACTGTTGAAGTGAGAAGAAGCTAGTGACTGCATCTCGAAAGCAGCGAGGTTACAAACAGCAGTAACCATCACAGACACAAATGGCATTTTACTTCTCTCTCTATTTTGTTTTCTGGCCTTTTCTATGCATTTGTCTTCAAAGCAGCAGGATCACTTTTCAGCACAAATCCAGCTCATCTCACCTTACTTCTTTGCCTCAAAAGTTGTTTTTATCTTTAGCTCTAATACACCACCAAACTGTTTTTCCCTCTGCAATTTCTTTGAAGTAGGGAGGAAAAGAAAGAGATGTTGTCAAAATAAAGACCAAAATACTTTGTATTTCAAGCTTTAAGTGCTTTTTTTTTTTTTTACATATTTCACTGTACCTCTAACAAGAACATAGCCAGCCGAGACCTGTATTCAAAACCCTGAATCTTGTTTAACATTTTGGTGTTTTTCAATGATGAGGTTGTCTTTGTATCTCTATGCACACCTGGGCCCAAGTGTTCCATCAAAGCCAACACTGTTCTTCACATTCTTCTTTATTCTGGGCAGGCATCCCACTTCCTTGTCAAGAAACAAACACCTAAGAGGCCAACTGCCTTCAATAGCTGCTGCTGGTTCAGACTTGACTCTATCACCCATTTAGAAGAGAAGCTATGAAAATAGGAAACAGTACTCTATGAAGAAAATCTGCCCTTGAGGTGGCCTAGATTTCACATCCTGAAGCATGCTGTGTAAGTAAATTTCATAAATAAGTAGAAGAGTATACCAAGACTTCAGTCTGACAGCGTTCTGTTTCTAGAATGCGAGTGTGGGATGAAGGGAGATTATTGCTAGGAATGGCCATGTTTTAAAGGTGTTAAAGCTGTATTTTGACTGATGAGAATAGCCAGCCTTTATCATATTTATCCTTTATATTTCCTGTATGCCAGATCAGTGTCGGACCACCATTTTGTCAGTATTGTAGAAAGGTTTCTCAGTGAACTCACAACCTAATTAGGGAAAGACAAGCTAGAATCATAGATATAACAGACTAAAACAGGAGGAGAGGGAGGATGAAAGAAACCCCAGTAAGAGCATAGGGGTTTTTTGTACTGCTAGATTTATTTAAATTCTGAGATAAATGACAGCTTATGTGTTGGAGTGAGTGTAAGCAGCTGTTCTGCTAATTGTGCACTAATGCTAACAGTATTGCATTGGAAACACAAGAGGTAGAAGCAGTAATGTCAAAGAATTTTTTTTTTCAGTTCTTTCCTTACTTTTAAAGAAGAATCAACAGTAAATAGTCACAAAGTGCTTTGCCGTTTCCTTCAGTGACAGAAAGAAAGATGGGATCTAAACCTAGATGGTCAATGAAAGCACATGCAATTGTTTTGTTGACTGTTTTCTCCGTCCAATGTTTATGTATTATAGGAATATAGAGAGTTTAATATTTTACAGGATTTTTTTTCCTCCTTAGCTGAGATTTTGGTAGACCTGCACTGATCTCTATCATGATAGTAATTCACAACTATAAATGTATTTGTTTTTAAGGCCCTGTGATACAGAAAAAGTCTGCATTTGGAGAATCCATGGATGCATAACCAATATAGACAGAGGACAACTGAGCTGCCAGTGACAGAGGAAATCTGGATGGGCAGTAAGGAGTATACTCAAGACAATCTGGTTTTAAAACTTCTGTCCTAACCACTCATCTGTTGGTATTTTTCTTGTGCACATGATGAATACAAGCATAAAAATGGCTGAACTGGACCAAACCCTTATTTGGTTGCCTTTACAGTAAGCAGCAGTAAGCAGTATGTAGAGTTGTATCTCCTGAATACTTTTGCAGTTTTGGGCTCTTTGTGGCTCAAGGTACTTATGGTTTTGAGCCATAGAAGGTGGCTTTGTATTGGGTACTAGTCGGTGGAGTTTTCCAAAGGTAATCAACCTTAAAGCGTTTGAAATACCCTGTAGAGATTAGTTACAAATTTAACAGTACATTTCTGTTTTGGACCATGTACCTTTAGTTTTACCTAATACTGACTAATTTGTGCTGTGGAAAATACTGTGAACGACAATTTCATATTCATCTTTTCTAAGTCAGTCAGTTATAATTCTGTTAATAATAATGTGCCTCCTTGGGTGCCCCCTTTTCCTCATAGAGCTCTTGTCTTTGTAAGCATACATAAGCCATCACTATTGCTCTTCTCTGTTCCTGCTTCAGTCCAACTATATCTTTCCTGAGATGGGGAGATCAGAACTGCATTCAGCATGCATGATATGGCCATATTATGGGTTTATATTGTTAGTTTATGCTGGTTTATACTCTATTTTGTTCCTAATAATCTCTATTAGCCTGTTTGTTTGTTTGTTTGTTTTTAAATAATGCAAATACAGGAGACACAAGTAAGCAACTCTCACCTCAGGTTTTCAGATTCTTTTGTCATTAAAAAGCACTCATGATACTTTGAATACCTGATACTTTTTTTTTGACTTCTCTATGAAGAGCTATGTAGTAGTTGGAATTTTCTCATCAAGAAAAATGAACATTTTTAGTTAGAACAACAAGTATATAGGGTAATTTCCTAAGAAAGAGAAATTTCAAAACATCCATTTGTTTCTAGAATCTCTCATCCATTCTCCTGCATAGTCACTGAGGTGAACTGGATGCAAGCCTGTTGTTTAGACCAGGGAAATTTTTAGACCATGAAAAGGATAGAAAGTCAGATTAGCATGCTTTAGAAACATCCATTGAAATGGGCTTGTTCTGGTAAAGTACTTCCCTTTTGACATTCTTTATTTTTTAACATGAAATATTTGCAGGGAAAATACTACACTGTTGGTTTTTTTTTTTTTACTGAGCATTGTAAAAGTATTCAAGTACATACCATAGCATAGAATAGAAGAGAACAGAACAGAACTATTTCAATTGGAAGGGACCTACAATGATCCTACAACTGCCTGAACTCTTCAGGGCTGACCAGAAGTTAAAGCATGCTGTTAAGGGCATTGTCCAAAAACCTCTTGAACACTGGCAGACATGGGGCATTTACCACCTCTCTAGCAAGCCTGTTTCAGTGTTTGACCACCCTCTCAGTAACAAAATGTTTTCTAATATCTAGGACCTTCCCTGATACCCCTTTGAGCCATTCCCATGTGTTCTATCACTGGATACCAGGCAGAAGAGATCAGCGTCTCTTTATGCATGTCCAGTCCTCAGGAAACTGTAGAAAGCAATGAAGTCACTCCTCAGCCTCCTTTTCTCCAAACTAGACAAGCTCAAAGTCCTTAGCTGCTCCTCACAGGACTTGCCTTCCAGCCCTTCCACCAGCTTTGTTGCCCTCCTCTGGATGCATTCAAGTACTTTAACAGCCTTTTGAAATTATGGGGCCTAGAACTGAAGACAATACTGATGGTGAGGCCACATCAACGCTAAATACATATCACTGCTAAAAACATGCTATCATTGAGTTAAGGAGTAGGGCCTAAAACACTAAAAACCCAAAGACCTTGCCCCTCTGGTGCAATGCAGGAAATACTTAAGTTAATGCTAGAAGAGCTGGTTCAGGAATCAAAGTAGAGTTGCTCCTAATCAGTTATGTTACCCCTATGTTGTTGTGACCTATACCTTCTAGAAGGTGGTACCTAGTATCTGTGCACCTACTGGCTAGCTAAAGTCCAGCTGAGGATCTCTACACCAGGCTACATCATGATGGATTATGACTTATAGATATAGATTGGATATGGATATAGACTAGATATAGATATAAGGAAAAAAAATTACAATGAGGATGGTAGAACACTGGAACAGGTTGCCCAGAGACGTGGTCAATGCCCCATTCCTGGAAGCATTGAAGGCCAAGTTGGATGGGGCTCTGAGCAATGTGATCTAGTTGGAGATGTCCCTGCTTCTTGTAGCGGGATTGGAATAGCTGACCTTTAAAGGTCCCTTCCAACCCTAACTATTCAATAATTCTATCTTTCTGAACTTCCCAAAAATAGAGATAAAAACATGTACTACTACATTAAGTTAGCTACTTGTGCTATTCTCCTTGTGCATTCAGCTCTTTGGTCTGCTGCATAGTCAAGAAAGGTTTTTTGTATTGTTTAACCTTTATTTACTTTTCTAGTCACAAGCATAAGTAATGAAAAAGAGATTATGCCTTTTTGTCTGTATAGTACCTGGTACTGAGGAAATTTCCAGGGAATAGACTGGCATATTGTAATTATTACAACACACACATAGTGTGCACATTAAAGTCTTTGGGTTTCCCCTTCATCTGCATCATTTCCTATAGAGAATGCATAACAAAGATTGTCTTGAACAGTTACTGGTTTAGAATGTCTTTGAGGTAATCTGATGAAAGGTGAAATTGAAGAAGAAAGGATTGGTATTATTAGTTGCAATGTTGCAATCGGTTCAGTATCGTTGCTATGAAAGACAGCTTTGAATTGTTCTTGTAGTAGGAGTTGCACTTCTATAAAGATACAAATGAAGTGCAGCTATTCTGGTCTGTGTCTATTGTATTTGATCAAATGAACAAAGGAAACACGATAAACATGATCTGGATGCTATTTTGGGAAAATGCTTACTTTCTCAAACACCAGATGATTACCAAAATGTCACCTACTATAACTTATTTTTCTAAATATTTTTTTTTTGCCAAGACTTTTCATAAAAGTTAACCAAGTTCTGAAGCTCATTACTCTGAGACAATTGTTACCAAGCTATGAAGAAATTGGCTAATGTATCTTAGAACAAAAATGTAAATATTCTATGCAATTTTGATTCTCATTCATTTATACATGCACATGACTTTGTAAATCCTGTTACAGACTAAAATTATACTATGCTAATCATTAACTATGATGAGTTTTCATTTTAAGGTTGTGCTATACTTTTATTCTACGCATTTTGCATGTATGAATATTGTTTAATGTAGTCTGTATGCATAAATAATTTTTGCCAAACAGCAAGTCAAACAGAATATCTAATGAATGGAATTGTTTTTCTTTATACTGCATCTGGATAAAACCTCTTTATGATGAAGATAATCAGCCTAGCTGTAATTAATTATGGAAATCTGTGGGAACAGCATCTATGTTACCAAAGCATGTTGAAAATTAAAAATATTTTTGGATAGTTGTTGTTCTGACTGACAAAGATGAAGTTAGAAAAAAAAAAAATCCACAAACAAAAATACGTATCTCCTGGGACATTTCACCATGATCTTCTACTGCAGCCTCCTGCCCAAACAGTATCACTGCAGGGAAATGTGTTAAATGCTTATATTTCACTGGATTTTAATATCAGAGTTAAGAAATTTTGTTACTTGACTGGCAATACTTGAGGAAAATTTAGAAATCAACATACTTTTGGAATTTAGTTCCACTGATAAGAAGCATAGAGAGAACTATTAGAAGTACATGAAATTTGTTGTGAGGAATTAAGTAGAGTGAATTATTTAAATTAAAAATATAAAATAAAAAAAAAAAGATTAAAGTCTTGAATTACTGGAAAACTTCTCTAATACTGTGTGGCAGAAGGTTTTTCTTCAAAATGCTTGATGATGTTTACTTTCTCTGTTAGTAACACAATCCTTAATGCTGACTTTGGCATCTTTCTCTTCTTTGGAAATCATCACTAATCACACCCCAGGTAGGCATATACAAGCTTATTTCAGGCTACCAGTAAGCAATTTAAGTACAATAATACAGAGTTCAGTGTGAGCTTCACAAATCCTCCCAGCCCTGCTGGGTAATTAATGGGTGACTGAGGTTCATACTTTTACAGAGAGATTCATCTAGAGATCAAAGGTTGAAAGGTTTTTACTCTATACAGATAATTATTTGCCAACTCCACAAAAAAGTCTCTGCAACTTTTGTTTGTAGAACTGTGATGAAAGAGGGAAAGATATAACTATGAAGGGGATAGTTAATTAATAGCCAAATGCCTATTAGTAGTTTACATAGGCCATAGAAGAATCTACTAATTGGCTTATTCTGAGTATCTCATCCACATCCATCTTCCCAGTAGTACGGGGCTATGAGTTGCTGATTGTATCTCCCCTGGGTCCTGGCCAGTCTTTCTCTCCAATGTATGATGAGTTGTCAGTGAATCTTTGCTAGCCAAGGTCAAGACTATATCCAGACAACAATTTCCAAAACTATCATAACATGCTGGTTCTGAAAATCATTACTCTCAACAGTGACAAATGAGAGACAGTCACTTTTCCTGGCTGAAGTGTTTTCTGTCAGGCCTTATACTTCATTTTGTGGTCAAAGCAAATTTCTCTCTATGTGGAACAACCTGTTGCTGAAAATAAATATAATGAGTTGTCCAGTGAACTCTGTGAAGAAAGTAAATTTCATCATAGTTAAATCACAGAAAAGAAATTTGCATGGAATGTCATCCTGTCAGACAAGCATAATGAATACAGCCACTCCGTCATTTTGCATCTGTGAAACAGATTGAGATATTGTACTATAAACATAGTGCAAAAATGGAAATATTGTTCCCCTTCTGACATAGTAGACATTAATGAAGGTCATTCTGGGGGTAATGTGTGAATCTAACAAGTACTACCTAGGAAGACTTTTTAAAAATTTATTGTACAGAGTATAAATAAACAGTGTAGTATATATCTTCAGGTTAGCAGCTCACATAACATTGTAACTAAATGCAATAGGTTCCACCCAAATTCTCAATTTTTTTTTTTAACATGTGTTTAAAATACCCATTTAGTTAGAGTTGCAGGTATGATTTTTGAATGGATTATAGGAAATCTTTGCTTAAGCTTTTCAAGCATGTTTTGTAATGACACTAACATAAATACACAGAGTAGATCAGAGATTCATCAAAGAATGGTATTCATGTTGTAATACTAAAAAAAGAAAAAGACTTAGCAGTAATTGGATTTCTTAAATTGAAACATTTTAGAAAAATATGAATACAAATTCTGAAAATTATTTTGGAATGTGACCATTTTGAAGCAGATTTTGGAAGTTGAATTGAATTTTACTGAAAATCTAGAAGGTAAATAAAATCTCCATTTGAATTAAACCAAACAAATAAATCAGAACTTCCCCGGAAATCAGTTTCAAGTCATATAAACAAGTCATATGAAGGATATTACAAGCAACATGTCATACAAAGACATGTTGTACGCATCTATACAAAGGTATTTTCTATCATCTGCATCTGAGGCTGGAACCATATTTCTGTGGCTAGATCTTAGAACATCATCACAATCTTATCACTAGCAATCCTAAAACCTTTTTTTTTCTTTATTCTTGTATGTGAACCACATTGATGAAGTAGTCATGACTGGAATAATTTCAGACAGCAGAATTATTAAATGATGTGTTCAGAATATGACTAGTAAGCAGAATTTAAAAAAAAATATCTATGATGTTTCTTTCTCTCTATCTTTAATTAAACTTAGTTGTAAAAATGTGAAATAATGAAAATATGAAAATCTAAAAGGAATTGTCTGGAATAAGATCAGCTGCAGAGGGAGATACTTCTGGTTGAAAATACATGATTTACACAGAAAACTGCAAAATGTTCCTCTGGTTTGGTGCATGCAAGTGTCATCATTAGGATTATGTTTTCCGGTAGAAATCTAAAAGCGCATGCTGTAACTATGAGTAACCGATACGTTTTCTTATTAGCTTAGCTAAAGCTTTGCCAGTGTGATCAAGAAAGTTTCATTAAGCATTTTAATTAGCTCAGGTTTCAGAAGGATTTGAGGATTTTCAGCATTAGTCTACCTCCCTGTTCCTGTAGAAACAGGATCTTTTATCATGCTCATTCTGTAAAAAGGAAGAAGATTTAATCCCCCTAAAATTTTCTTCTTTGCTTATCATGAGTATTAACATGTTCTCTAGAATTACGACTCCATTTCACTCTCAGAGTCATGTTGAAAGCAGGAAAGGCACTTAAGGCACTTCACTCTTATATGGATGGTTATACTGCAACAATTACATGCTAGTAACAATAATTTCTATTACAGTAACACCTGGAGGCCCTATCTGAAATGAGTGCTTTACTGTGCTAAGCATGGTACTAACATACAAAAGACTGCTCTTCCCCTTAGAAGCCTGCAGTCTCAACGCGTAAGACTGACAAAAGATACAAGAAATCAAGAAATAATTCATCAAATTTCAAAGATGGAAAACTAGCAGAGCGGCTTAGGTCTGTTGGATTTTAGTGTTTTGGTTTTTTTTCCTGACAAAGTTTTGCCACTATGATTTAAGGTATAAATTTAAACTGAGATAGCTTAACCAATAACCAGTGTAAAATCTCTGAACAGTCATGGTAAAATAACTCACTTATTTCAGCTTAGTGGAAATCATTTGGGAACAGATTTACCTAAACCCAAAGAAGCCACTCTTATTCCTAAAGCCTAAAGTCCACACAATCTTTTGCATTCACTTAAAACCCATCTTAATGATACAATTCCCATGAACGCATGTCTTAACTTATAAGTAGTCTCATATGTAAGCTGAAGGCACAGCTGTGACTTTGACCTGGGAAGGCCTGTTGGATTTATTGTGCTGGTCAGGAGACCTTCTTTTTCTTTATATATCCCCACTTTAGTGTCAAGATAACTTCTTTAATTTAAATCCAAATCTCTTCATCTAAAACAAAATACCAAAAAAGACTGCTCAATGCACTAGTCTGTCCATGGCTTATCTTATGTGACAACTTTCCAGAATCTCATCTGAACTGCCAGTTAGTTTATTTCAACTTCTCATTAACTTTATAGAGATGAACTCAATAGGATTTGATTTCAGTGGAACTGGTGGCACAGTAGATGCTCATACAACTTAAGCATGAGTAAAGATGTGTTTGAAGTCTAGTGTAAAACTTAGAACTGAGCACAACTTGCAGCTTCTTTCTAGGGAGAATTGCCAATATTTTAATTTAAAGCTTTTTCTTCAATCTGGGCAGAAGAAACAATCCCCAACACTCAACCAACCAACCAAAAAAAAGCCAGGACCAACAAAAAGCTTCTAAGGGATTAGAAATAACCAAGAAATAGCACGAATTAGTTTAATTTTATGACACATGAAGTTGTAAAATTGTAGTTTTCTTTTTCTTTAAATAAGGGACCAGTAATCCCACGAGAGACTCCCAGACTGCTAGAAACACTAGAGAAAGTCTGCAGATACTACAGTCCAAATGAGACAATGGACCGGACCACAAATGAAAAAAAAAAAAGCACCTTTTAAATTACATTAATGCAAAATGTATTTGACATTGAGCCAAGGCAAAAATGACCAATTTTGTCAAGTGGAAGTTGACAAACATAATTAAAAGCCAGATCTGCATGAAAAGATTTTAACTGTACATAATCTGTGCTTTTTGTCAGAGGGAAAAAAAAGGGAAGAGTTCTAATGCTGCTGAAAGAACATTAATTGTCTTGGCAATAATATAATGTTGAACTTGTATCAACTGCTAACAGAAATGTGAGATTTGATTAGAGGATTAGTTTATGTGATATATGACTAAGATTTTGTAAGTGACTGCTATTTTTACATGCCTCCAAACAGAAGGGCAAGATGCATGTGTAATTTAATAAGAGCTTCTAAGGAGTCTGGGTTGGGGTGTATAGACCCATGATAACAATGCTTCCTGGAATACAGACAAGTTCTGTTTTTCTTTTGTCTGCTAAATATAGAGATAGAGATTTAGAAAAATAAGACACAAGTCATGGACAATAAAGTTTATCAACATATGTCAGATCCTTATTAGAAGACTTATTTAAAACTGCTAATGGATAGGAATCATACCTGCTTCCCAGCAACATCTCTAGAAATGATAGCAGTCACTTACAAACATTGTTTTGGGAAAATTACCTCATATCTCACAGTATTTTGGGGCTAGGTACTAGAGCGTGTGTGTGAAGGAGGGTGGCTTACTTTCTCTCTGTCTTTTTCAGCAAGGACACATAGGTAGAGGACAAAGCAACACATGCATCTCTCCACTCAGTAACACTTTCTTGACTTTAAGACCATTGTGTCTACTGTACAGCCAACAGACAGAGACAGTAAAGTGTGGCAATGCCTTATCTCTCCGCTAAGCTCATCCAGAGTGTTTGATGAAGTGTGCTCAACAAGAAAAAACAGTGAAGATATTGATGAAGGACTTCCACCATTTAAGTTTTGTAAATCCCTTGCCATGGGAGTGTGGAAACTGCAGAGAGAAATCTCCTCTGCCTCCAGCTCCTTTTGTTTTTTAATGCAAGACATTTTCATTTTGCTTTGGAAAAGAGGGATAATGTGGATCCAGTGTGAAATATTTTACTGATTTTAGAATTAAAGATTTCTGTGTTGGCAAGTCCAGAAAACTATAAATCTGTACTTCATAAAATATAGCGTAAATTCAGTGAATTAAAGATGCCGGTTGTTCCTAAAACACTCTGAAAATGTTTCTTTGCCAACGTGCATATAAACTAGTGCCAGGTGTAGAATGAAAGGCAGACTTCCTGCTTGATCTTGGCAGTCAACATTAGAATAATGTACAGCTCAATAGCACATCACCATTTTCAAAGACTATGATTTCAATTTCTTCTTGTAATAAAAAAAATCCACAAATACCCAAACATAAAAATGTATAACAAAGGAAGACAAGGTGCAAAAAGAATATTAGTTAATTTATCAACTACTTGAAATGCTAAGTGGAACTGAGTTAAACTTCTAGAAACATAAATCACACCTGTCAGACTTAAGTAAATCTTTGCAAACATTTGTTTTCCTTTAGGCTTCAATTTTAATTTAAAAAATGTTTCTAATGGTGATTATCTCTTTGATAGATTACATAGGGCTTGATTTGTAAATATATTTTGCAGTGATCTGAATGTTTGTACATCAGGTATTGCAATATGGATAAAAGAAAAGAGAGGCAGAGCAGAGAGCAACAATATTACCCATATCATCTGTCAAAGCTGTCATGATTTGGCACTGGCATTTGCACCCTTCTCCCATCGTGGGCCTCTGGCAGCTGCTGTTCGTAACACAACTCTAGCTGAAAAGATTGATATCAACCTTCATTTAAATAAAATAACCTTTTCTTTTTAAAAATGGTTGGAACATACTTAATCATAAAAGGGGAATCATGTAGACTGTGTGTCATGCCCATCACAGTGAAAAACGGGCCTTGTTGTGCAAAAACTGTATGAATGTCCTTTATGGTTTGGTTTTTTTGGTTGGTTTTTTTTTTTTTTTCAGTTGGATCTAATATAGAAGCTAGGGTTGCATATCAGGCCTTGCAATCACACTTTTAAGCATCAGCTTAGCTTTTGGCTGAAAAGAATTTCAGGACTTTATTACATTGTTTCTGGGAGATAAAGTTGCCTGGAAATAAAAGTCAAGTGGAAATTAAAGTGAAGAAGTAACCTAGATGTTCCATATTAAATTTTCTATCAGAAAATAAAATACTGTTGATATATTCTGCTGTATTTTGTTGGGTAAATAATATTACTGGTAAATTATTTACTTTCAATAATGTAAAAGCATTAGAATTTCATTAGAGGGAGAGGGTTAATAATGATGTAAGCAATAAGATTTTTAAAATCACAGGAAATATACAACTGAATATCCAGCAGATGGAGCTTCATACCTCTAAAATGTTTCATTTTATCAGAGTAAATTTAACTTTAAGGTGGTTGCTAAGATGCAGTCCAAAATTAAATAGAAAAATTACAGCAAAGATTGTGTCAAAGCCAACTAAGAGAGTGGCATGATTAAAAAGCTTAAGCTGTTTTTAAAAGTCCTTGTTATCTGCTGCTCATCCCTTAGTAAGGCAGCTAATAATGCAAAAATAAGTGCATTTGATTAGAAAGTACTAGACAAGTAGGTGTTAGTTTTCCCTCTGTTTTGGGTGAGTTTTTTGGTTTTTATTTTATATCTGGATTTGTACATTCAAATAACAGGCAGTCATTCTTATATATTTCTTCAGGTTTTAGTACCAGTGAGCACCAAGTCATATTTTTCGGGATTTCAGAAAGACGTAATGAATACTGAATTGAATATAAGTTAGAGAAATGTTTTCACAGACTCTGCATGGAATTAATTAGCCTTCATTTCTGGTGAGGAGATGTTGAGGACAGGGAAGAGGCTACATCAATAAAATTTTTATGAAATGTGTTTATAATATTTTTGAGGAAAACTTGAGACAACTTGAGAATAGGCTAATATGCCCTTATTTCTACAGTAGAATGGTATTTGAACTAGCCTTTAGTTTTGATAAAGGGCAACATTTACCCTGTTTGTTATATATAACCTTTTTTTTTTTGAGAAAGCTTTTACAGTGGTGTTACGGTAGAAAGCTTACTTGGAAGATAAATAAAGGTTTTTGGAAAGATGGGCTTTGCAAACCAAGGGAAGGTGGTTATTCCACCTTCTTATTTATATTCTAGGGGAATATTCAGTCATTCCCTCTGCAATATTTTTGATTCAGCTTCTGATGCTTGAAAAAAAAATGCATAAAATCTGAGCCTGTGTTGACAGAATTTCACTTGGGGTAGACATAAGCCTGAAGACCTTGTATCAAATGTCCATGTTAGTCAGACCTAGATATTGGCAGGCATTAAACACCTCTTAAGCAATAACAGAGTTCATCAGGAGTAACAAGAACTCAGTGGACTGTGCTTGTGAAGTGTGAAAAACAAAGGTTAGGTTTGATTTTGGTGGTGGTTGCTTTGTAAATATTTAAAAATAAAAAACACTGAAAAAGAATATGGTGTATATGACTGCTGTGTTTTTGCATTAGTATCACACAAGTATCTATGAAATCTGGTACTTTTGGAACAGCACTATTGTTGTGGTTTAACCCCCGTTGGCCATCAAGTACCACACAGACGCTCATTCACCCTCACACTCACAGGAGGGAGAGGGGAGAGAATTGGGAAGAAAGGAAAACACAGGTTGAGATAAAGACAGTTTACTAGGATAGCAAAGGAAGATACAATAATATAGATATTAATAATTATAATAATAAAATACAGGCATAATAAGATAGACAAAATGAACAATGCACTATTTCTCACCCCTGACAACCCAATGACCAATACAGCCTGTCCTGAGCAGCAATCATGGAACGAAACTGAGAGTGATCTCAGAGTAATCCTGAGCAGCAAGACAAAGAGCAAGAGAGCTGCCCACTGGCCAACCTCTCTTACATATTAAGCATGATGACTACGGTACAGAATATTTCCCTTAGCCAGTTTGGGTCAACTGTACAGGCTATAC
>WHYT01016935.1:120316-133288 GCA_009806455.1 Tetrax tetrax
CCCCCCCCCCCCCCCCCTGCTTCTTGCACCTGCAGATTGTTAAAACCTGGGAAGCTGAAAAAAGTCCTTGATCTCTTAGCAACAGCTAATAACATCAGTGTATTATCAACATTCTTCACAGACTAAATCCCATACTAAATCCAAAACACAGCAGCTACTGGGAAGAAAATTAGCTCCATCCCAACTGAAACCAGGACAACTATATATAATTCAAAGTCTAATTGCATTAAATCCTGAGTACCTTAGGATTTCTGCATATATCAGCCAAGCTTTTATTCTGTTTTACTCGGAAAGATAGAAGTCACAGGACAGATCTTGAGATCCTTATTAACAACAAAGATTTGCACTGGAAACCTGGAGAGAGGCAGAGGGTATTACCTTGGATGTACGGTGCCTTTGAGTCTTGTGAAACAGAGCAGATAGAGTCCAATTCATAATAGCAAAGTGACTTTCTGACTGTCTGTGCCTATCAGCACGGATGTGTCCTAACCTGTTTCTTGCTTTTAAGCCATTTATTGCATATTTACAGACTGGAAGCCCAGAGAAGGGAGGAGACATCTCATTTGGCAATGGGATGATTTAGGAATGGTTTCAGGAAATAATGACAAATAATCTCTAACTTTGCCCCCCTACCCCAAGTTTCTTGTGAACACATTCAGGGCCTTGCAAGCACTGTTTGTTTTCATGTAGGAGCACAAAACTGGTACAGATTTAAAAACGTATTAAAAACTGAGATTTTCTTTAGGACTCTATGAATATCCTTCTCTTTGCATTAATTCACATCTCATCATTACTGCCTATAATGTTCCTTTCTGGATATCTAAATCCCCCCTTAAGAAACAGGAATTACTCCTGACCCTCAAAGCCACCTCTTCCTTCCCAGAAAGCTGTCCTTCCTTTCTCTAGAGAAAACTGTCATGCTTCTCTGTCTCCTTTTCCTCTTCCCATTCTTTGCTTTCTCCATAGACAACTGTTGCCACATTGATGGAAAACCTATGTTTCAGTGAATTCTCATGGGGCAGATTAGCACCTTGAGGAAATTCCCTTGTGGGTTTCTGTTCTCTGCATGAGGCCAAGAAAATGCAGAGGGAGGCTGTGCTTGCTGACCTCCCTCAGCAGAGGCTGAGGGAGGATGGTACCAAGACTCTCTGTTCTGGTGCTGTTGGATGCGGCAGTAATGGGATGCAGTGGACAGCGTAGAGATTCGGTTCTGCAAAGCAAGCCAGGACTACCAAAGGGAACACTCCATTTTGAAATCTCTTGAGGTCAGCAATAGAGGTACAGATGTTTGTGCCAAGCAGACATAAGCCCTCTCCTCTCTAATGCCTGTTTTTCATGGCCCTTTATGTCAGTGTTGGCAGAAACTGACAGAGTAAGTGGCTTTGAAGTTTGCAGACAAAGATGCAGGCTAGAAAGAAAAGAGAGCCGGACTTGTCAGTTGGAACTGGAAATACTGTACAAGCCTGAGGCCTCTGCTTTCAAACCAGAGAAAGAACAACTCCAGGTGAAAGAAGAGGGGCCAGTTGTACTCCAGAGTGGGAGAATGGGCTCCTAAGGCTCTGCTGAAAGAAACGGAAAATGAAAAGGTGGCAACACTGCTCAGAAACACCGTTTTGTGTGCTTTGAAGTTCAGCTGTCTCCTACCAGTTCAGAGCAGGGGCTTGTGGCACGACATCATGGAGGTTAAAGTGAGACTATAGGGCAAACTGCACATCCATAGGCATAAAAGTGTCTGCGTAAAGGCTTTGCTCAGGATCCTCCAATGCTGAATTCTCAGTGGTGGTGATGGCAGGAGAGTGGCTAACCATGTTGTATTGCTGAATGGGATAGGATACTTTCAACAATTTCTCTTAACGTGATTTGAAGGAGAGAGGCTATGCAAAGCAAATGATGTTAATAAGCATCCTCTTTGCAAAAAGCATCATAAGATGTAAGGGATGGACAAGAAGGAGAGCTGGATGTTAAAGGAACCATTCATATTATTAACTTGTAAAACAGCAGAAATGTAATTGCTTAGAAAGCATGTGACATTTATTGTTTGCATTCCTGCTTTGCATAAATCTTCTCTGTTACTTTGTTCAACATTATATACATAAAATGTTCTAGACATTTTGAAAACAAAGTAACAAATCACACAACAGAAAGTCTAACCCCAGTGGTACCTGTGCTTCAGACAACATCATTTTATTACCAACATCTGAAAAGGAAAATGCAGAAATGGGTCAGCAACCCATTTAAATGGCTTTACAGCACACTCAACAGTGTACTTAGATGAAAGAAATGCAATTAACCTGACTGTTCAAGTTAACTGCAGAAGGCTATTTCTTACCTGACAGCTGTATTTTAGTGATGCAGTAGCATTAGATAACTTTCATTTTATGGAAAGGACTTACAATTTATTTGTTTTGTTTCTTTTTTTTTTTTGAAAACTGCAATTAAAAATACTTAATTGCTTCTTAGTATGACTGCAGGTGATATTTAACTGAAAGCAACCCACAGAAAAACAAGCTTGTGAAGCTATAAAGGGATCAGAATAATGCAGATATAGTAGTTAAGGTTTAGTGCAAAACCAGCTCAAATAAAGTAGGATTGTAATTTAAAATAACATCTCATTAGTTGGTTTAATTACTCACTGCCAGAAATAATTGATTTTTAAGGCTGAAAACAGAAGCACATAGCACTTAGGAGAACAAAAGGATTTTTACCTCTGGTAAGTTGGACACAAGATGAAGGTTCCCTTGACAGAGTGTAAGGTCCTTAGCTACTTTGAACTATACCGACTATACTGTATCTGGAAATTAAGGCAAATAGCTACAATATTGATTGTATCTTTTTATAGCATTTCATGAACTTTTCCTGATTGGTAGCAAAAATAATTTAAACGTAACTATTCTTAAGACTCTTATTTAGATAAGCAGTTTACTAGGTGGCCATTTAATGTGTAATATACTTTTTTCTCTCTTCACAAACATTCTAATAGAGGGTTGTCATCAGTCCTCTGTCATGTGGTAGCAGTAGCATGTACATGCAGCTGTCAGAGACCATGGCGCATAAAGCGTGCTGCTTTGTAGCACAGAACAGAAGAATCATTCCAGTTCACCAAAATAAGATGAGCAATCTACCTAGAAAATGTGTAATAGTGAGAAAATTACTTACTTCCGAGGTTTATTTATCCCAGTATGAAATCTGTGTTAAATCTTGAATCATAGTTAGGGACTATGTGTTTGGGCCTGTTGGGGCTGTTGGGCATGGTGATATGCTGTTACCTCAGTACTGCAGCAGTTCTGAGCATTAGCAGAAGTAAGGTTCTGGGCATCTTGTGAATTTTAAAGCCAATAAGGAGGATGCCAGATTTCTCTCTTTTTTAGGCTTCAGTTTAAATATTTAGTTATTTTCTCATGTGAAAGCAGATAGTATTGGATTTTTAAAACAAGCAGTACAAGCCAAGACTGGAGATATAAAAAGAGATTAGGAGAGTGGAGGTCTTTTTTGAAGACAGAAATAAGCATTCTTGTTGACTACCTATTCTCTCCTTTTCTAGAAGTCACTAAAACGTGTTTAAATGAAGCCTTTTTTCTTCTAAACAAAACATATGAATGCGTATTTCTTCTGTTACTTCTGTCACATAATCACCTGTGCTACTTCTAAATAATATTCATATCCAGAAAAAGCAACACCAAGCATACTTTGAGTTAGTGCTGCTAGTATTTAATTTCTTTACATAGTGAGATATTGGGGTGCTCCTCAGGCACGCTGCAGCCTGCATGATTTGTAACAGATATAATGCAGTCACTTAAGCTCAACTGCACCAAGTTAGTGATTCTTGGCTCTGTCAAAGATGGTTTGTACATCTAGTTATTTTCATAGAAATACTGTTTCACTTTCAAATATTCTTCACAATTAAGAGACATTGCATCCGTATATTGCAATACACGCATAAAAAAAAAAAGTTTTCATGTTAAAGTGAAATCTATTTACAACTTTCAGTTTTCATTGTTTTTAATAATCACAAAAATATTATACTGAAATTTTAAAAGGTTGGAAAGGTTTAAATGTCTGACTTGTCAAGAGGTGGGCATGCAGAAGGATTCATGCATTCCCAGATCTCATATAAACATTTCTGAAATGTCACAATGATGTGTAAACTCAGTACATAATTTAAAGACAGTTATGATTGTGCCTTAAGTAGCAAATTTCCTAATGCGCATAGATATATGCTTGGATTTCTGTTCTTTACTCTCAGATTTCTCTGCTTCTGCATTGGTTCTAGAGATGATCAGTTAAAAAAACACTAAAAAAAAACCCCCAAAAAACCCCCAATAAATCCTGCATAACTTTCCTAAGGAAGTGTCTGGTGTGTAGGCCTGAAGTACACCATGTTAGAGTTGTTTCTGAATAGGCTTTATTAACTAATTTGTTTTTCCTTGATCCAGAAATCTGGAACACCTTGAGACATTTGCTCTTCTTTTAAATGAAATCTTACACATTCTTTTCACTCCAGGTGCCATGGCTTTCGTAAGAATAATACATATTCTAAGACAGCATGTGAAACCACAAGAACGAACATAACAGTCTATAATTCTCTCACAAGAAAACCTTCCAGATTGAGTTAAACCATGAAACGGTGCTTTACCAGCTCGAGTTAAATTGAATATCTTAGATAAAACTATGAAATCAATCTTTTAAGAGGTTTCTTTGAAAATCAAGGATAAAATTTATAATCATATCTTGTCTATTCCTAGAGTTGTAGGTGCTTTTTTTTTCCCCAGCTGCCTCAGTCGCAGCTGGAGTGTCTCACTTTTGACATTGATCCCAGTTAATGTTCTTATACTTTCCTTGAACCAGAAAGAATGCCTCTGAAGGCTTTCTTCCTGAGTATTTCCATAAGATAAAGTATTTCTCCTAAGGTGATTTCTTTCTGTTTACTTTTAGAGTACTTTCTTGGTCTCTGCTGCTTTGGAATGCACACATGAAGCTGTCGGAGATTTTGCTGGGGAGCTGGGAGTCTGGCTATGCTGATGCCATTTGGTTCTTTAACTCACCCCTGACTTAGACATTGATTATCTTAATTAGTGACTGGAGAAGATTAGGGCATTCATATCAGCTAGATGTCTGAGGTTCATACGGATTCCTGTGCAAGTTCTATTATCTGAGTTTGCAATGCAAGGTTTTGTTTAATATCTAAAGTAGTGTAAAGGGTAGTAAAAATGTTCTTCCCAAACATCTTTGAGTTAAAACAGCTTTTAAACAATTAATATGAAGTAGATTTGGTTCGTTTCAGTCAACATTTTCCCCATGCACTTTGTAAAACAACATTTAAAATCATGGTTTTGTTTAATGTTTAAGTTTGATACATTTTGCACACTTTTTTTTTTTTCAAAATTGGAAGTATCAGAACTTAAGGATACTAAGATTTGAGAATCTTCTTTTTCTAAAATTTCTGAGTGTTCATTGGCTTTAAACTTCAAACTTCTAGATGATTTGGGAGTACTCCTTTCGAGAATCTACCATTTTGCACATTCTAAGTGGCTGCAACTGCAACAATAGTTGGTGGAGAAGCTCAGTCTGGAGTCCTCAATTTTAATGGATGAAACATTTTCCAGGAGCAGCCTTGATCATGAAATTAGCTCTTCCCTTGACCGCCAATCCTTTGAAAATTTCAAGGTCAAATATTCTTTCTTATGACTGTAGTGTGATGATGGAAACAATTTTGATTAATTCTTTGCTGAATCAGTCTTGGCTGGTAACTGTAGTGATGCTGTCAGTTACATATTGATTATGTGTATAATTATTATCAGAGCTGCCTATATGTGGTAGTAGATGCTTGAAAATGTAGTGTATATATATCAAAGTAAGATAATAGGATAATAGAGAACTTAGTTAACGTTACATTTATATTTCAAATAATTGAAAAAAAAGTTACAAATATTCTTAAGCTGTATTTGTAATTTAGATGCATTTATAGTTTTGAATATAATCTTCCTGGCGTGTTTCCCTGAAGCAAAAGAAAAAATAAAAGAAAGAAACAAAAAGGAAACTAATTATAAGCACTTCCTTGCAGCTTTTAGATTCTCTGAGGAACCTTTATGACCAATCATGATACCTCCTCATTTCAGAATTAATGAGCCAGAAAGATTAAAGTTGCCTCAGTGCTTGTTCTTCTACTTCCGCTCTTGTGATTGTTACTATTCTTCAAGTCTTCTAAAGGGCTGCTTTAAACAAAACAGAGATTTAACTGCTGAATTCTCAAAGCAATATTCATCTGAGAGCTGATTGCATTCTTACTAATGGTAGTCCTTTATGTAGTTGCTTATATCTGTGAATTACGTGGAAAACAGAAGCAATGAAAAATACAGTTTACAGATTCAGGCACCTCAAATCTTCAAAATTAGAGCCCATGAATGATACACATACACACATATATATATAATATTTATATATATATACACACATATTATGTTTTAACATAAAATATAAAGACACATGTGCATGTGGTAATGAGACTTATTAGGTAACAGTCCTGCTTCAAGAAAAGGTTATAAATCCAGATGTTTAGAAGCAACATTAGACTCCTTTATCCTTAGCTACTAGATAATGACTTACATGTCCTTTTCAGACAAAATACCCACTGGGGTATTATTCGAGTGTTTGCAGAAATTTCCAAAAGACTCACTACTTTATTTTGTTATCAGTTTAAGTGACCCCTGAAATAGATATAGTGTTTGGAATATTAGAAGATAGACGTGAAAAAAAAAAAAAAAACCTACAACAAACCACATTTGAAGTCCTTGAGAGAAACAACGTTGAGTGAAATGGGGAGAGAATTTCTTCCTCATCCATTATTCATTTTGGTTAAAGACAGAATATATGTCGTGATCTATATCTACCCTGAACATCAATATCATTATACTTTAAAAATTTTTTTTGCACTCTGTGAGCCCAAATAGCATGACTATGCAGAACTGAAGGAATGAAATTAGCAGTAGTTAGCCAGAAACTGGGCTCCAACATCGAAAATTGTTTTAGGTTCTCAAATTCCTCAAGCAACTGAAGTAGTGATGTTCGGCATTTGCATAATGGTCTATTTTAATCCAAACTCTGATCTACTTTTTCTGCAGCCAAGGCACATGACTGTTCTGCTGGATATACATAGTCTCCTAAACATAAGATTTTATTTGGCACCTCTGCCTTGGCTAAAATTAAGCATTATTTGGGAGATTTAAGCCACCCTTAGCCAAACAGCTGATTAAGAATAGTAGTTTTTATTTTAAGAGTTGTAAAGAAATTCTGTGAAGAAGTTTTAGAGCAGGACTCAAGTGTGAAAATAGACCAAACAAAGCCTAAATACATATTTTTTTTCAAATTAAAACTTGCAGCTTCACATTCCTGTGTTTCCCTCTACCTTCTGAGCAGCGAAGACTCAGGATAAATGATAATGGGATAGAGATTTCACAGCTGCACTCTGTTGAAAAAGGTCAGGCCAGAAATTGATTTTACTTCTTTTTGAAATCAGAATAATCAGAAGCAAACAAGATTAGATATCAATGAGGCAGAAGGAAAAGACCGTACAGCCACTGCAGTACAGTTTGCAGCATCCATTTAAATTATTTCATTTTCCTCCCACCAATCAAATAACAACTGTCCCAGTTCTTCAGGACAGCAACTTTGATCATGCTTTCTTTTCCCAGCAAGCAGTTACTACGTCACAAGTTTTCTAAATGACCTGGGCAGCTTTCTAGGCAAATATATCCTGTATCTTAAATATAAGTTTTCCTTTAGGGTTAAAAATAAGAGGCAAATATATGTGAACCACGTAAGTCCCGTTATATTGGCTGCAATAAAACACTGTACAGTTCTTCTGGGGTAAATTATTCCTGATATGGATAACTAACCTAGTTTATTCTCTGATTTCAGAGAAATTTTCTCAAAATATTTTTTTTGTGAATCTCAAGATGATAATAAAATAAGAATTATGAAGCATAATGCATAACTGTGCCATACTTTTTGTGAAATTAAGAGACATCTGCTTATATGTATGACTATGTGCTTTGCCTCCAGTTGAGTATAAAAATAAGCATCTCACAAGATAGCAAATATATGATGATACTTTTCTACCTTAAGGAAACATAATAAATCAATTTGCATTTTGAAGTCTATTGAGAGCAACTACGGATCATTAAGTTCTTCTGAATCCCACCTGGTGAAGCATGTAGAGGAGTCCCCTGCAATATCATACGGTGACACTTTCATTACCTGAAACTCTTTTTATATGCAGACAAAACTATTCCTATAATATCACTGTCTCGCTGTGCATTGTAGAAGACTGATTTGCATTGTTATTCTTGGGTCTTTATGGTTCACTAAAGGTTGATGAAGTCATGTGCATGCACTGTGGACCTTATTGTTGTGATAAGATTTAGTGTATGAATATGTATGGATGATAAGATAGCAATTTTGGTATTCCATAACTTTCTGTATATTTGTGAGAGAATTGTATTATGGTACAAGTAAAAGGGCTTTTATGCTCACATTTTAAAATAGGTGACTAAGATAAGAATTAAAATTAACTCCAATAACTACTGTATGTTAACTACCAGCAAATTTTACAAGTTGCAGGACAACGCTACGTGCCCTTCCGCATGGTTTCATATATAAAACTGTATTTGTAGGTTCTGTTTTCAACATCTAATTTAAAACTTAGAGACCATAGAGCAAAACAAAATTCTATTTATTCTTAGTTCCTATTGATGTCACTAGGAAAGCAAACAAAAAAAAATTGTACCCATATTGCACATTTTCCATATATTTATACTGTAGGTTAAGAAGTATTCCTCCAGAAGTAAGCTGTTTGTACTAGTGCTGTCTGTGATGCAAGGCTTAAAATCCTACCTATCAGGTATCAGTGTGGGGATACACCAAAGAGAATCTTGAAAATCTGTCTTCCTGGTAAAATGAGCAAGCTTGGACCCAGAGGAACTGTTAAATCAAAACCGAACATATATTTGATCTTTTTCTTTTATTTTTTTCTCTTCTCTGAAAAGAAACATGGGCATCAACAAGTCTTTCAAATCTAATTCTACTTCTTATTTGTTTAAAAGTTTATTTTCAAAGGGTAATTATGCATCTAAATATCTTTGCTTCTAGTTCTTACTTATTGTGTGACTGTTGTTGCAAGTCTGGGTTCATTTACTGGGTGTGCAGTACACCAGTCTTACATGCAGAGCAGAGGTATTTATTTATTTCATTTCTGCACAGAGATGGATGCTAGGTGGTAAATACACAAAGCTAGCACACCTGGTTACAAATAGCATTACATATTTATACAATTTAGAATAACAGTTCCACCTTTCAGTCATACCTACTTAACTACAATTGGTTGGTTCTTTTGTTACATTAATTTAAAGATACAATACTTCTTACATTTACTGTGCATGCTCAGTAGGGGTCTTTATCTGAGGAGGGGGTGATTTTAGCACTACAGGTGTGATTTTCATACTATAATGAGAGACTTCACTTTGAAGACACTAATTAGTGGAATTTTGTTGACCATTCACAGCTTTTATCAATGTTATGTACCTGTGAGGATATAGATCCCCTTAGTTTAATAACTGTTTTCATGCTCTGGATCCCTCCTTATCTCCTTGGGCTTCTTCAGCAGGTCTGCTCTCCTTGAGCCTATCTTGGTGTTTCTTTGTTCTGGCAGATTTACGGCATCATCCTGCTCTTTCATGACCTTATCTGCTGTGTTACTCCTTGCTTGTCTTGGTTCTCCTTTTCCCATGGACATCCTTACTTACTTCATGCTCCATCAACAATCATCCGCCTTTTGGCACCTTCTGGGGCAAGATGTGTCTTCTTTTATCAGTCTCAATTTCTCTTCAAGGGTACAGTCTTTAGCAGGGTATTCATTGTTTTTACAAAGTAACTTGGCTTGCTCAAGTCAGATTCTGTTTCACAAAATATTCATTGTCCTTGCCTAATGGAAAACTTCATAAAAACTCATTCATGTGAATTTCATAAAAATTTCATTCATGGATATCATGACTGCTGCTATGCATTGAATTACAGTATTTAGGTGATTTTTTTTCTGTTGCCTTCTCTAGCACTAATCCCATAAATAAAGCTTCTCAGACGTTTTTGTGGGATTTACTTTTGTTCTTATGAAAACTTTCAAAATGTAGTATTTTTTTTTCCTGTGATTCCATTCTAAAATAAATGAGATAGATAGAAAAGGAGTGCTTTTTCAGTTCAGTCCCTCAAATATGGGAAAAAAAAAATTGCTGTTTAGAAAAAAAAAAAAACAAAATAGGAGAGAGAGAATCAAAGCCTCAGAACTAAGCCTCAAGCATGAGTATTTTTGAGTTAACAAAAACAAGAGACAGTAACTGATATTTTTCATCTGAGGTCACATTCTCTGTTTCTTTTTCCTAGGAATCAGCACTTTAGTTCACAAATTATTTACAAAAATGGTATTAAAATTTTAAATAAGATACCTTGAGATCCCTTGTAGAATCAGCTTACATTTTGTAGAAATATAATACCAACTCTTAAAGATCAATAACTAAAAAGAATTATTCTTTTTTTCTTGCCTCCTTTTTCAGTATTGTATTAAATTGTTTATCTTTAATGGAGTTCTTCCAAAATCATAAGTCTACCTTGCATTCTGTTTCCACGTTGTTTGATATTTCAAGTCTTCAGCTAGATTTTTTTAACATACCAATAACCAAGTTAATGGCTTGATTTCTTTTTTTTTTTTGTCAAATGTACTTGGGTTTTGCATTAGTTACTAATTAGAAATCAAATGATTCTCATTAAAGAGGTCTTGTAACCTTTTTCTACAATGAGAAAGAGCCAAAATTTCTCATCTGAAAACCTGTAAAACTGTCAGCACCTAATGGGTTTGTCAATGTTATTAGGAGAAAATTATAAACATAGAAAATTACTTGACATGAACTTTTGCAAAGAATCTATAATGAGCTTCACAATACTGATCAATATATTTCCAAGAGAATGACTATTTATTGAAGGCAGTAAAAGCACTGGTGAGAGAACAGGAACAATTTCTTGTTCAATTAGCCTAGATCCCTTTCCAAAATGTGAGTTGGATAAATCACGGCAGATACACAGCATAAAACAAATAAGATATATTTTAGTAATATGTGGTTTTATTTTCTCTTAGATAGTAAAGAATATAGGCTAAATAAATTATACTTTTAAAAGCTATTTCATACTTTTTACCTGTGTCAATTTAATATGTGGTCTTTCCATGTCATTAAACTTGCATTTCTAATTTCTCAAGAAATTGCCTCCTCTTCTATATGATGATATAAATTTCATGTATTCAGATATTTTCACACATTAGAATATGGTATAGAAACTGAATGTATATTCATTCACATAGTAATAAGATTTGAAAACAGTAAAATTGTTGAAGTTCAGGTTTGGGTTTTTTTTCCCTTCTACAGTTAATAATATATACCTTGATAGCTTAAAGCAGTCTGTCCTGCTAAAGGGACTAGGAACAGCTATTCTGTTTTCAGAACTGGTTAATACACCCAGAACTTCTGGCAAAATCTGGCTCACAGCTTCAGTGGTGATATTGCAGGTAACATTTAAATTTTTTGTCTTCCTATTGTCTTTGATCAAAGAATAGATGACTGCAGACTTGGCTCTTAGTATATAGAAAAAAACATTACAGTTGTTATGTTGTTGTGAAGTTTTAAAGTGTTATGTAATTGGTAAGACTGAAATTATTGCGATGACACAGGGGTTTGAAGGAAATCAACTACAAAGAAAGATCAAAGTAAAACTCTAATGATCTTTATATATTACAGGATCACTTGGTCTGTTTTTTAAAACCATACGCATACAGCATACATGATATATAAATTGTACTTGTATATATCTAATTAATATTATAGCAATTGCCTATGAGCAAGACAAAACGAGGCTACTTTATTAGAAAAGTGTTTCAGTTATTTATACACTGCTTGTATGTCTGCCAAAAGTTAATTGTTTGGTAGGAATTTGAAGGGTGACTTCTTTCCTCAGGCTAGCTTTTCAGAAAGTTTCAGCAATATGATCAAAAGATTTCTTCTAATTAGCTTAAGGAAATCACATTGTTTTTTCATCTGAAAGAAGGCAAAAATATTCTGTTCCATTTTAAAGAAATGCATACAGCTTTGTGGCATGGACATGAAAATCAGCAAGCCATCTTGTTTAGGAGTAAGGGGTCAATTCTGCTCTTCTATGAAACTTGCACTACCTCTGAAAACCTCAGTTTGTCTATGCCCCGTAGTGGCTGTGTACTGTGTGCATAGATAACCTGTACAGAGATAAGCCTGAATATGCCACATCTCTAAAAATGGGAACAAAACAAAATATACAAAGATATTAATCTTCTGTAAAGCTCTGACATATAGTATCTATAACTAGATAGATACTATATGGTTTTTCTCTTATATCATTTTTTTTACACTGTTGCTTGAAAAAGTGTAATTAAAACCCTAAAGTCTTCAGTAAAATGTTACAACTTTGCCAACAACTTAGCTAAATAAGCTGTCATGACAGAGTGACAGACTGTATCAGTGCTTTGGCTTAACACAAGACAGATTAGTGCTAAGATACATCCCTGCAGCCAGGCTGGTAGCAAACAGCAGTGCTGTTGTGGTGCCTGGGACTTTGGTAACATTTATCTGTCACGTTTGCACTTTGAGGGGTGGGGAGAAGAGCACCTTCTTCCAATCCTTCCAAGCCTTTCTATCTGTAACAAGAAAGCTTAGCAGGGACTAATTATAAGTTCTAAGTAAGTTTTTAAGATAAGTAAAAGGGAACCATAGGTGGCACTTCAGTTATACGCAGATGTGAATGAAGAAGGGAAAAAAATGCTTTCTGAGGCTTCAAAGTCACTTGCTATTGGCCTGGAAGCTTTCAACTTGAAGTTTATAAAGCTTCATGAAGTATATATATATA
>WHYT01016935.1:133308-232657 GCA_009806455.1 Tetrax tetrax
TATATATATATATATATATATATATATATATTATTTTTTTTTTAATTTTACTCTGATTAAATGTTCTAAAATGTTTTGTAAAAGTTATTTAGAGCTGCAGGTAAGAACTATTGAAAACTACAGATAGTAAAAATCCTCTAAACTTAAAAAAAAACCCAACCTCCCCTTAAACAACATTCCATCCACACTGACGGGCCTATGGACACCAGAGATCTCTCAGCTGTGTTACTGAGTTACACAAGCTGTTTTTGTGACATCCCAGTATGACAAGTGACTGTTTTTAGTAACATGGTGATCATGAAGCATAATGCCAAGAAACTTCACAGCTTTGATTTTTTGTCAAAGATTACATGATGCAGTATATAACAAGGCTGTCACATGTACGGGGAGCTGTTTAATAGCACTGCAGTTTACTGTTTCACAACTAACTCACCAAGTATAAAGATGAAACCATAGAGACCTGATTTATCTATAAGCAGAAAGAAGTATGATGGGCTGTTAACTGTATTTTTCTTGTTAAGACACTAATAATAAGTACTGCTGTCTTTAGATAGAATTATGAATACTTTTATAATCTGTTTAGACACTAATAGGACAAACTGTGTCAGCATTTTAGTAAATGTTGTGCTAGACACCTAATGTCTTGGGATTTAAAAAAAAAAGATCAAGCTGACTGCTTAGCAAAATCAGTGGTACTTGAAAAAGCAGAAAAAACAATGAGAGCGCACCAATGGCATGTCTCTCTAAAGGAAAAGATTTGGAGAATGCAAACTTTGTCTCAGACTAGAGGCACCATGGTAGGCAATGTTGGCGAGTAAAGTGCAGTGCTGCAAGACTCCCAAGCTCATGTGGTAAATTTACTTTCAGACTCGGGCAAGGGAACCTGAAAGATGGGACAATTATAAAGCCATGAAAGAAGAAGAAGGAAATGTGAATGGACAGAATATAAAAATACATTGTGGTATTTCTAGTCTCCTCTTTTTATTTTCTTTCATCTAGGACAGGGTTGTAAGTCTCAAAGAATATAAAAGATAGGAAAAAGAACCTTTTTTAAAGGTGAGAGTTCAGGTTATAAATAAAGGCTGTTGAGGTGAAGTAAAACATGAGGAAGAGTAGCCTAGAAAGACTGAACAGCTGCTAGAATTCCACCTGAAAAGATGAGTAATAAACGCATGGATTTTGTATAGCTTCCACTTTTAAAGGAGAATTCTGAATTTTTAAAATAACATTTCAAAATAAGGAGGGCAACACCTCCAGGAAAAGCCCAAGCCTGTATGAAAAGATTGTTTTCAATTCACTTGGCTACCTATTACAAAATACCTGATTAGTAACCTGAGCATCATAAAGTCCCGAAGTCCTGTACTGCAGAGTTTCCATGGAACACTGTATTGGCACAGAATATGTAGAGTCTTGTTTCTTTAGAGGAAAATAATAGCTGCACTGTTCTAGTAAATTAAGCTAACATCTAGGAATTATCTTGAAAAATATGACAAAATTACTCCTACTCCAAGTGTAAAGTGGACATCTTGCCTTCTCTAATGCATACCAAGACACACATTCCTGTAAAAATCTTACCATGAGCAAGCCCCTCTCTCCATTCTGTTTTTTCTGCAAAAAGAAGTGAGAGGAAAAGAACCCAAGCCATCACATGATGGACAGAAACCCAGGAATGAGTAAAGAGGTTGCAAAAAAAAAATTCCTAGAACAAATTGAACAAATTATGAATATCTGTTACTTTAAGAACAGCTATACAACTGCCAACCTTTTTACAGTAAATCAGTAAATTCCTACCTGCTGAGAAGTATGAGAAACTCCCCAGCGTTCTGCATTTAGACCACAACTGCAAGACTTTGCTGAGAATTATTGCATTATTACTTCATTATTAGAACAGTGCACAATTTTTTACTCATTAGCAGATTAGAAAATGTGTTATGTCTACTTTATGTCTACTTTTAAGTTTTTATTGTATTCTTCAGTCTTTTTTTAATCAGAGCAGTGGTAAGCTGAACCACATATTACCAGAGAGTTTAAAATACAGCACAACTTTCTGCTGGATTTCACTGGAATTTTCTACCAGGGTCAAAAATCAGGATCTTAACACTGATGCTGTGATTGTTGCTTTTGAATTTGTGATAAAATAAATTAGAATAACCATAGTAACAGCTTCTAAAAGCATACCTTGGAGTCCTTCTACAAAACTAAAGTTTTAAAGAAGTTAATCAGCTGAATATTAACCTATATAAATGTATGGAAGGAAAAGCCAGTTCATTAAAACCAAGTGTAAAACTCTGTCTTAACATAGAGTGACATTTTCAAATTACAGAGCTTTTTCTACTCAACTTTGCTGTATTTCACTTTACTTAGAAAAATAAATACCCATTATATACTCCTATCTATCAATGCTGTTAAATTCTATGAACTATAATAAATATCACTATGCATAAGCAGTTAATGAGTGCCATAACCAAAAAAAAAAAACCCGACGACCAAGCAAAAAGAGTGATGTACCACTATTTTCTTTTTTAATATCTTCAATACCTTTATTTTTCACTATATTATAAATTTCTGTAGGACTGTAAAAGCGTATCGTATCAGTTGACTTTTGGTATAATTCTGTGTAAAATTCTGGTGGTCTCATTAATTTAACATGTATAATATGTTATGTACAGCTTATTTTGAAGCTGTTATACTTAGAAAAAGAACTGGATGTTGTGAATCAAACTTAGATTCATGTAAAAGTGATTGATGTATGATATACAGGTGCATTATTTGAGAACTTCCAAATAGAAACTTACAATAATGTATTTTAAATATTCATGCTACTTTGCATGGAAGTTGTATTTGCAGTATACCATCATAGGAAATACCTCATGAAACTGTTTTGCCAAAAAGTAGGTTATAAATTCGAGACCAGTGGATTCCCTCAGACTCCCGTTCAATAAAGACATGCCACTGACTTTTGGGGTACTGATCATGCTTGTATTTAGTATTTCCTGTGAAACAACTAATCCTTACCTTTAGATGCATGTCTAAGTACATGGCCAAGTAAAAAAGCACAAAGGACAAATAGTGCGCATTTAACAGGGAATGATCTGTGAATAATACAGTGGAAGGAGCTATACTGTTATTTTTGGGATTAGACTTCACCAACTTTTATGGACAAGAGGAATTATAGTGTGAAAATGTGTTGTTGTAAAGCCCTTTTTTTCACTAAGTAAGTTCAGACCAACAATCTGGTATCTTGGCTTAAATACAAGCCACATGTTCTCATATACGAATAATAGGAGAAATCTGTGAGACTTGAATATTCTTTTCTTTTACTTTGGGAATGATTTACAATATCTCTGCTTTTTCAGGGAGCATAATTTTACATGCTTACTTTAACATTACATTCATCTTAAGAAATATAACAATCTAGTCACTTAAATAGTTGCAATATGGGCAACTCAGACCTAGTGAGGTTTTACATTGCATAAGAATTAATGCACCACAATGATTTGCATCTAAACAAATATGGATGCATTGGTTAAGTTAGGCTACCATACCTAAAAAAAAGTAATAAAAGCTTCTTCACAATCATGAATTAATGTTTCTTGCTTCTCCGCTGCATACAAGAAAGCAAATTGAATAGGCAAAGGCTATAAAACTAAGACTTAATCTGGCAACATTTGTGAAATCACTGGGTATTAAGGGAAATGTATACACGGAGAATAAATCTAATTCTGCTATCTCACATGACTGTAACAATGCCAGTTTACATTTATGTGATACCTTTTATCAAAAAAAACAATGTAAGTGAAACCAGTGCTGATACGTTTTTTCACAATTGTTTAAGCGAGTAGAGGCTATTCTCCTCCCTCACAAGAAACCATAACAAATAAATGACAATAATGTGATCCTACAATCATATTATTGTGCCTTGAGCCATTAAATGAATATTTAACATTAATTTAGTCATGTTTTTCTGCCTTCCATAAGCTTTAAATTCTGTGTTACAGGCTGTCTACTTTCTTTGCAGCCCTGGCAGAACACAAAGTGTGTGAGGAGACAATAGGGTGTAGTTTTGACATCTTCTGTGTATTCGTAATTTATGATATCTTAATTAGAGTCCCTTAAAACAGATAGCTATGGAGTCTGCTTTTCCCAAATCATAGTGGAAATCTGATGGATCATTGCAATTGTAATCTTTGTTTTAACGATAACCAAAATTTTCGCTTTCCGTTCAGCATTTGCATCTTAATGTATTGTTCCAAGTAAGCATGATGTATAATCTACTTTGTCCCTAATCAAATATTGAAAAGGTTCTGAAAAATGCATTAGCAGTATAGTCTTCCTTAAATAAAAAAGGTAAGTCAGTAGTCATCATAAAGTACTGACACCAGAGAAGAAAGGCTTCGATCTTCTTAGCTTGAGATGTCCCATCAATCATATTGAATGTCTCTTTATTCATTCATTTCTGCAAGATACACGCAGTTGTACACTTTCCTTGATGTACCTTGCTGTGGTATCATTCTGATACCTGAGATCTGAAAGAAAGCTCTAGTGGGTAGTTCTTACTTTCCGAAAGGGGTTACTGACATTGTGTAATGATGATAAAATTGTATTCATAAGTAGTTACTATGGATACAAGACAAACAACTTCACAATATTCCTACCTCAGCTCAAATGTTTTCACCTAACAAAGTGCAGTGGAAGTGCTTTCTGTAAGCAATACGTCTTTTTTACAGGACTGCCGTTATCAGTGTGCTGCTGTCCCAGATCTCTGATGAAGTGCAGTTTTAAGAAAATCTTCCAGTTTGAAAAATGATATGTCAGTATCATCCATGCTCTGAATTTAAGGTCCTTAGCTTTGAAAGGTCTAAGTCATAGCAAAATGCATAGAAATTTAGAATCCAGAAATTCATTTGGTCTAATCAGAGCAACTAAAGTATTAGATAAAGTGGCAGAATGCTTCTGGAACTATTTCATGGATCATAGCTATTAGTCATATAGGAATTTCTACATTGTAAGCAAACATGATTATCTTGCCAGACAGATCATTTAGACCATTCATGCATGGAATTACTATTAAAGTCAAAGGTAATCTTCCTGAATTGATTTACTAATGACTTATGGAGTTGAATCATTATTAGTTATGAACCAATAGATGTTTTTCTCAAAAGCATATCTGACAAAGAAATATCTTGAAGGTCTTGGTATTAGCCACTTTTGTCACAAAGAACTCCATGAAAAATAAACATCTGTCAGAGTATTTCAAACAGAAAAAGAGAAGTCAAGGTCTGCCATTTTTTAGCAGTAACTCGGGTAACTCTTATCTAAAACTCACCATGCAAGTTTTTCCAGTTATTTCAGTTTACTCTATTCAATAAAATTTATCACATAGCTATGTGATGAAATATATTCCAGAGACAAATTCAGGTAGGCTATAACTACATTACTAAATGTCAAAGCCCTGAATGAATTCTGTCATCATCCTGGGGTCTTGGCACTGAGGGCTTAAGGCCAGCTAACTGGCCGGCAATCCCTGGCCAGTTAGCTGACCACGGCTACTGCTCTGCTCCACTCTTCTCTACATACGTTGGTACTGTGCCCTTGTCGGTGATGCTACTGCCCTGCTGCCACCCTTGTCTCGCAGTAGAAAGCTGTCAGTGCTCCCTGATGCCAACTCCTGTGTTATATTCTGATAATTTAAGATCCTGCACAGAGGACAGTCACGCACATGCATATTGTATACATACGCACAGTAACGAAACACTTCATTTTTTCTCTGAAGAAGTATCCTTTGCCTCTTCCCAGATTACAGAAACCTAAAATACATGGCATGGAAGATTAAGCCTTTGACTATTACAAGTATGACATGTATGAATACATGTGAAATATATAGATCGGGAGAGAGGAGATAATAAAGAAGGCAAGAAGGCTTCAGCATATAAGTGGAGATCTTGCAGATGGAGCAAAGTTAAGCACAGAGGATAGTTTTTCAAAGTCCACTGCAGAGGTAAGAATAAAACCTGGATTTCACTAATGTCAGTCCACGGCTGTGTTCACTAAGCACTGTAGCCTCCATTCCTGCCCATGATCTGCTTATCGCTCAATTATATAGGCACAATAATACCTTTCGAGAGTTGGCAGAAATAGCTGAAATTCTGAAGAATAAAAGACGAACAAAGAGCAGTGATGAATTTCAGCTAACAGGACTCCACTGCTGAAGTACAGCCAGCTGGAGGTAAGAAAAACCATGCTGAAGACAAGGATGAGACAGTGATTGATAGTCTTGTTTGAGAGATGGATGAGACCAGTCTGACAGTTTCAGGCACAAATTGTATTTCCTGCTGTTCAGGCAACTTAATTTCATTTATGTTCATTTATGCCAGCTGAGTGTATCTTATTCTTCTCTTCCCCCTTCCATATGCTGTAGTTTCACTTTTTTTTTTTTTCTGAAACAGCATCTCTACCTTTGGTAAAAAATATAATTAAAAGACAGTTATTCACTTAATCCATCTAGCTGACATTTCTTTAGTTTCCCATTTTGTGTGCTCAGGAAAAAAGGAAAGTTTTATGTGCTCTTTATTATGATTTTACCTGGAGATACGCAATTCAGACTACAAGCCAGTGGCAGTTTATTGATACTGTCCTGTGAAATATTTCCTATCCTGTTATCTGTCTGTTGTTCTCCAGCTTTCAAGGTCTGCGTTCCCTGTGACTCTGAAGTTATACATCAGTGAGCAGTGGGGCTGCTGCCTCGAGTGCCATACAGTAATGCATCAAGTATGCCATTATTAAGATAAATTATGTCTTTTTGTGAACATTTGAGTCTGTATTTTTCAGTACAAAAAAAAGCAGCTGTGCTTGAATTTAGGATTTAGAATATCACTTAAATGCTGGAAATAAATTGCATATTTAGCACAATTTTGGCAAGGGAATTAAGAGGATTCAGGCTAGTGTTTTGTGTAACTTATGGTATATTTCTGTTGTAATACTGAAGCAGAAATAAAATAACAGGAAAAGAAATAAGAAAAATATTAGAGATAGGCAACTTTTTTGTTGTTGTTTTTGAGAATTTTGTGATCCACAAGTGACTACACTTGATTGAGTCTTGCCCCTATGTGTGACTGCATTCCTGTTGTAGCTGGTATGTACTTTCATTGCCTTCACTTAGGGTTAGAGCAGGCTCTAGAACAAGGCAAGCTTCAGCTAAAGGTTTGATACAAATTTAAAATTAAAGCCACTCTAAAGGTTAAAAATTCTCATTATAGAACATCATAGGGTTATTGGAAAAATACATTTGGGAGATAATAAAAAAAAAAAAATCCTGCTCATTTCTCAGAGAGCAATAAATAACACACGATTCAGTAGGCTAGCCCTTTATTATGTTATGAATCTGTGAGATGTATTAGTTTTCCAGCACACATTAAAGTCAGTGTGTGATGTTTGTATTATGAAAGTCTGTCTGAAAAACATCTCAGTTTCAAAGTTACAGTGCCAGCTTTGATGGTTCTCTCCAGATGTTCTAAAATACGCTTTTTCCCACCTCAGTTCCCACTTTCCCAGATTTCCTTTAAGTTTCCTAATATGTTTCTTGCTGCTTTTTAGACAAGTAAAAGTAGGTTCTTTCCCCTGTGCTTGCTAGCTATTATCCTTGAACTGCAGGAATAAATTGAGATTTTTGTCAGAGTGGAAGCACTCATTAAAGATTTCAGTGACTGTGTATTTGAATATTACTAGAATAAAATTAGTGCGCTTAGTATTCAAAGACTTTTGATTTTTCCTGTTATGTACAGAACAGTAACAGTAACACTTAAAAAAAAGCTTTATATACTAGAGAGTTGAAACTTGTTAGCTGTGAGGGCTAAGAATTGATGTTTGTCAGGCTGCTTAGAGAAGGTATCAGCCCTGTTTTTATGAGACGGCTCAATTTATTGTTCCAAATTAAGTTATGTGAGAGATGAAGTTTAGGATTTTATCTTTCAGAAATTACTGTGAAAATTAAAATACTCCTCAGCTGCTCAAAAAAGAGTAGCAGAGAAAGAAAGGAACATAAGGCTCGTTCGAAAAACAAAGAGTAGAGTTCCAAAAAGTGAGCACAAGACAGCATGAAACACATGAAAATGTGACAACATTAATTTTTTAAATTTGTATGTGGCTTTCTGTAGAGTATTTTTATGATGACAGACGTAGATATACTTAATAGAACTTCTTGGATTTGTCTCCCATCCTTACTTCTGAGTATGAAAATATCTGAAAGTGAAGTATTCTCTGATAGAGGATATATTTGAATTCCGACGTGCCAAAGTATAAGAAAGATGTACATAGTTATGGTGCCTTCTTTTGCTCCCCAAGTTACTCTTGGCAAATTACTGATAATGTCATATGACCAGAAAAAAAAAGTATCCGCAGATACTTTATAGATATTAAAAAGAAGGGGAAAAAAAAGGTAAGTATAAGCTTATAAGTATAATTACAACATTATACAAGATTGTAGAATACATTCTGATGGAATGAATAAAGATCAGAAAGTAAAAGGAAAATAGGATAAAATACAACATGATATTCCACGATAGAAACCTTCTTGATTACTCTGATTTCAATAAGAGCAAGTTTTCAAAGGAAAATAAAGCAAGTCTAATATACTTCAATAAAGTACCTGTTATGGTGCCATATGTAAATTATTTAAGGTGGAAAATGTAGTGTTTAATACTAGATTTCTAAATAATGATTTGAAAAAATAACAATGTCTAGAAAGAGAAACATCAGCTGAAGGACATTATTGGTAAAATTCTTTAAGGATCATTCTAGAGGCTGATTTAATATTTTCATTAATAACCTTATTGCAAAATGTACTATTGGAGTACTTGAAACTATTGATGGCTGCAAGGACAATGAACTGTTACAGAGGAGGATCAGAAACTTGCACAAGGCAGCCCATTTTATCCCCTTACTTAGGAGTAAATATTTGAATATTGGAAACGTTATGCAATGCAACTGTCCCACGGAACTTTATTCTATGTTTTATTTTTCCCCTGTTTCTGTTTTAGTTCTTGGTTCTTTGGGGAAAAAAAAAGAAAAAAAAAAGAGAGAGAGAGAAGAAGAAGAAGATTCCTGACATGCAAGAAATACATGGAAAAAGAAATATTTCTCTATTTTTTTGTTGTTTTATTTGTGGAGTGTTTTTTTCTACCCCTAGTAAACTTAAGAACATAAAATAAAATCTTAAGCTGATGATAGTCTTCTGTTTTGAAACACTAGTTTCAACTGCTATTTGAACTGCTGTTTTGAACTGCTATGAATTAGATGGATTTTTGCAGAATAATATTGGGCTCAATGTTTTGGTATCTTTGTTCAAAATTTCCAGCTTTACTAGAATAAAACTAAACATCAGCTCACAGGGGAAAAGAGATCAATGGATGGGTGACAGATGAATTTTTATGTTCTATGCTGTTAGTCATAGGGCAGAGCTGGTACTGTGAATCATTACCAGCACCACTGATTATGCCTCCACTGAATGAGGAAATAATGAAGGATTTCTGATAGCCCAATCTACTTCGCAAAGCTCAAAATTTGGGATTGCAAGTGGGACAGATGGTGAGCTACTTCATCTACTTCATTTCAGCCTAGAATTTGGGCTATGTGATTTGCTATGCTAGCTTCATTTTAAGCCGTTCAGAAATGACTAGGTTCATTGAATTCGGAGTGTATATTTGCAGATACAAAGATGTTCACTTGTATAAATTGTTTGTAGGTCCAGTATTTAAATTAACAATAATATGAAGCTAATAGAATGGTGAAATCTTTGTAACTCCATTTTTATATGATGTATGAATATATTGAAAGAATGACACATTTCCAGCATTTCCATGAAATTTTTCTGCTGACATGGTGTAAAAGACTGTGTCGAATATTTGTCTCAACATTGTCGAAACGTCAAACCACCACCTGAACAATGGCTTCCCGTTATCTTGCAAGCCATCTCATGTTGTCTTGCAAATCTGAATGCAGAGATGATTCTGAGAAATTTAGCCCTACCCCCCAACCCCCAGCATGCGCCCAGAGACGGTGATGGGCACGCATATCACCCGGTGATGGACCACCTGGTAATGGGCATGCATATCACCGCCAGGTGAGGGGTGCGGCTAGGAAAACCAGCTCTTGGAACACAATGAAAACAACCAACATAAAAAGAAAAACAAACATTGACGGAACCAGCATCCACAGAATCAACATCAAAAAGACCAACATTGGACAGATCCTTCCCCCATCAAGTGAACTGGACTGTCGGGACGCTGCAGCTCCATGGTGGTAGCTATTGCAACTCTTTTCCGTCTTTCCTTTCTTTCTCTCCTTTCTCTTGCATTTACAAACTTCTTGTCAGGTTAATAAAGTTATCTGGCGCTTGACTCCATTTTGAGTCTTAATTCTGTTCCTGAGAATACGAGCAAAACCATGGTCCGATGTGTGAGAGGTTGGTCTAGCCGCCCCTAACCTCCCAGACTTTTCTGAGGTGGGCTAGAATGCAAGGGGGCCTTCCTCTCACCAGAAGTTGGAACGTGACATATGGTAAGGTAACAGATATGGCATGCATATGAGTGGACTTGTCAAAGAGCTCTTCTTCTACTTCAAGGAATTCTGAGGTGCTGCCTCTGGAAGATCTATTTGACGATCCATCTAAATGATAATTTTGGAAATATATTCCATGCTTGAAATAAAACAAAACCATATTTCTGGCAAAACTGCATTTTTGTACTGGTCATTGTACTATAAACAATTTTAATCTTCTTTTCCAAATTAATTAACATACATTTATAAGTATCACTGGCCAAGAACAATTTTGCGGCTGTTTTCATACATGACATTGTCTACTAAGACAAATGTGTAAGAGTAGAACTAAGGAAATTCTTTTTCCTAGATATAGAAAGAAAATTAGCCAGAGTGACAGAACAAAAAGGTATAGGATTTCTTCCATGTTCTACCAGCTGCCACATTAAGAGAAATGAACTAGACATTAGAGATGAGAAACTTAAGTAAATGTTATTATGTCTGGCACATTTAACAGTCTCAAAGAATCACGAGTAATACTTATACAATTAAAGGAAAATAGTGTAGAAGAACTGCAAAAAATGTTTGTTTTCTCATCTGATAACTTGCTCTTGATGGAATTAAAGAACATTACATATTTACTAAAGGTTTTAAAGAGGAAATGGTAGAAGGAAGGGAAGATACTGGCTGTTTTGAAGGAAAATGAAATAAAAACATCTAAGATTGCAGTAAAATTGTAAGCCTGGAAGATAGGGAAGACAGTGACAGAGAAAGAGGGAAAAAACAAAAGCTTAAGGTTGTCAGAAAGATTTAGGTGTGTTGTCCAAAAAGAGGCTGGAGACATAATTAATACAGCACTGTGTGAGCTCTGTGCCTTGTCACCACAGCTTATTAATATAAGTTTGGAGGTTGATGGTTAGAGACGTTGACATATTTTTCCCCTTCCATCCATTCATAATCTGCTGGGGAAAAAAATCCACACAGTATGAGTTTTACTTAAGCTAAACTCAACTCTTTCTACTTAGCTTGCTCCAAATCCATGTAAACTGTTTCCACATGTACCAGTATCTCCATATTCAGAAAGCAGAAAGCTTAATATCATTTCTCTTCCACCAGCAAATCTGATGTAAAGTGATTCTGTACAGTTAGCAAGAGAAAGTTCAGGGCTAAATGGTGGGAAGATCATATTACTCCCTAAATAATGATGTGTTACTATGAAGTTCTACACAAATTAACAGAGTACTCGAGGTAGCGTAGGCTATTATGGTGGTGTTCTTGCAATGGATTTGCACATCAATTAGAAAATACAAAATGCTTTAAATTCTATAGTTTGCATGCTTTCTTTTTACAGTCTGCAGAAAATTTACAAATAATGGTAGCAAATATCAAATACATAAACAAAACTAAAGAATGCTACATGTCAAATGTGTTTGGTTAGCAACTGAACTGTTGTTCTGGTCTATTTATACTTTTCTGTGTCATATGTATTTAGCATATGTAACAATACTTGCTGAGTCCTAGAAAACTACAAGCAGCTTTCTGTGAATGAGGAAATAAATTTAGGGAAAGAATTTCTGCTTTTTAATATTAAGCTAAATCTAGCCATGGTACTTATAAGAATTAGAAGCTAGATCCATCCAAGTAAATTCAACGTGCCTGGGACCATTCCTGAGCATTGAGGACAACTGGCACAAAACACTGTGCACACATGTCATTAGCTATCTCTGCCTGGAAAACAGATGGCTAGATGCCAAGTGTCTGGTAAAGACAATTGCTCAGCCATGATGACTCCAGAGCGGTGCCAGTTTGGGAGAGTGGTAGCTCGTCAGGCTGTAGCATTCCCAGGCACAGCTGTAGCAGCTTCCCAATGCTTACAGTCAAGTTCCAGTGCTGGAATATTTTATTTCTTAATGCAGGCAGGTGCAGAGTTCTTCTCCTCACCAGCACCCCGTCTTCCAACTGCTTTGAAGTGGGACAGAGTAAACACTTTTTCTTACTGTCTTTCTAATACAGTGACTTACACAGAGTTACTGCTGATGATGGTGTTCCCTTGAATGAAAGTCTGCCTCTCACCAAGTTAAATTTCCATCAGAATCTGGCAGGTTTTTGTCAAGTGAACAGAATACTGTAAGGCCTCCTAAAACTCGCAGTGCAAATCCTAAGATTACTAAACCCTTCTACAGAACATGATCTTTCAAAGTACTTAAGCAGGGACATACATGCCAAAAAAAAAAAAAAAAAAAAAAAAAAGAGTATTCTTATTTTAGTTTAAACAAAAGCCTTTTTGCACAAAGGCCTAGAAGGCATATACGTAGAAGGGCAGAGTGAGGCTTGCAGTAAGATCCTTAATTTAAATTTTCATTTGCAGGAGGAAATCACAATTTCAGTAAGCCTATAATGTGTTTTCCTACTAAGTTATAAATTATGCAGTAGAGTAAAGGCTTGTTTCTGTTAGACAAAAAGTAACTGAATACATAACTTAGATTTTTTTTTTTAAGTTCCGAGCATTCATGTAGCATAAATTATCTAATTACAATAACTTTTTTAACCCCCTTTGAAGTAATTGGTAAAATATTCTTGCAAGATTTGAAAGAGAAAACCATGAGTTTTGAATTTTTCAGCAGAGAAGGCTCTTATTAATATTCCTTCAGTACAATAATTGTAAAAATACAATTCTGTTTCATCCTTAATACAAGGTAGTGAAGTGGAAAGTGGATTTTCTGCCTTAGCAAAGAGATTACTAATAATGAAATTACTGTCTTCTTGCAAGTATTAATTTGCTGTTTAGTCGTGTTCTAACACGTTGTTTCAGACTTCTATGATGTACCATACTAGAAGGGAGCAAATATGATTGTCATTCAAATTCTGCTGCAATTCATCATGTCTTATTACAGGAAGTGCAGGCGAAAAGCTTCATGTAGACAGATGACATGACACTAATAATAACGGCATCTACCCAAACCTATTTGCTTTGAAAAATTCATTAATTCATACCCAATACCTAAAAGAGTGATTTGTTTCATCTGTGAAGAATCCCTTCCCCTCCTGCCTTCCTACAAAATCTTCCCAAATGCTATTGAGCATCTCCTACTAGATGTAGAAATGTCTGTGAAGGGTGAAGATGCCATGTAAAGATGCCATACTCCCTTTCTCTCAGCCCTTTATTTTTAAGGGGGAAAAAAGAGGCTGTGGTGGGCCTCTTGGGGTAAAACTACATGACAGCTCAAGGTCTCTAGTACATACCTGAGAGAATTGCACCTATCATAGGTTCTCCATTGGGGTCTGTCACTTGCCTGTTCTGAATTTTGACTCTATGGGTAAGGGGAGGTCTGTGGGATGTGGAAGAAGCATGTCAATGGCACCAGTTCAGCTCCTTTAAATTCTCTTCATGCTCCCAGGTCACGGCTGGAAGATATTAACAGAGTCTCAGAGATATTCATTGGCACTTCTCTAAGGCAGAAGCATCAGCTACGACATTCATATTCTCCGGAGCCCAGGATGAGCCTGTGAGGCTAGGAAAGACATGATCTGAATGGAGAAAATAAGCTCTTGGCTTCTGTAACAAGAAAAAGACATGTAGAGTTATGGACACTAGAGAAGAAACATTAAGTATAAGAAGTATTTAGAAACTTTCTGAACAGAAACTTGTTCCTTCATATTGAGTCATAACAAGTAAATAAAAATACCACTTTTATTATTGTTCTTTTCAAATTAGTCTTCACAAATGCCTTCCAAATTATTTTATTCACAATTATTTTAGCATTCATATATTATTTTCATTTTTTCTTGTTAGTTATAAGCCACATCAAATTATTTTTGTTTTATGACTCTCACTACTTTTCTGAGCCTAAACCATCAGATAGTAAAAAGCTGCATCCAACACGAGGCCTTTTAATAGACTTCAGTTAGGCTTCAGTGCCACATGCTACCCATTTTTCCGCAACACTTTAAGTGTTGAAATCAAATAAGCTGAAGTTTACCTGAAACATCTATCTGAAAGAATTTGCTCTTTATAATGGAAAATGAGTCTCTGCATGTCCTCTGCAGTGCATTTCAGACTTTCCCAAACAAATGTTTTAGCAGGAGAAATTTAGCTACTTGGTGGAATGACTTTTTATACCTTATACATTACAATAGTGCAAGGAGAGCATAAAAATGGTTTTAGAAATCATATGAGCACTATAATATAATATAGATGTAAAATAAAGGCCAATTTATTTTTTGACCATGTTCCTTCTTGACATGAAAACAGCAGAAGTTGTAACTATTTTGATCAGTAGCATCCACATTAGGTTCTTAAAAAAGGAAGGGGTATACAGACATCATCCTCCTTACAAAATGGAGGATAATAAAATACTTTCTTTCTTATGACATTACATTTCTGGATCACAAGACTGCTAGAGAACATAGAACTTGTAGGAGTCAGGTTTTTCCACTTGTGGAAGACCTCCACTCTATATATGTCATAATTTTCACCATTGTCTTTTCTGTGTCATCTACATTTGTCCCCTTACAATATTAGAATCATAGAATCATAGAATCATAGAATGGTTAGGGTTGGAAGGGACCTTCAAAGGTCATCTAGTCCAACCCCCCTGCAAGAAGCAGGGACCTCCCTGACTAGATCAGGTTGCTCAGAGCCTCATCCAGCCTGGCCTTGAACGTTTCCAGGGATGGGGCATCCACCACCTCTCTGGGCAACCTGTTCCAGTGCTCTACAACTCTCAGTGTAAAAAATTTTTTTCTAATATCTAATCTAAACCTACCTCCTTGTAATTTAAACCCATTACCCCTTGTCCTATCACAACAGGCCCTACTGAACAGCCTCTCCCCATCTTTCCTGTAGGCCCCCTTGAGGTACTGGAAGACTGCTATCAGGTCTCCCCGGAGCCTCCTCTTCTCCAGGCACTAGGATATTTGTTATCTTTACTCTGGCAGCAAAAACACTTTGGTCAGCTTCATCCCAATTCACATTTTATGCTGCGCTGTCAGTACATTTGGTTTCAGACTTTGGATGAAATGAGCCACAAAGTCCCATAAAGGGTCAGAGGTCTTTTTTAGAGAAATATATATTCTATCTCATTATCATTTTTTTTCACTGAAGAAAAGAAGCAGATCAGTACTGGTCCCTTGAGATGTCACAATTTTTATTTACAATTCTAGTTTAATCCAGAACTAGATTGTTTTTTCTCTTATTATTAGCACACAAACATATTTTTATTTTATTTTTATAAATACTTTTAAAGTCAGAGTGATCACTGACTGCAGTTGCTGAAGCTGCTGCAGTATGTGTTTCTGAATCAGAGAGCTACTAGCCTTGAAATGTTCCAACATCTTCTCCAAGCTGTCAAGTTCTTTAATAGCACAAACATTAAATATTTTGAGCTATCTCACTAAGCTGCTATTGAAAAAATCTTGGCATCTTTTCTAAATAATGTAGCTACTGTGTGAGAAAATGGGGCAATTCTGGGAGGGGAAATAGAGAAGGGCTGCACAATTAAATCTAACAACTGAAGACCTGAAATTGTTTAGATGAACTGAAGAAAAGTGAATGTATAACAGACAGATGAACAGGTGTACAACTTGGTCCAGGTTTAAAAAATGCTAATTCTATTAAAATAATCCTGTGTCAGTAAACCATCTCCTGGCTTTAACAATACCCATATAGTGAAAACAGATTTCAGAAAGCATAGCCTTATTAGCAAATGTAGACAGATGGCCTCTCTATTTATCATCGTTTCTTCCACTGATTCCCCGAACAGCCTGAGGAAACTGCATTTACCAAGATCTCCTCAGATAGCTTTAGCAAGCAGAGCTACCCATCAGTATCAGAATCACAATCCTCTCTTTCATATCATATTTTGAGAATATCCAGTAATCTGACCTGTCGCAGGCGCCAGCCAAGTGGAAATGACAGTGAATGACAGTAACAGACCAAATAAGATGGCTGCCAGGAGTGCAGAGAGATCCAGGGACCTCCATCAACTCAACTACAAATCCATTAAATGATTTAATTTTGTGCATCCAACTGAGGGGCAATGTTTACAGCAGGAGAAACAGACATACAAAAAATAAAAGCATGTATAAAAATAAACAGTTTGAGAAATAAAAGTACTCTGAGGAGAAATTAATCTTACATCTTGATTATTTCCTTTTTTTTTGGAAGATGCTACAAACTTTATATGCATATGGAATTAAATTGTCTGTAATATGACCTTACATTTTACAAAAATGATTCACAAATAAAATTGATTTTGTCTTGTAATGCAGAAAGGTAAAAAGCTACCATGTTCCATGACAATAGGCTAGTCAACTTGATTTTTGTTTGAAGTAATTTCCTATCACTTTCTCTTTCTAGATGTCACTGGAGCGGCTGAAATGCAGAAAAAAAAATGTATTTTTGCTTGAATTAAAGGTACAGTTTCATTCATGTATACTTATTTGTTCCATGCTCAGCCTTGCATCTCAAATAAAGCCTCAAAAGCAAAACGGGTGCAAAAACATATAGCACAATGTCTTACATATGCTTTTAGATGCTTTATAAATTTATGTTTTCTTTTCACTCTCTCTACCAAGCCTAGTTTGCCTCATTCAATACTAATTATTTGAAATGTAGTTAAATCTAGTTAAAAAACCTGTAAATCCCAGTGTATGCCTATGCTGTGCTTTCTGAGCATTTGATAAGAAGGTGAGCTGAAGATCTATTGTCTCCCCATTTGCTGCCTCAATAGAATGGTTTTGATATGTGATGAACTTGGGCATTAACTCACGCCGAAGTAAGGTGTTAAATATCAATTATGATGGGGCACTATTCACTCAACTACATAAACTTCTTGTAGCTGGAAAGAAATGTTTATAAAACATACACAAGAATTAGAAAGTGTTTTACTTTGTTGTTGTTTTGTTAGGATGATTTTTATGTATCATATCTGCTCAGGAAGCAAGATATTTTTTCTTTCATTAATAACAGCCAGATGTGCCAAGCTGAAAAGAAAAGTCAGCATGGTTCTCTTTTAGAATTCTTCTAGTTATAGGAAAACCCAGATCAAATACACCTGTATAGTGTAGTTGCAATACAACCGATAGGGCTCTGTAGAACACTCTAGAAAACAGTATATTTTAAGGGTAGAGACTCATTAGATGAAGGTCGAACAAAGCCTCTGTAAAGCTACATAACTGTGTGATCACACTATATAACGTGTGCTTTTGCTAATAAGCAGGACCTTCCTCCTGGTGTAAACTCATGACTATGTTAGATCATTGAATTTTCTCTTCTGAATAAGAAAGATTTTTATCCAAGAATCCCTGCCTTTACTCAAGAAACTTGTAGGGAATGGATTTCTTTCTAGTAGTTTTTTTCTCTTAAACTATTTCATTTTGCAAGAGGGTTTTAATTTTTAGCAAGCAGCTCAAAAAAACCCCATCCCTTATAGGAAAAATACTGTTTGGTTTAAATTGATCAAATTCCCAACTGTCAGCAAAAGGGCTCTCAGTCAGACTTTCTTGCCTTTTGAAAGAAATTGCATGTCACTGTGATACACCAAATGGCATTCTGTGCTGGATTTTCATAACATGATACTAAGTCAGAGGACACGTTTCTAAAGATTTGAATACAGGCCAAAACCAACCTTCTGGGTAGACTGAGCTGGGTTCAAGAATGTGCTGCATGAATATTCGTCTATGTTCATTTAGAAGCTTGAAATAAGTACCAGAATATGGGTGAAGGGGTAAAAATGCAAAATCAAATACACAGTTACTTGTAATCAATGAACATTTATTCAATTCTTCGTACACAGCCATATGCAGATATGATAGGTGCAAGGCTTTTCCTCAGTTGTCTGCTGAAGGGCCAGTAACACTCAAAGGCAACTGAAGCTTGAACAATTCTTACAGGATGATGGGTGTATCACACAGACCTGTACCTTGAAATGGAACATGAAGATCACAGACAGGAAACATGCTGGGTTTTAGCTCAATTGTTGGCATGAACTCTTGTGCAAACACAAGGAAAAAGAGATCACAGGAGTATAAAGAGATATTTTTTTTCCTTATGTATTCTAGCTGTCCAATATAGCTGAATATACTGTGTCATATATCTTTTAACTTTATCTGAGCATATGCAGCTACACACTCAGATATTCATTTATTTTATCCTTATTGAAAGCTTTGTACTAGACTAAAGGAAAGCTTTGCATTGTTCTTAAAAAAAAATAAAAAGAAAAAAATCTGCAAAGATAAACAGAAGATTTTTTCAAAAGAATCTTAGGGAAGTTTGTTACGCATTTCCCAAAGAAAATATGAAAATCTTATCTTACTTATGAAGGTTAATGTCAGCAGAGCCAGTAAAACTGCTGACTCTTTTAGCAAAAGAACTGCAACTTCTGCTGTTTTACTTCCTTCCAGTATGTTCCAAATACTGCCTTATTTCAACAAGTAATTTGGAGTGTATTATTAGATGCAGAAATACTTCTGTTCATAGATTTTTCTCTTTCAAGACCAGATTTGCCTGCGTGTATTTGCCTGCATGTTTTCCTTTATGTGGAACTATAAATTAAGCTCTCAGAATGACCATTCACACTTTGATGCATGCTAATCATTATAAACATGTCATTCCATAGTTAATTCTGAACAAATTAGCAGTAATTAGCTGTGTCTGTCAAAAATATCAGCAGTCATTTAGAGTATATTAGTTGTCAGTCAAACATATTTTAAATAAATTCTGATAGCATTTCTGGCTCCAATTAACAGAACATCAGAATCTTTCTACAATTTTTGTGGATGCTATTCTAACATATGTGAGGAAGGGACTATATGCATATTTATGGAAGACTATTTCCAACTGTGTTACTAATGTTACAGTGGCTTGAATCAAGAAAAGTGCTTTATCCTCACATAGCTAAGTCATAAAGAATTGAACTAGAAATATAATAGCCAGTGAGGGAAATAGAGATATACAAACGACTTCATTAGAGCCTAAACCAGAATTAGAAAATAAAATTTCATTTTCTTTTTTTTTTAATATCACTTTTATGATACTACTGATTCTGTGGCTCATAAACCATTGCCTAACAGAATCTTCAAATTAGAGTTTTTGTAGATGGCTTTAAATTTCAGGTCCAAGGTGGGTTAAATCTCAAAGAATTTTTTCCAGCCTTTGAATATTATCAATATCACTCTGAGAATTTGATCCTTTCCGTGTTGTGGTTAGAGATGAAGCTTCATTAGAATTATGAATAAATGAGAAATACAGCAATGAACGACTAAGCATGTACCGTTAGTCTAGATTTATACTGGCACTTGTTTGCCTTCATAGTTAGATGCTGTTAGCTAATATTCTGACTACAGATCTAAAAATAAAGCACTTCTTCAACAAATAAACAAATAAGTACAATCAGCTTTTTCAAAACAGAAATTCTAAGAAAGCAAATCCTTTACCAGGGAGTAGTAGCACAGCTATGGGGCAACAGGTCACAGGAACTTCCTTTGTAACATGGGCTGACTGACTTGATAAGAATCATCTACATTCGCTTCTATTGCTGTTTGACAAAAAGAAGCAGTGAAGAAAGAAAAGAGATTAGGAAGTGATTCCTGGGTCTGGAATCCATGCTCTGAAAGGAGCAGTGATGGAAAGGGTTGAAGATGGGTCAAATTTAAGGTAAAAGCATTGCTGTTTAATGGACCCAACAGCAAATTTTGTATGGAACTACACTAAGAACCATTAAGGGGAGAGCTGGTAAATTCAAAACAAGAAATACATCCCAAGAGTCTGCTCAAGTCTCTTTCCATACTGGGCTTTTTAGAGGTGAACCTGTGGCCGTCTTTATACATAAGAGCACATTTTATGCTCCAGAACAAGCAAATGATTTTGTACGTGAGAGTGCACTTTTTTCCTGTATGTCTCCTCTTCCACAGCCTTTTCAGCATTTTTAATGATAGAAGAGTGATTTGTTTTCCGACTATTAAGTCATTAATGAAAGTTAGGTCATGAGACAAATCTGAAAAGAAATCCTCTTTTAGAGAAGAAACAGCAGTGACTTACCAGGTAAAAGATTTGCTAGGCTTGTTCCTAAGATCACACAGTGTGATATTACCTGTCAAAACTGAAGTGTGGGGGTTTTTTGTTTGATTATCTTTTTTTTTTTTTTTTTTTCAAAAACAATCTTTTGGGTTATAGTTCTGTCTCTGAGGAGTCTACAACACTCTAGGGAATTTACATGGAGTTAAATGCTTTGTTGCTAGGTTTATTAGAAACCACAAGAGCAAAATAAAACACCATCCTCTAATTTCAACACTGACATGAAATGCCAGTGTTTCTCTTCAGGGATTTGCTATCAAAAATATGTCCATAAAAATGTAAAATCAGATCTTGAAGGCTGAATGTGACCTTGGAATATAATTGGAAAAAGGTGTATGGATTCTGGGAGAAAGTTATTTCCAGAAGTAAAAAATACACTTTTTTTTGAAACATTTAAATATTTTTTTTTTTAACTGCAGATTCATACTAAAAGACTGACTCTTTAAAAGAACATCCTTGAACCCCTTCTTCTTTCTTTCCCCATGTTCTGAATGGAAGCTTTGTTTAAACAGCAAGACAAATTAAACGTGGCTCAGAAAGAAAAATGTAAAATGTTTCTCATAATATATAGTCATCCAGAAAAAGAAAAGGAAAACTAAAGTGTTAACCAGTTGGTTTTTTTTTTCAGACATACCTCGTGAACTTATTTGAAAAGCAGTAATAATCTGTTAGAAAATAGGCCAGTACAACAACACGAACAAAAAAAAGAAGACGAAGATACACACGGGTTATCATATACAGGTTATCATAATGTGTCAGGTTTTTTCGTACATTGCTTCCATACAAAATACATGGTTTTCTGAGCTTGCAAATTAAAATATCTTTAGGGCTTTAACTTGCATTTACTTAGCATGCAGTTCTGACAGTTTAAGATGGCACTGCCTGAACTGTTTCTTATTATTTTTCTCCCTTTCCTGTGTCCTCATGTTGATAAAAATGGTAAAAATGAAACACTTGCCCAAGTGTGGTGTGAAGTACAAAGGCTTATCTTAAGCTACCCACCTCCTTGGCCAACAAAGAGAGTAGAATGAACACCCATCTTGAGTACAGAACATTTTCCTAGTATGACTTTTGCTTTGTTTCCTGCTATTTATTAAAAACATAAAGAAGCCTACATCTTCAAGCCACAAATTACAAGACAATAAGCTAATATAGTGCCTGCAATTTTTTTAATAAAAGAACTGAACATCTAAACAATTGCTTCTAGGTGTAATTAAGATGTTAAATGCACATGCCATCTACATAGCATCAATGCTGCTACGGTGGTAATAGCTGTTTTGAAGCTTAGTCATTGCTTCTCATGGTTCTTGTTTCATTAAAACTTGAGTATTACTATACATTGATTCACTGAGATGTTTGTTTTAAAACCAGTCCAGTCCTAGTTAACTTGGAAAATCAGCTTTTCTTACTCTCTTAATCTAGGAGAAGAGTTTGGATGAATACATCCTTTGAAGTGTGGGGAGGGGAGACAATGTTACATTGCTGAACTTGCACTGATTTTCTTCTTTTATTCTCCTTAGCCCTATGCTGGAGATTACACAAAGGAGAAGGAACATTACTAATGAAGGGACCTCTGCAGACTGTTAACTGACATGACCTATGAATGAAAAACAGAATGGTGTGCAGGAAATGGTAACTAATGGCGGTTAAACATGTCTCCTCATTCAGACAATGTGGTGTCAGGGATAGATGAGCTGAAAACTGGAGAGAGGGTACAAGTCCACAATATAGTGCAGAAGATAAGACTCTAAAGAATGAGGTTAAAACTGGGTTAATTGTGCTTGCATCTGAGAAGGACTACCAAGTATGGGTAGAGCGTGAGCCTATTATGGCTGTAATGCTTTCAGCTCAGGCTACCAGATAAAGCTAAGTCAAGGTATTGCTGCACATTAGAATCATAGAATAGGTTGGGTTGAAAGACACCTTTAGAGGTCATCTAGTCCAACCACCCTGCTCAGACCCCCTTCCAACCTGGCCTTGAATGTTTCCAGGGATGGGGCATCCACCACCTCTCTGGGCAACCTTTTCCAGTGTTTCACCACCCTCACTGTAAAAATTGTTTTCCTTACTTCAAGTCTGAATCTACCTCCCTCTATTTTAAAACCATTATCCCTTGTCCTATAAAACCAGACACTACTGCATAGTTTTTTCCCATCTTTCCTGTAGGCCCCTATGAGGTACTGGAAGACCGCTATAAGGTCTCCCCAGAGCCTCCTCTTCTCCAGGCTGAACAGCCCCAACTCTCTCAGCCTGTCCTCATAGGAGAGGTACTCCAGCCCTCTGATCATCTTTGTGGCCCTCCTCTGGACTTGCTCCAACTGGTCCATGTCCTTCTTATGTTGGGGGCTTCAGAACTGGACAGTGTACTCCAGGTGGGGTCTCGCAAGAGTGGATTAGAGGGGCTGAATCACCTGCCTCGACTTGCTGGCCATGCTTCTTTTGATGCAGCCTGAGTTCATAGTGTTGCCATATTGTCACAGTCTCAATTTGCTTTTTCTGACTAGAAACTCTTAAACTCAAAGCCAAATGTCTGAGCTACAGATCCTTCTCTGTGGATCATAATTACTGGGGCACCATTAGAACCTTTTTTTTCCCCCACTGTCTTGCCTCTCAGTTCTGTATTTTCCTGTTGTGTAATTATATACTGTGTAAGGCAATTTTTCTGAATAGGCAATTATTCACTATTTCCTATTAAACATATCTAGGGAAGTAGAGACAGTGTTTGTACTTTCCATAATTAAAATTTCAGACCAAAGCTCTACATGTGAATCAAGATACGGATTTGGTAATCTGTGTAATTTTATACTGCTTAGACGACCTTACTAAGATCATTTAAATATGGAGCCAAACAACAACTTTCCCAAGTTCTCCTTCCCCTAGACAAGACACGGATTCAAGAGGGAACCAAAGCATTTTTGGTTCCCTCTTGCTTCTGAACACTTTGCCTCTGAAACCAAAGCACCTAATGTCAAAAGGAGCAAAGAGCTGATGATCATTAGTACAATACAGAATCTGCTGTTAGGATGCCTTTTCATGGTTGTGATTCCCATTTTCTTTATTATGTATTGCATTTTAACAGGTTTATCTTCAATGTACGGAACATTTTTGTTAACTGCATGGTAAACCACCAAGGAAGTCTATAACTCCCTTCAAACTCTTTCTGGAGTCAAATGTTTATGCTTAATTATAAATTGCTACCCTCTTTCTTTCCATTTGAAATTCTCCTACTATTCTAATTAGGCTTCCCCAAAGGTCAGAGAACATTAACAGTCTGGGCACAGTCTGGCTTTTTGAAGTGCTCGGAAATCTACTGTTAGTGCTATTTGAGGAAACATAAGAGAAACCCAGCTGCCCTGGCAAGCACAAAATAATTAATAATGATAGCTATGTAGTGACGACAGATCCAGGTTAATTGCATGCTAATTAAAGGCTATAGTAAAGCAAATGACTGTTTGCATTTGAAATAATGACTCGTGGACACAGTAACTCACAGAAATGTGCTGTATCCTCTTGGCAATATCTCAAATGGGAATGAAATTCATTTGAGACATGTACACATAATCTAGTCTGAGAAGTCACGAGCTTTGAGAAGCTATCTGCAGTGAGACAGTGACAGTCGTTAATGAAGAAGAGTTTGATATGAGCTAAAGCTAAGTTCTGAAAGAGTGAATGGAGAGAGTGGCTGGCAGAGCTGGGAGTCAATCAAAAGATAATTAATGGACAGTGCAGAGTACGAAGAATTATTCAGCATGAAGAATCAGATCTTTAGTTAAGGACAAACAGGGAAGGAGCCAGGAATTAACTATTCCTCAGTCCCTCAGTTAACTATTCCTGGATGCTTAGAAAGGAAATTAAGGAGCTTGTCAGTTAAAGGATCACTGGCTGAAAAGAGAGAGCTGGCCAGGTAAGAACTATATTAGAACTTGGTGCTGTTAAAAAAAAAAATAGTTTGAGGCTTTACTTGAGGGGTTTTTTAGTGTGCTGTGAGTGAGATAAAGTGAAAGGAATAACAGGCTACTTCTGGGAGGAAGAACATTTGATACATTGAGTACTCAAAAGCTAAACTGAACACTCTAAAGAGCTTCTCATGTTAGTACATTTGGGGAAATAGTAAAGATGTCCAGAAAGACAATGTGCAGTCAGGCACTACCAGGCACACAGACTAATCACAGGGTGCCATCCTGGATTTCTCCTGTGTCTGATTCTTAGTAGGCTTTGGCCACAGCCAAACTAGAGCCACTCCTTTGACAAGAGAGAGCAAAGGAATACAGAAACTGAAAGAAGAAAGAACTGGATTCAAATCTAGTGGTTAGATTCAAGTACAGCTGAAATTTAAAGGAGTTTGGATTATATATGGTTTTATTTACATAACAATTCAATAGAGAAATACAAAATTTGAAATAAAACAGCAAAAGCAATGAAATGAAATAGTAACCTAATTAAAAAAAAATAACTCTTATAATGATACTTACTTGTGTTCAGTTTTAGCCTAAAGTCTCTATGCCTCAAGGACTGAATCTCTCCCCTAGAACTTTGCTAGAATGCAGAGTCATGTAGTCCTTCCATTGTATTTAAAGTAGGACTGTCTTCCCTCTAAAACAGTAAAGGATGTCAGAGAGGATTTGCCCTGGAATGTGTCATCTTGGAAAAGATATCAATATCCCTTCATTGTGGATACAGACGGAATGAGAGGGAGTTGACTGTAAACAACTTCTAAGCTTAAAATTCTGATCTAGTTTCCTTTGTACATGACTGCAACTCTTAGAGCAGATTATATGTACATGGGGTTTTTAATACTAAAAAAATTACCATATATTGGGTATTTCCTTATGTGCATTTTAGTGCTTCATTATTTGATTGAATTAAGAACATATAAATAAAGCCATCTAAAATTATTCTGTGCTACATGGGAATAGGCAAAGTAATACCCAGCTTATTAATAAGTTGTGAATATTTTAATTAATACATCCTGCAAAAAAAAAAAAAATGTGTCTAGCTTTCAGAATTTCTTCTGATTGAGCAAATCACTTAAAACAAATAAATTTTGTGAGGATACTCCATTAATATGTTTTTGTAGTCCAAACTCATGTAAACTCTAAATACAAATGTGTTTATATTTAGTTAGAAAGAAAGTAATAAACAAATTAGAGCCATTAGGGTTTCAGAAAATTTGGCCATATAAAATTGTTCAGTCAAAAATTGTCTTTAAAAGGTCTTTTTTAGACACAGAAACAAACTACATGAAAGTATTTTCCTGTGAAAATCTAGTTACCTTTATCAAGGAGTTAGGCCTGCAGCTGATGTTAGCTGACATTGTAAATGGACTTCAGCAGTGTAATCATGACCTGTATCAGTTGAAAAGTTGGTACAAAATGTTTAGCAAAATATTAAATACATCTTGTGTCTTACAAAGGTATGCTGTTTTGTCTGTAAAACTCTACAGCATCAACAGCAGTTTTTTCCACAGTTTTAATTACCTTTTTTTTTTTTTTCAAGATAAGAAGTGACTCAAGAATTCTTCTTGCTCTTGTATTCAGCTGCTGAGAATCTATTTTAAAATCATTAATAATAGGATATTCAGTTACCTTAGCAGCTTAAGTGAACTCAACCTATGGGATAAGAATTTAAAAAAAGAAAGATGTCTTCATGCACTTTGAAATCAATGCGCAAATCTGAGAAACCATGAGTAGGCAGATGAAGCTAACAGGGCTGAAACTTTGCAGGACCTGAAGTAGATAAATGACCTGCAGCCTACAAAGTCACTCATTTTTTTTTAATATACACAGTGACCAAAGATTAGGATATAAGTAAAAGTGGCAAGCTTATTTAAGCAGAAGGGAAAAGTACAGTTTTGCTATTCAAGGCATTGAGGTGTATTTTTTTTCTGCAGAATAAGCTCTTCACAAAAAGAAAAAAAGAAAAAAAATAATTGAGAGAAACCTGAAACCTACTAAAGCAAATGATGAAGGGTAAACAGCTGATATTAAGAAATTGCTTTTACAGGTCAGGAATTTAAAGAGACCACATCTGAAAGATACGAAGAAAAGTACTACTAGAAAACAGTTTGATGATAGGGTAAACCCAACAATATCCGTCTACCTCCCAAATTTTAGAACAGTTAGAGTCATACTAAAAGCAATGATTTGTAAGTCTGGAGACATGTGCTGTACCTTTTCCTCTCTCCCTCCTCCCCTAGAAAAAAAGACTTACAGTGCCAGAACCTCAAAAATGCTTTGAAGGGTGAGTTTAACAACAGTTTTCATTTTGGCTACATAAGTAACAAACAGAGCACTAACTAACAGATATGAGCCCAGAACAACTATTAATACAGAAATTGATCCTGTAGTGAGAATAAACAAGATAAGTCCTACTCATGGCATTGAAGCAATACTACCCTCATGAGTAGAAGGACCAACTATTCTGACAACATCATGTTAAGTGTAGAGGCAATGAGGAATCTGAAATTCCTATCTGAAACTAATAGTGAGTCTGAAATCCTTAGCATCTTTAAATTTTGGGAAAAAAAAAATAATGTCAGTTTGTGCCATAAAAGAACATTTTACAGCAAATGAGATATAAAAGAGATATTCAGGTGTTTCTGAAGATATGGAAAACCTGTCAAGACATCGTAAAAGCAAGCTATCAGCAGAAAATTATGCCAGGAGTATGAATATTGCTGTTAATGATGATGCTTGACATGTGGAATATGAGGCAGTTTAAAGAATTAACTAATAAATTAACTTATGAGCAGTCAAAAGAGTTTCCTTTAAAAACATAGAAAAGAGAAACATCAGTTAAAATGCATGTTATCCCAAAAAAAAAAAAAAAAAAAAAAGAACAGTACTTTTGAAGTAAGTATATACTTATATTCAAAAATAATACTCTTGAAACCACAACATACAGCATCGATATCCCATAACAGTACTACTTGGACAATCTTAGCTCTAAATTAATGCAGTATTAAACACTCACTCGAGGTACTCATCAACAGGACTGCAGTAAGTGACTGTGGCTAAATACTTTCACTACACTGCTCCTCACCAGAGTTTTGAAAGGCTGCTCCTCAGTGCATCACCTGCACAAGGAACTTACTACGAAAAAAAAGCTGCAAGCATATTAGGAGAACTAATAGGATGCAAAGTCGCTGGTGACTATCATGTTCACTTCAGAGAACATGATAGCAAATTGAGACCTCTCCAGGGGAATTTACTACCCGTTAGTTGTCTAACCTTTTGAAAGTGCTCACATAAAAGCAGCACTTTAACCTGTAAAATAGAATTACACCATACCAGGACCATCTTCATCAGATTCACCATATGTAATGAGATGCTTTTACTGAACTTAATCAGAGGAATTTTTTTTTTAGAAAATAAGGGCTTATCCCTAGAAACCTGACTGTTTGCATTGGCTTCAGTCTATCAGACTGCCTCAGAAATACACGCACATTCAAAATAAGGGAATTCCAAGACCCACCAGGATATTTAAGATATTTACCCCAGTTCATTAAACTAACAAAGCATGCCTGTGAAACCTGAGGCTATACTTCAACTAAAATTAATGAACTACTGTGTGGGCTTCACTGCAGCTGCTAACAATGCTGAACCTTCTTTTAGGACCTTCTGTTGGACCTCTGTAAAACCTGGGTGCCTGATGCTGCTTTGAATCAGTAGAACAAACCAGACCATAGAAATTACACATGAGATAATGTAAAAAACTACTGAGATAAAAAACACATTTGCCACTGCTCCTGGTAGTGCAAGCCAATGCATAGTAGGAGTACAATTGTTAATGTTTGTACAATAGATAAAAGTAACTATAATTCCTTTAAAAATTATTTAAACCTGCACTAAATGGTTTAATCTATTTCCAACACAGCACACCAGGCTCCTGCTTTATCATACTTTTTGAAAGAAAGGTTTAGGCTAACAGTTTCCTCTCTCACACCTCGCATATTGTGATCACTGCTGCAGAATTTGAAGATTTTCATTAAATGCTGACAAGTCGAATACTTAAGAGTCATACTGGATTACTTGCAAAACCACTACCTGCAAAGCTGATGCAGAATATTTGTGAATGCAATCTGAAATGGTGATTAATGTGAGAGAGGAGTTGCTCACGAGTTTTACAGAACAAAAGGATAAAGCTTCTCTTAATACAAATCATGTTACTGGATAGATTTTACACACTCGATTGTGAACCTGCTACAGAGTTTAAGGAAATACTGTCATTCAATGTCAATTTGGTTACTTTGATTTGGTTTCTGTGGTGGGTCGGCTTGGCGGACAGACACCAAACCAGTCGCTCTCTCACTCCCCCTCCTTAACAGGACAGAGGGGTGAAAATAAGGTAAAAAAGCTGATGGGTTGAGATAAAGACAAGGAAATCACTTATCAGTTATAATCACTGAAAAAAAAAAACAGACCTGGCTTGGGGATACATTGATTTATTGCCAATTAAAATAGAGTTGTATGGTAAAAAAACAAAGACAAAGACTAAACACCTTTCCCCTCATCCTTCCCTTACTCCAGGTTCAACTTCCTTCCTTCATCCTCTCCTTCATCCCCGACTCCTCTACCTCCACCCCTTTGAGCAGTGCAGGGGTTGAGGAATGGGGGGCTGGGGTCAGCTCACAGCAGCTCCTCTCTGCCTCCCCTTCCACCTCACACTTTTCCCAGCCCCAGCCTGGGGCTTTCCCAGGGGTTGCAGGGGGACAACCAGTATCACCAGGAACTTCTCCTGGGGTCACAGGGGCATCTCTGCCGGGGTGCCTGGAGCCCCTCCTGCCTTCCTCCTGCTCTCCCCTCAGGGCTGGCAGGGCTGTTTCTCACCGCGTTTCCCTCAGCCCTGGATGCAGGGCAGCGTTTTGCCCTTCCTTCCCCAGGCTTTCCCCAAGGTGCCTGCCTAGGGCTGAGGGGCTCAGCTGTGCCCTGCGCTGGAGCCCTTGGAGCCGCCTGGAACCGGCTGTGGCCGGCACCGGGCCGCCCCTGCAGCCCCCTCGCCCCCCACTGCTACTGCCAGCACCTGAGCACCTGCACCCAGTGTAGTTTCAAATCTATTTTCTGTTCTCTATTCAACTCATAGATTGAAACATCATCAGAGCTACAAGGCTTCACATAGGCATTTACTAGACACTGTCTCCCACCGGCTGTTTAAGACAGACATTTTCTTTGAGCTGGTACCTAAGGATCAGCCCAGCGCCACAGGCCTGAAGCCTTCTTGAATGGACGATGATGTAGGTACAGGTCTTGTTTTTTAGCTTCTCCCCTCCTTAGCCTCCTGAATATAAACAGGAAATTGTTAATCTCTTGTGAGTTTGAAAACCAACTGGATCAAGATATTATGTGATAAAATGTATGCCGAAGATGTAGTGTCTGACAGTAGGGAGTGACAGTTTTGGGCATACTTGTTTCTGGCTGGACCAGTAATGGTTAGAGTTACCACAAGACAAGTATTTATCTTCATGTAAAATGCTTACTAAGAATATGTGCCTTAAGAATGTCATAACATTTCCATTTTTTGCTCATCATTTTTACGATATATAGTTGGAGAACTACTTTTATTTACTTTCCTGATAAAGAATGTGGCCTACTCCTAGCTCAAGTTATTGCTAGATATGGCTGACCTAAACCTTTTTAACAACAACAGAATGGTGGAGGGAAGATGCTATAAAAAAATAAAACAGTAAAATACAAAATTAGGCTTCCTGCCATACAAACACTATGTAACCAAAAGTGACTTTTGTAAAGCTCACAAGTTGGAGTAGGATTATTTTTATAAATAGAAAATTTTTCTGAATAAAGCATTGCAAGCTCCAGTCAGACTTTCCAATGAAGTGCAGACCTCCACAGTTACCCCTGACTATTAATTACAAACATAAATAACAGCAGAGCCAAGTTTACACATTATTTCACAGTTCTGACAAAATACTGCATTGATAAAATACACTTCTGGGCAAACTGACCACTAAAGAAGGTGATGGAGAACAAGTATTATTCTTTGTTCTTAGGACAGAAGTATTTCATAGTTTGCAAATAACCTGCTCAGAACTCAAGATAACTCATCTTCCCTTTCCATACAGTCATGGTTTAAGGCTGCAATTTTCTTTCAGACCACTATGTTTAATATTAACAATCTTGAGTACCATGCAGTACCTACATTTTTATTCTCTGCCTGCACTGTAATGCAAAGTAATATTTATTTTAGAACAGGATGGCTGCAGAGAAATAAACATCCTTAAATAACACTATATAGACAGGTTAGTTTTCAAAGTGTTCTTTTAAAACACCCTTGGGGTACTGGAGTGTACAAGTACAAACTGTGTTCTGGTCTACATCTCTGGATGCATCGCGCCAACTCCCATTAATGACTTTCTCTGAACTATGTCATAATGTAGTTCTTAGCTTCTTGAAGCAGAACGAATAGATATGATTTTCTGCCAAAGTCAAGATCTCCAATATATTTTCCTAAGAATTTGTGTCAACTGCTCAGGAACTCGAATCACATAACAAGTACATCTCTGACAGAACTTCAGTTTCTTTGAATCATAGAATCATAGAATAGTTTGGGTTGGAAGGGACCTTTAAAGGTCATCTAGTCCAACCCCCCATTTGTTCCTTGCAACTAACATAGTATGCTAAAACACTCTACAAGTTTTCATGTTTTTGAGGTCTGACTGTTTATTTTAGGTCTGGCAGCTGTTTCATCACTCCAACAATTTTGAATCATCAAAAGTTGCAAGGTGTTTCTCGATCATCTGTCCCTTGCCAAAGAAACTCTAGTTAATCTCAAGTGAATCTTTTATTTCTTCTCTGCACTTAGAACTGTTGCCCTCGAAACTGAGTCTTGCAGCATGATGAGGGTTGCACTGCAGCTCCAGATACAGTTCCTATATTTTGATTATATATGACTGTTCTGACTCATAGCTCTTTGGGACTGACCTTTTGTTGCTGTTCCTAACTGAAAGCAAGTACTATGAGCATAAAGGAGTAACTGAGGCTGGAGCTGTTAATTATCTGAATATACCAAAATATCTACTGTTCGATTGAAAAGCATCTCCATATCTTGTGAAGAAATTGCTGATTCATGTTGTGAGCACACATCTTCAGCGTTAATATGCTTGTGGAACAGTGGAAATTGTCCATTGCCTGTTTATTACAAACCCCACACTTCTGTTGAGGAAGAAAAACAGATAAACAGAGGAATTTTTGGCTTTTCTTTTTACTAGAGAAGGCAAAAATAAAAGATAGACTTTTAGAGAAATATATTGGAAATTTACAGGAGGAATTGGATCTTTTACAATTTCATCAGTATTTCTAGACCAAAAAAAAAAATTTGGATAAATTATTCAAAGGAAATCCTCAAGCTTTTAAAAAAAAAATTTCTTTTAAATTACTCATCCCTAAATTATTATCATTTGTGTATATACACCACAGACATTTTTTTTTTCTGTAGTTTTGGTAGTCTCTCCTTCCTTACCTTTACAAAATGAAACAGGAATATTATTTTTGCTTTAGAAGTTACAGCAGTTAACACTGCTCTGGAAGTGCATTGGTATATTCCCCTTCAATTATTAGATTGAAAGCTGAAGGAAGATATATCTGGTAGAATTATTGATAAGTCTTTTCTCTTCTCACAGCAATTCTGCAGGATAGAGTAGAAAGGTTTGCCAAAGAAGGGAGTTCTGATCAGTATGTTGAAAATACATAGAAAAAATTGAGTATATTGTGATTTCTTGCAAATGAAATAGCCTCCTTGCATTTTTCACTTAATATCTTCTGTCAATAACTCATCACTACTTCTCTTGCTCACCTGGACTTTTTGGTATATGTCAGACCAGTGTCACCATCTTTCTTGATGGTGAATACTTGAAAGAGTAGCTGATGAGATTGAGCTTTGATATACTTAGTGTATTAAAATTTTCATAGCAGAGGTATTCAAAAATTTAGATGTGGAAATGGGGAAGGAACCAGTAAAGAAATCTGAATGCACACATCAGATTTTCACATGCAGATGAATTACATTATTTTACTGTATGCCTTTTTAAAAAAAAAAAAAAAGAAGATCAAAACAACTAATAGTGTATTGTAATTCTTCTCCAATTGTTTCTGTGTCCCAGAAGATAGGCATAATTGGCTAACATCACTTTCTGATCCTCTTAACCCTTTTTTGCCTGACAAACACATCAGATGCCTTGGGAAATGATTTTTTTCCATTCCTAGTCATTTTCATATTCTTTGTATCCTAATACTGTTAGGCCTTCAGATTGTCTGCACCATGTGCATTTGACAAACTCATCAACTTTTGATTAAATCAAAACAGAATGTCATACCTTCTCTGGACTGCATATAATGTCCTGTTGAGAAAAAAAAAAAACCAAAAGTACCTCCTGAATAAACAACAGGCAAAGTTCTGTGCAACTGAAATCAATAAGTGCAACTGAAATCAATAATACATTCACAACTGGATTCAGATGGAACAGAAAGTTCTCTACACAGCATTTGAAAAATATTTGAACATAGAAGATGTAAAATTTCCAGATATAAATAAACAGATACAGCAGACAAAATCTAATGAAAATACTAAATGGAGCTTGATTTTGTTTTTATTGGAAAGTATATTGAAACTTCTTCACATAGAGAAAACTATTAGCAGTGTTAATGTACTGTCATTGATGGATGAATAGATCTAACAGTTTGTGGTCTTTGAGTAGGTGATAAAGCAGTAATTCAGCATCTTGAGCAAAATGCAGCAAAATTACATTTGAAGTGGAAAAATGTTATTTTAATGAAATATTTATCTAGTACTTTTTGTGGTGCAGATTTTGGCCCAAAACACACACTGCTTAATGATCAGAATAGTTTAATGAATGTGTAACAGATCCTCTCGACACATCTTCTTTCTGCTCTTTATAAAGGGATAGCTAGGCTGATCGTTTCCATCTACATTGTAAGTGCAGGAAATTAGGTGACAAAAATTTTACTTTTTCCACCTGAAATTCTTACAAGTGAAACCAAGACTGTGTTATGTAGCAAAGAAGGCAGGTGCAATGTATAAGCTAAATGCCAGCCACAGTACCAGAGGATTTTTCTGTGGGTTAGTAAGCAGGCAAATAAGCAGCAGGTGATTACTCAAGACAATACTACTGGAATAGATTTACCACAGTCCTTACAGCCACCATAGCTGGGACAATTCAAAAGGAATATAGTCAGTGTCAGGAACTGAGTTTGCATTTTGTTTTCTTGTGACTACCGGAGAAGTCCTTATTTGGCAGAAAAACAAAGCAACACCAGTGGTTTTGGTGTTTATATGAAGTGTTTATGGCCATAGCTACAATTTTGTTCCATATTAGAACTAGGTTGAAATATATTGATAATTAGTTTTAACTATCATCATATTAAAATCAATAGACTTTTCACTGTATTAAAGTTTCTCTCTTAATTCTGTGTCTTGGCCCTGAGGATACCACCAGCCCTGACTGTCCCTGCTGAGTGCCTGCAGCTCCCCCAGCCCTGCCCACGGGTCGGGATCCCATGTCAGCCCCCTGAGGCTGTCAGCCCCTGCCCCAGTAATGCCACAGCAGGGCCAGTCTCTAGCTCCCCACAACCCTGCCCTCCCTGGCCATGGGCCCCCTAAGCTGGGCCGGGGAGGGCCGGGCTGTGTCCTGGCCTGACCTTGACCCATCCCCAGGGAGGTGCCTGTTGCTCAAGGCTGGGGTGGCCCTAGTGCCCCCCAGCTGGAGTGGTGGCATGAGCCCTGGCTGCCAGGTCCTGCTCTGACCAACCCAGTGGAGCTCTGATGCTCACAGCCCTAGGGAGCAGCTGGCCCCCGTGGTGCCCTGGATGGGATTTGCAGTGTCTGGCCACATGCAAGTCAATTCACCATCATGTCTGCCACCCCACACAGAGTCTCAATGTTCTATGCTCTCTTTTCAGTAATTCTTCACATCAGATATACACCTGTGTTTCACCCTCCCCCAAAATCTTGCTGAAACTAACTATAATGTACACCTGAAACTTTTAAAAGCAAATGACAAGGGAATGAAAATAAACGTCTTCTTGTCAAACGTGATCCACAATGCCACATGTTAGTTTATCTTTCTTAAGGCAATGCATCTAATTGCTGAGCAGTCAGTAAAACATTATTTAAGAATTGTCCTAAGTAATTAAATTAGGCGACTCCAGTTTGCTTAAACATGCATTAATCTTTCATAGTGACATCAAATTTGCAAACACCTTCAGGGTAAAATTCTGCAGTACATCATTTGTAAATGTAATAAACGTTTAACCTGTAAAATAATAGATGAGGTAGAATACTTCAAAGCAGTTCTGGTTTACTTCTGTTTTTCCATGATTAAAAAAAGGGATTCAGAGCTGCTTAAAAATTTCATTGTAGCATTCATGCACTAAGCCTACTGTGTTGTATTTGATTGATGGGAAAAAGGGCAATTTTTATATGTTTTAAATATAAAAAAGTTTTTCTTTTAAGTTCACATTTTAAAAGTTCAAATTCTCCTCATGTCATATTTGGTAAAGTGCTCAGAAGCTGCCCTGTTTTCTCACTCCAATTTAAAATTGGAAGTGGGAGAAACTTAATTATGGTTGGAATAATGGTTATTGGCAAAAATATATGGAATATAAGCTATAATGCAATAAATACTACTTTTTGGTGCTATGGCCTGAGTAGACAGAGAAACATGACTGGTGTTGGAAGGTAATTTAGCAATATCATTTCTAATGTTTTGTGTTCAGCCTGAGCTGACTTCGCATGCAGTTTTCTCTCCGTGTGAGGCAAGCGGTGGAGTTAGAAAGTTACACAGCAAGTTTCTGCTGCTCTTGTTGAAACTTGGCACAGTGCACCTGGGCTGTACAGTGTGTCAGCTTTGTTCTCCAAGTAGCTGAGCAACAGCCCTTCAGAGAGGAATCAGTAGCAGCTGTGGCTGCTCTGTCAGGTGCTGCTAATCATCTCACTGAATTAGATCCTATGTGAGCAAGAACATCGAAGTGTACTAGAAACCGAAGATGCTACGCTGTGTTATAGAATGAGGCAAGTAGGAAATATGTGTTATGGCTACGACCATACATTGAATCAATGTTCACAATCTGCATGCATTTGGTTTTCTGCGAACAACCCTATGGGAATCCCTTTTTGTATGCAAGTGAGCACTTCATATGAATCCATCTATTTTTGTTTCTGTAAATCTAACACATTATTTTGTAATGCATGTTTAGTATCACCTATTTGCAGAAGTGATGGTGTGAAAAACTGAGCATGCAAATGACTATATCTGTATGCAAACTGAAGAGTAGGTGTGTGCTACATCACCTGAGTTTTCGGTTGATTGGGGATACTCCACATATTCTGTGACCAGCCCAGACCACATTATATCATGCTTTTAACTTACATGCTAAGATTTCTTCTTTATAAATACCAGGGGGCAAGCAGGGCACAAACATGATCTGGAAACTAGAAGAGAGTTCTGCGATTCTCTGACTGTGACTACAGTAGCAAACATTTTGGACAAGCAGAAGTAGATTTGTGGCACAAATGCTGATTCTGAGAAACTGATGTCCATGTTGCAGCTGTCTACTGTAGAGTGTAAAATCTGATGCTGAGGATCTGACATGCATGCTATACACATTCCAAACACTTTCTTTGTTTGATTTTTTTTTTTTTTTTTTAAGCTTCACTTAACCACTGGTTGCATTAAGTGGCATTAAATGCAGTCCTCAAACACTTTCTGGCTTAAAGCTATCCCTAGAGCAAATCAAAGCCTAGTAAATGGGAAGTATCAGACACTTTGATTCAGAAGCAGTCATGATTTGAACTGCTGTGTTCATGTAGATACATTTGCAGTGAGAGAGTTAGTAATACACAACTGGAAATTAGATTAACATCCCATGCATAAAATTTACTTTAAAATTAGGTAATACAATTGGAATGAGACAATAGAGCTCCTCTAATTGATTTTCAGATGTATAAAAGTTCAGTATCTAGTTCACATTAATTGTTTAGGTTGCCCATACAGATAACAGGAACAGAGATAAGTATGGTGAATAAAAAAGGTTGGATGTATCATCATTGTCTTACAATGGGTGAAACTATCTTTTGGATGTAACAAACTTCTTTCTTTGGCTTTAGAGAAGTGTAGAGCAATGACAAGATGCCTAATTTTTAGCCAGCTCAAAGAAGATGGTGTGACCCCCAATTCTAGCAACGTTTCAAGAAACAGCAACAGCTTTAAGTTCTCACTGCTTTTCAGTTATTTTATGCTGAAGGCTATATGTACATAATAATAAAAAAAAAAAGTCTGTAGTTTGCAAAAAGTGTTGGTAATTTGTAATTTTCAGAAGAAATCATGCCTTTTGAACTTCGAGGAAGATGGATTAAGTCAGCTAGTGGTTCAGTTGCTCAACTGATATGCTAAAGATGTTTGAATGTATTACCATAGTTTCACAAATTACTGAGAACTAAACCGAGCTTATGGGTGAAGTGCTATTGTTATACGTTCACACATAGAAGTGTTTTGGGACTTCGGATGAGATGGAGGGCTAATTGTGTCAGATTTCATACAGTTAATAAAAAAACCCAATAACTCAAAAAAAAAAAAAAAAAAAAAAAAAAAAAAAAAAAAAAAAAAAAAAGAAAGAAAGAAAGAAAGCAAGCCTTTGTCAAAGGAGACTTCCTGGAGCAGTTTTTCACTTGCAGTAATGTACAGAGGATTCTGATGCAGTAGTTCATGTCCTACTGAGCAGTTTCTTATTTCAGATGACTGTTAATCAGTCATAGCAGGAACACAATGCTAGATCTCCACAGGAGTCCTCAAACTAGGTTATTAGACCCATGCTTAAGAATGTAATGATTGATCTTTTCTTTTCTACTTCCTTCTGACAAATACTTTGTCAAAACTGGTATGTCAGAATGTTTCGACTTCAATGAAATAGCATTTTTTCCTGTCAGACTAGCTCTATTTATCACGTTCATGTCAATGTTAAATTTGGTGATGAAAAATCAAATTTGAATGTGAAGTTTTCTGAAAAGGCCTGTCTGGAATTTGAAACTGAAGAGAAGCTTTGCTATCTGTAATCCTTCGCATTAGCAAGCAAAACCTGTTTCAGAGATAGGGGAGACTCCAGTATTACTCATGGAACTGTCCACTCATGTGTCCAGTGGGAATCTATAGTGAAACATTCCCAAATATACTGCAAGATCTAGAGCATGCAAAGAATTAGCGAGAAACAGAAGTAATTCCAAAGGAATAGAATGGAAGACTAAGAAATATCCTGTATTAGGAACTATCTTTTGGACACATATAGAATTTCCAGGAGGATGCTTTTGAGGTTCATTTTGGCAATGCTGGCATTTTACTGAGTTTTATGTGTTTTTTTTTTTTTTCCTACACATTGGCACTTTCACCAAGAATAGAGTTTAGAGCGATAATAAGAATCCCATGCTTGTTTTTTATACTAATTAGACTCTGTTGATTATATTAAAATCAATAATACAGTTCCTAGTTTTTCAGCAGGATCAAGATCTAAGTATTTTACCTTCCCATGAATTTTGCTTGAATATAGAATCCAATAAAGGACTCTGCATTTTTTTTTTATTAGAAGCCAAAAGAAAAAAAATGTTTGCCCAATTAAAAAGAACAGAGAGAAAATATTTGTTTTCATAAATATAACACAATGTTTATTACTTGATGAAACATCATCTTCACTACCATAGTAATGCATTTTGTACAATTTTATTATTTAAATTTAAAGAAGAAGAAAGTAATTTTCTTCAGCATGAGTCCCACATGGTCTTCCACAAACACACAAAACAATGTCTCAGATGAGGATTTGATAGTAATTGTGACAGATGGACAATGGCCTGGTAATAAATTACTGTTTCATAACCAAAGTGCATACAGGAAATTTCTTTTAACTTTAGGAAAAAAAAACAAATCCCAGCCAGATGGTTTAACTTGAAGAGCAATGAGTAGGCAGGCTCATAATGAATGAATGTTTAATAAGTTAGTTTCTCTGAGAACAACTCCACTGTTCAACAGTCTTTCCTAATATGCTGAGATTTAATAATAAGGCTGACTAGTTGTGAAGTGTGTTTGAGTCTGTTCTTTTGCCTTCATCTCTCTTTGTCTTTCTCCAAAAGAATGATAAAAGAAGTTGTGTCTGTATCTTTGTTAAAACATCACTACAGCTCTGTAACTGACAGACAAGCACGCTGTCTAACTTAATTTGGTTTATAGGTAATATAGGCCTAGTTACTCTAAGAAAACCTTTTGTGTGAAATTCTTTCTTCCTCCTTAATCTTACAGAACGTATTTTCAATGGTTGTATCAAACAGTTCATCCCTAAGGAGAATGGTTCACTGGAGAAAAGGCCAAAAGATTTAAAGGTATATTAGTTTGTTAGCTTTGGGATATGGTTCCCTCAGGTGAGAGTTCAGATCCTTTGAGTCTTTTGAGTCACTGCTAACAAAACCTAAATTATTACAGTCTTACCTGTACTGCAATGATATTAAACCTTTTTGACAAGGCATCTAAGTAATGCTGTTGAGGGCAAGAGGCTCTTTTTCTGCCCTTATTAATACCCTTCTTGCAATGGTTAAGGGGGCAGAGCCTCTGCTTGGGTCAAACATTGTTCCCTGAAAGAGTCTATAGCAAAACCAATGCTGAGCAGGCTTGGACTTCATTGTGATTTCAAGTGCCGCTATGTTCAGACAACCTTCTCTTTGTCTGTTACTCTTGTGAGGTATGTAAGAGCTCCGTTCTGGCCTTTTCCTTAGAGGTAGGACCACCACAGGCTGTGTGAGGCTAACATGCGGTCTTCTTCCAACAGTATCGGTATTATTGCTGCCGGTTTGGACACAGGTTATGGATGCTGGGGCATGACAAGGTAAACTGGAGATGAAAAAGACTAAGTTGAAATGCACTGGACTATGCAGAGCCAGTTACAGCACTAGTGTTGCTACAGAGGATGCAGCAATGTAGTAATATCAGCACCTAATAATTGGTATCACAGGCATCTAAATGTACAGTGTTATAATGACATAGGTATATTAGCTATTATCAGTGCCATGATGAGATATACCTCTGAAATTGTTAATTTGATCTCTTGAGCTTCTGTTTTATTTGCTCTAGTTCAATTATTTGCTCTTTTAATAGATCTCCAGCTGCACTACTTGCAATTAGCTCACAAAATCCTGTCTTTCTGACAACGATACTGTACCATTTTGGTTGCTTACAGTAAGGGACAATGAATTTACAAGAAGTACAGGCAACTTAATGAGCATATCACTCCTATATCCCTTTCAGACATTCATTTTACCCCTCATCCTTGAATATGGCAACATATTTGAGGCAGTAATTAGGTATCTCTTTTGGGATACAGCGCACATTTGTTATCTTGAAATTTGTCCCTGGTTCTCTCTGCCATTCAATTCAAACTATGGGTGAGGTATGCAAGAAATCTTCCCACTAGTTCACTAAAAAGCTGTACAATATTGCCTCACAATTATATATAGATAGACATAGTAGGGCTGCTCCTAGTACTTTATTTCTGTGGAACTGCCTCTTAACTTTTGAAAATCCTTTTACTTTGTTGTACAGCTGGTAAATCAACAATAGCAAAACAACAGAGCAATCCTTCTCCACCAAAAAGCCAACCCTTTAACAGCTGAGCAAATGCTAATATTCTGATAAGTAAAGTTTTTGCATGTTTTCCCCTAATCTATTGCAGGATTTTCATTTTGTTGCCAAAATTGGACACATAGATAATAATAGCTCTTGGTAGCTCATTAACAGCTCTGTCTTTAAATCAAAACATATAAATAATGAGTTGGTCTAATTTGAATTCCCTATTAACTGTCAACAATTGCTTTTCCTCCCTCTCTTAACGAATGATTCTGTCCTTTAATTGGGGAACTAGTTCCTGGACTAGTCCAAGAAGTAGATCTTTAATGATTGCATATGCTTATGTACATTTCTTTAGATTTGTCATAAATCATTATTTTACGCTATCTTAATTCTTTATTCTACTGTGAGCTTTATGGAACTGAAATTTCTATCTATATTTCTATATTTCCATGGATATGTGTTTCACATATTTACTGTGGAATTTATTCCAAATAGAGATAAGGAGGCTTATAGCAACTTTTTAAAACTGTATCTGAGGTGAAGCATAGTGATTGGTTCGCTATATATAGAAGTCACAGCAGTGATTAATAATTTTTATTTCAACTGATACATAAACTGTATTTTCACAGCACTGTATTTTTAAAGCTTATTTCTTAAATGTCTCAAGACCTCTTTCTCTTTGTGAAATATGAACACATTATTTGATACTTATTAGTGAGGTGAGTGAAAAGATGGAGCGACGACTCAGCAGCTTTGCATGCTTAGATGTTTCAGGATGTTTTAGAGCTTACCTGTTCTCACTGAGCCTGCCAGAAATACAGACCATGCTCCAATAAATCTTGCTGCAAGAGTTAGAGATTTTATTGTTCCTGATTGTCTGGCCTGCCTCGCTTCTGAAAATTATTACTTGTGTAACAGAAGGGGCAAAAGGTTGTGCCTGAGCCATTTCAAGTTGTCTTTTCAGTGTCTAAACTTAAGCCACAGATGACTGTGAGTTTGAACTAAAACAGTAGGCTTAGCAGTGGCTAAGATATAATTACCCTTCTGCTGCCTTTGCTAGAAGAGCTGCTACCAGTGATGCGTGGGCAAACTATAGCTATAGCAGGGTGCTTGTCTACCACTGCCAGTAGAACTGATCTCTGTTGTGAAGTTCTGCCACAATGGCAAAGCTGTGGGGAAAGCAAGTATGTGCTCTATGTAATGCAACTATGCCATCAAAACTCTTGATGTCAGTGCAGCTTTATTCAATGCAAAGATCTTCTGCCAGTTTAACTGTTTGTGCTGTTTCAGGAAGATGATAGAGCTGAGCTGGCAGGATAACTGGAAGCACATATTTCTCTCCACTAGGAGGAACTCTGCTGAGAGACCTATCTTCTTATCTCTAGTGTACTCATGTACACTGTCAAGAGTCTGGTATGTTCTGTCTGTAGATATCAGAACAACTTGTATCAGAAGTGGGATTAATACAAAAATTAAAATAAAAAATCAAATGTAAAAGTCCTTATGGTACTATTTCATAGCAACCTACTCGTGAGAGAAATCACAACAGCAAGGATTAAAATGGAAAAAAATATGTAGTCTCATGTATTTAGCAGAGCCATGATTTTGATAATTTTGTCTGTAGGTGAAATAACTGGTTGAAGGCACCCATCTCTATTATTTCAATATCTGTTAATCTATATGTTTCTTAGAGTTGCCTCCTGCTAGTATAAGTTAATGGGTTGAGACTGAAATTATTCTCTCTCTATGAGAAAGAACAGAGTGAGGAGGAAAACAAGCTATGTACATGTGGGAAATAAGGAACTGCATGCAGCCTGAAGTTGGAACAGGGAGAAATGCAGAGGAAAATGTTGGAGAAATGTAGAATTGAAGAGAGGTGTCATAGTATTTTACTGTTGTATGTGAAGAATGGGGGAAGAAAGGAAATGTGCAACCAATGGAACTGTGTGTAGTGGCACTGACATACACATTCATGACTGACAATAAAATGGAAGGCAAACAGGTGCCTTTGTAGTACACTCCTTATGATACAGGTCCCTGAGAATAAGGGCCCAGAAATAATGATCAAGAGGTTTTTAACATCGGTGTAAGAAGAATTATAAATATTAAAAAAAAAAAAAAAAAAAAAAAAAAAAAAAAAAAAAAAGACACCGTAATATAAGAATCTGTAAGGAATTTCAGGAAAAAAAATAAAAGTTTGCTTTGTAATTGAATAAACGGGAAAGTAAGAGAACAAGTTTTGTTGCTGAGCTCCCTTTGGATTTGCCTAGACCTGGAAACAGGTTGTAAAAAGACACCAGGAACCCCACACAGGATGTTCTCAATGAAGAATGTTTTTCCCATTTTCTACCAGTGCCAAACGTAACTCTAGGTGATAGGTCTTCCAGGCTTCTCTGGTTCATGCAGAAGAAATACAATGATAGTTTTATGCTTTGTGCTATCCATTGCCATTTGATGGGTATGCCCAGGCTGTGTAACTTCCAGTGATCCTCAGTGGAGCTGCCAAAAATGTGATCATCAGGCCCACCTGCAGCATATACTAATATACAAGCAAAATCTGTGTGAGTTGGAGATATTTTACATTCCTCTGCTGTTTCTCTTCAGTACTTCATCAACTACAGCTCTGCTGAATTTGGTGTACAGCTTTAACTACCATGCCATTGAAAAATGTCTAATAGTATAAAATTCCTTAAAGTGGTTTGCTGTACTAGTGCAGAGTACTTTATCTTTTTACACTATTTCTGGAAACTTTGGAGGGTGATTAAATATGTGCTACATACTCCTCCAGAGAGAGCAGAAGCTTTTATTTACAGTTCTCAATTCTTAGTGGTTTTCATGGAAAGAAAGTGTTGTTTTTCAGTAACAGCTACTGTAAAACCTTTTGAGACATGAATGCTTTAATAAGGCATGGGTTCTAATAGCATCTAATAAATAAAGCATTTTGCGCTGTTTCCCATGACATGCTGTACAAGCAATGTCTGCTGTGTAGCTTTTGCAGAATTACCTTTTTCTAGGTTAGATAAGCAAAACTGGTCCAAACATTACTGACACATTAAATTTTACACCACTATTTCTTTGAAAAATTATGAAGTCTAAATTCTTTGTACATTTCATGAATTTTGTATAGCACTGAAAGGTGCAGTGGTATAACTGGCCAATATGGTTGGGCAAATACAAGTTGGTGCAGAATTGTTTCCAAATCTTCAGTGCTCAGGCTAAAAGATACTTCACAAAACCACAATATCTACAGAATGCAAATGGCCAGAGTATTTTTATTGTTCATATGGTATCCTGTTTGCCTTTTCTAAAAATTCTATGTGCAAATACTGAATCAGACTCAGTTAGGTTGGCCTAGTTTTCACTTCGAATCCCGAATTCTTACTGAAGGGCCTGGTGAAGAGGAAATAATTATTCCTCATACTTACATGTGCAAGATCAAATACAGGTGAAAAGGAGGACCTATGTTCTGTGGCATGTTCTCCTGCACAAAGATACAGCTGTTTTGCATGAAAAGTAAGAGAGTAAACAGTGCTACGCAGGTAATCTGACTTCTGTGCACAAAGCACAGTGTCTATGAATGTGACATGAGTAAGCTTTTCTGGGGGCAAAAAAAAAAGGAAGGAAATAGAGATATAGAAAGATAGAGATACTGTTGTTTCCAGAACCTGATATCCCATTTAATGTATGATAAAATCTTTGAGTAGAACTGTTTATGCCTACTAGAAGGAAGAAAGGAGTAAGAAAACAAAAAAAAATTTAAAAAGAAAGAAATAAATATTTCTCTGATATTAGGTGGACCTTTTTAACTGTTAACTTTTAATGTGGTTCTTCATTTAGGGAATGAGAATAATTTTTTTTTTTTTTTTAATGAACCCCCGAAAGAAATTATCACCTTTGAGTTCTTTGAGTTCTTTTAGAGGCATGAAATAGCAAGAGGAAAAATGTCTGCACTTCCACGGCTGGTATAGGAAAGATTTTATATTTAACACAGTACTTGTCTTTGTATAGTCACTTCTACTAACTTTCCAGGATAGGGACATAATGGAATTGCTACTAAAAGAAAAATGGGGTGAGAGCAAAGCAAGGCAGGAGAGAAAACTTGCTTGAGGTGTGGATAACTTGGCTTAGGTCTAAGAGATGGAGAGTTTTAAGTGCTGAGTCCCCTAAAATTCAGTGGACTTGTTATTTACGCAACTCAAAGTCTTGAAAAGAAAATTGCTTGTATCTGATGAGATCCAAAATGAGTAAAATGAGGGAGGATCTTCAGAGAATAGCCTGGTAAGAAATCAGTGTAGTCTGGTAAATTAGTATATTGAGATTGCAGCTTAAAATCATGCCTAAAGAAATGCAACTTTCCTTTCTCTTTGCTTTTTATTATGTTATTTACTGTCATTTGCTGTCTGGACATCATCATATAGGTGGCCCTGCTTGAACTGGTAGATTGGACAAAATTACCTCCAGGGATCCCTTCATTGGAACCTTTCTGTGATGCTGATTTAATCCGACGTCCAATAATATTTGCCCGTGATCCCCCTTTGTCACCAGAAATCTAGCATTCACCAGGTTCAGGTGATGATTAGTTCAGGCTTGTGGTACTCAGATACATTTTCTATCTTACTTGCCTCTTTCAGAGGTGGCTGTTTTCTGGTCTGGGTTGAGTTCTGGAGTTTTCTACCTCTATTTACTATTTGTTTTCCTCTCTCAGTTAGACCAGTTGCATTGTGTAATAAGTAAGAAAGTGTCAGCCAGCCTGACACTTCACTGAAATGGGTCTTAGCTGTATTTAATTTCTTGGTTCTTTTTTAAAATTATTTTTATTTTCCTTTCTTTATTCATTTTATATTCTCATCTGTGACTCAGACAATAAAAGATGTTGACAATCTTGCTCAGACTGACTTTGCACACCTCATTTGTTCTGTTCCAGCTATTCTAGAGATTTGACATTCACTATTAGCCCTCTATTTTATCTCTAACTATTGAGGCAGGAGCAGGATTCTTGGCAGCCATGCTTGCTGAAAGCAAGCTGAAATGGGAATGTGGAGCAGAAAAAGGAAATGGTTAATATGTGAAGAATAGGTTTCAGTAGGCCTATTTGTACAAATACTAACAACATACAGAGGCCATGACCTTTCTCCAATTTAATGGAAGGTAAGATTGCTACTTGCCCATCAGGGTCTTGCACTGTGATTGAACTCTTCAAACCTGACCTGGGAATTTAGCTACACAACATGCATTAATTTTAATAGGAGTTAACTCCTGTAAACTCATCCTGTCTCTTTGGGGTTACATTTTGTCTTCAGTTATAACCGTATAGTGTCATCACACTTTCCTAAAGTATTGTCAAAAAGAGAGAATTGTGTATCCAAGGCCAGATTTTTGTTTAAAGACTGACTCTAGCTGACAGGGGTCCTTTAATACAAGTGAACTGGTAGTGTACTCTGTAATATCTTTAATTTACTGGCAAAGGTAAATTTGCTTAAGTGAAAACAGAGATGCAAGTTAAAGTATTTATGTGTAGCTCCTGTTTAAGACAAGAAAATTTATGTTGACATACTTTTTTTTTCTTTCTTTTCTGAACAAAACTGGAGGAATCATTTTCCAAAGTGAAAAAAATCAATGTACCTGTCTATGCCATCACTGTAATGATGTTGCTGTGACTTGGATTTAATTCAGACACTTTCTAGAGACCTTGTAGAACTTCGATTATCTTAAATGTTTAATTCTTCCTAGACACTTAAGGAAAACAAATTAATGTATAAAAGGATACAATCAAGAAGGAGAGTCTTGATTTCAATTCAATTAAATGTCAGCTTGTCATATATTAAGTAGCATGGCAGGAGGACTTCTTTATTGGGAAATTAAAATGGCTCATTGTTAAGAAGAAATATTTACAGAGATATTGAAATATTAGCTGGGATTTAAGCATGTTTATAAACTAGTCTCTTGGTACCTTCTCCAAGTTACTTCCTCCAGCAACTGTATTCATGCCTACAAATTTCATTCAGATTGCTCAAATCAGTATCTTCACAAAAACATGGATCACTCTGACCTAAAGAAAGATCTGTTTGTTTACTTCAGTTTCAAAATTGGATATTCATCTGGCATTTTACCTATAGCATCAATAATGAAAAACACCACAGCTTTTCAAACCTTTAGGATATTGGAAACCGGTAAGAATCTCTGGAATCATCCGAAGTGTTGCCCCAAAATTTATCTGTTACTAAAGCAGATTTAACTAGAAAGGGAAATGGAAGAAACTCCTAAATCTGTCTGCCACATAAAACATACTTATTTGCTCAATTTCTGTGGCAAAATGTAGATACTGACTTCAGTTGTAGGAAAAACAGATGTGGCAAATAGCAAAACAGACCAGAATGTGCAAGGGGTATTTTGGGTTGTATACAAGATTAGAGTGAGATCCTGGATGGAACTTCTATGTATCACAGGAAATACTGTGGTCTAAATATACATGATAATAATAATACATGGTCTAAATATATCTAATACAGGGATAGGAAATATAGACCTTACAGTATCTAAGAAAAGATTTCTAACAAACCCAGGAAATTTGTCCCACTAGATTTTTTTTTTTTTTTTTATTGGCAAGCCACTATTATTTCTATTTTCTCAGGCTAAATTCTGTGATTGTATCTGTACCTTAACATTTAACTCCACTTGTTCTTGCAGAAGAAAATCCCTTCACTTAAGAGTGAACATGACCACATTACCTTTGCGGAAAATAACCATTGCAATGTTTTTTTCAGTCACTGAATGCTGAATGGGATACTTGGCGCACTGTGGAAGTGCTGCAGTGCTTGAGACCATGTTACTCTCAGACGTTACCAAAGGAATTAGGAAATACATGAAATTAATTTTCATCTTCTTAAACAAACGCCCTAGAAAAGACATGTAAGCTTTGCACCTTGATTTCTGCTATGTTGCTTAGAGATATTGTAAAATGTATCAGGAAAGAAAAGTCCTTGAATTTCTTCTGCTTCAGTTGCAAGTCTATTAATAGAACAGGCAGAGAATTGTAATGCTTCATTGCTTTTGGCTGATGGAGGGGAATACAAGGACCTTTCTACTTTCAAAGTGGCTTTCAAATGGTATTACCAGCAACAAGGCATCAGAGGAGTTCAGCACTGTAAAGTAAAAATGATATTTTTAAAAATAGAAAAATGTCATTTTCTCCTTACTTTATCAGCAGGAAACTCGGATAACTGGCTGTGTCCTTTCCCTCCTCATCTTCTGCAGCTTTAAATGAATGGGGTCATAAATACATACTAATAAACATAAAATTTAATAGTAAAAGCTTTCTGGTAATCATGTGATTAAAGTGGATGCTGCATGACCCTGTAGAATAATAATGATCAGTTACTAGCCTAGTGACTGGGAATAAACAGCTGTTTATGTGATTGCAGAAAGCTTCAGAAACTTCATAGCAGCTGAGTCCTCCTCAGTCTATCTGAAATATTTGGTCTGACCTTGTGTGAGATACAGTGCCATTCCTGTGGGCTGCTAAGATCCTGTGGTTTTCCATTAAGCTGAATTAGAAAGTCTTGACCATCACAATTCGCACCATTGGGTCCATTATCTTTTGCCCTACAGGTGATTTGCTATGTGCTTTATTACAGAAGACAGCAATGTCAAAGCTTATCCATTTATGAGTACAATGATACTTTCCAAGCTATACAGTAGAAAGTGTTGTATGATTCCCATTAATTTTGATAGGAAGTACATAATTTAATACTAAAAAATGACTCTGAAAAGGAATTAAAATTATTTTATTGACAAAACAAAGCATAAAAATATGTAGAGGCGTTTTTAGTTGCTTTCACACAATGTCTTTGACCCTAAAAGATGAAAGCAGGTCTATTGTAACTAGTCACATAGCTAAAATACACTTGCATGTGCTGGCAGACTAAAGTGTTCATGCAAGTGTAGCCAATATATTAAAATGGCTGCAACTGTACAGAATTCCTCAGAGCAGATCTACAGAGCATTTACATCAGCATACTTACTCCTTTTCTTCTGACAGGTACTAAGCATCTCTGTATTCACTGATGAACTGTTACCCTGGGAAGGCTGCCTACACGTGACTAGCTGCATGTAGCTGTCTTTGACTTAATTCTGTGAATTTGTGTATCAGCGGCAGGGCTGGTACCAGGCAAGGTGAGGAGTCTCTGTTAGTTAATCTCCCCAATAGCCAGCAGGGGAAGCTGCTGCATTGGTTTTCAGTGAGACTCACAAATATAAATGCTGGTTATTTTTAAATCCACAGATGAAAAGGTGGAGTTGTCTTAAACTGAGAGACAGAATATGTCTGTTTGCATGAAGGAGGTTTTGTTAGGCTATGCTTAGGATGACTAAAATACTTACAAGCGGGAAAGCAGGGAATGAGTGGTGCATGATGGAACAAATGGGTGCTATTTAGTGTCTAGATTTAGTATGTCCTATATATTTACTTAGACTACTAATTGCAACTTTTGAAAAGCTGACTTAAATACCTGATCCAGGTATTTAAGCAATTATTAGATTACTGTAGTCCTTGCTCCATGTGCATAAGAAAAGTGTTTCTGTAGAACAGATGCTGGACTGCAACAAGCCCAGGATCTATTCTCTTGTCACAAGTGTCAGAAAGTCATTTGGACTCCATTCAAAATATTTTTCTTAAGCACATGCTTATGGGCTTCAAATAATTTGGCTTTTAATCCATCTGATGTTCAATCTTTCATCTTTAAACAACACTACAATACTTTGTCCTTCCCATCTTTTTCCTCATATTCTATAGAGGTCTGTTTCAATGCCCAAAAAAGCTGTAGTCCCGCAACTGATCTGAAATAAAAATTAAGTTTTAGCACATAGTTTTACTTTATCCTTAAAATGTTATTGGGACCTCATGAGACTTCCAAGTTACAGGGACAAATAACATGAAATTGATTATTAGAGAGAGCTGGAGACCAAGAAATGTTTGTCAAATTTGTCAGCTGAATTTGAACTAACTGTGTATATGATCCTAAAATCAATACTTTAACTATTAGTATATCTTTTCTTCTCGGTTTCTAGCAGGACGGGAGTGTTATCGTAGTGGTAAACTGGCAGTACTCCCTCCATGCCTTATTAATAATAGATGTGTCAAACAGTGTGGTAGAAAAGAGGCTTTAATTGGGCATTTATAGAAGCTCTGCAAATTAGAAAGGCTATTGTCAGTTCTAGTATGAACCTTGCCTTGAGGCCCCTTAATGATCCATGAAGAAAGTTCTCTCATGAAATCTAATATTTTTGTTTTTGCCCTAACTAATTACATAGTCCTAATTCTAATTTAATTCTAATTCTAACCTCTCTATTGACGTAAAAGTCCCCAGTAGGAACCTGCAAGATGGCTAGACATTTAAGTGAAAATTATTATTTCATCTGCATGAAATTTACTAATTTAGGACTGACTATTTCCTGTCTTTAGTTTCAGAAAAATTGAAGTTTATTTTGAAGGTGCTTATAGATATATAGTGAGGATTTACTTGTGTTTCTGCCCAAGCTGATGCATTTGTATAGAAAATAGTGATAGTACTGTGTACTCAGAGGTTATGATGCTCACACCATACATGGCACACGTCCATACATATTTATAAGTTCAGTTCTACTCTAGTATTAACTGAAGGAATGGACATAATTTGTCCCTTTAGGTGACAGAATCATTCGGTAACTTAGGAGTAGTAAAGGGAAATTTCTACCCAATATGAAATTATTTTTATGTTACAAGCCCTTATAAGAATAAAGATAATTTGTATTACTCTTTTATCTTTACTGAGATTAATCTTTACTTTACAGCAATTGATTCAACATATATTTCAAATCTAATAAAGGCTACATACTTGTGTTTCCGGAAGAGTCAAGACACCCAGAAGTACTGCTGTAGAAAGCTTAAACATTTAATCTTCCTGTTGGGGAAAGCTTTATGAAAAAGGCTGAAAAAACTAGTCAGCACATGTTCAGCTGGTACAGTTTGTCAGAATCTACTTGGCACAATTAATTGCGTCTTTTATCTTCTAAGCTGTTTTCTATGATTCAAATAGCTAATGCAATGCTGGAAGCAGGAAAGTATTAGAGGCAGGACTGCGGCAGGGATTTTTCCCCAAGAAAACATGGATAGCTTTGTTGGAACACTGAATTACGGGATGGGATCAATGTCCAGGCGTCAGAATTAAAGGAAGCTTTAGAGGAACCATAGTTGTTGGAGAAATACCTTTATGCAAACTATTTAAGACATTCAGTCTCTTAAGTTTAATACAGAGAAATTACCAAGATCTATTCTGTTTAATATCTTTATCAGTAATCTGGATGAAGGGATCAAGTGCAGTCTCAGTAACTTTGCAGACAACACCAAGTTGGGCAGGAGTCTTTATCTACTTGAGATTAGGAAGGCTCTTCAGAGTGATCTGGACAGGCTGGATCAATGGGCCAAGGCCACTTTTATGAAATTTAACAAGGCTAAATGCTGAATCCTGCACTTGGGTCACAGTGCCATACGACACTACAGGCTTGGGGAAGAGTGGCTGGAAAGCTGCCTGGTAGAAAAGAACCTGGGGGTGTTGGTCAACAGCTGGCTGAACATGAGCCAGCAGTGTGCCCAGGTGCCCAAGGCCCATAGCATCCTGGCTTGTATCAGAAGTAGTGTGGCCAGCAGGAGTAGGGAAGCGATTGTTCCCCTGTACTCAGCAGTGGTGAGGCTGCAGCTTGAATACTGTGTGCATTTTTGGGACCCTCAGTACAAGAAAGACATTGAAGTGCTGAAGTGCATCCAGAGAAGAGCAAGAAAGCTGGAGAAGGGTCTGGAGTACAATTCTTATGAGGCACGGCTAAGGGAACTAAGGTTGTTTATCCTGGAGAAAAGGAGGCTGAGGGGAGACCTTGTCATTCTCTACAACTACCTGAAAGGAGGTGGTAGAGAAGTGGGTGTCGGTCTCTTCTGCTAAGTAACTAGTGATAGGATGAGAGGAAATGGCCTCGAGTTGAATCAGGGAAGGTTTAAATTGGATATTAGGAAAAAAATTATTCACCTAAAGGGTTATCAAGCGTTGGAACAGGCTGCCCAGGAAGGTGGTGGATTCACCATCCCTGAAGGTATTTAAAAGACATGTAGATGTGGCACTTAGGGACATGGTTTAGTGGTGGACTTGGCAGTGTTAAGTTTATGGTTGGACTCAATGATCTGAAAGGCCATTTCCAACCTAAATGATTCTATGTCTTGATTACAGCCTATAAGCATCTCTAATGGAGGAAAGATTTTTGACAGTTTATGTCTCTTGAAATTTAGTAAGTAGTAACAAAAAAAAGAACTAAATTTGTCATACAAATCTTGATAAATTCAGGGTGAAAATAGGGGGGACTATCTTAAACTATGTATGCACCCACAAGATAGCACAGTTCCCAGCTTCAAGTCATGCTGTGAACTTCTCAGAATTTTTCTCCAGTCATTTTTGGTTTTGGCAGTGGTGTTATAGATGGGTAGAGCCTAATTTATACAGAAAATCAGAGAAGTATAGTAATTCATTCTTTGTGTTCTTAGGAGTCTCTGAACATAGCAGTACAACTAGCAAAAATATTAGTATTAACCAAATGATGTTTAGAAACAAGCCTGTCACTAATTCCTTACAAATATTCCTATTTCCCCATTATACAACAAAAACTGGTATTCCTTTTCTATCTGCCACATTATAAAACTTCTAGCTTTCAGTTCCTTCCAGTATTCATCGACTTTCTATCACCTTTCTAATGAACTATCTGTCCAACACTTCCAACAGACACATGGACGTGCCAGCTCACTATCTTGGATGGTTTCAGAAAAACAACCAGAAGTATTGCTTTGGATTCACTTATTTTTTAACTTCCATGTTATACCATATTTTATTTATAACTACTGTTTGCACTCCAAAGCCAACTACTTATATCCATCTCATATTGCTTACATGAATATATTAGCCTTTCTTATTTTACCCCAGCATTCATCTGTTTCCTCCATGTGTTTCTTGCTATATCTTGTGTAACACACTAACAGTGAAATATCTCCAGCATATAAAAATATTGAAGTACTCAGGTACCCGTTATACTTAGAAAATAAATGGTTTTCATATACCCTTACATAATTCTTATGCTTTTAATGGCTTTTTTTTTACATTTTAATTTTTTTTTCCCCTAAGTAGTTGAACTCACTGCCTGTTTTAGAAGAATACTGAAGGTGGTTTCTAAAACATCATATATGTAGTCATTAGGTTAAATATGCATCCTTTCTTCACATTCTTCAGTAGTTCTCTTACTGCCTTCTTGTGACAGGATGATTTTATTAGAAGAAATTTTTAAATTCCTTTTAAACAAATAGTGAATGGTTCCATTTACAGAGAAAATGTTTAGCCAAAGGCTGAAAGCTTAAAAAAAAAAAAAAAAAAGAAGTTTTCCTTTGGAGCAAGAAGACCAAATGTCTCATAGGGAGGAAAAAAACATTGTTTAATTTCAGAAAAGATAATGCTCAAAGGAACTTTAATCTTTCTGCTATGTTTGAGCATTTCATATCTATGGGTTCTTTAAAAAGTCTAAAACTCTCACCATTTGACTAAGATAATTGATCCCAGCTATGCCTCTGGAATTAGTTCTTATAGATTTGATTTGGATGAATCACATGACTAGAAGCAGGACTGCACCCAGAGTCAGTACATACCAGATGGTAAAATAGCCAAATACATTTGTAAACAGCTCCCTAGGCTAAATCTCTGCATCAACAGCTGGAAGAGGGTATTCAATATGGTTAGTGTCTTTTTTTTCTGTGTGGATACCAACTGTTACTGGACATTTGCTGCGCTTACTAAATACTGGGAAGAACCTTGATGCATATGAGGCTTTATATATATATTTTTTAGCCCTTCATATGTGGCAGATGTTGGCTGAAAACACTTAGGCAAAAAGCAAGTAGATTAAAAACTTCTTCAATAAATTATAATATAATTTAAATGAGAAAATTTACATCAGACATCTTCTCAGAATAATTATGAAACAATTACCTAATAATGAAGCTTCCAAGCTTTTACTAACAGATGGTCAGAAGCTGAAATATATTGGATCATAGATAATCAGCAAATTTAATACGAAGGGTAAATGCAGCAATCTATCATCCTGCTATAACCCACTGTACTATAATGTACTTGCTATAACTCCAAGATCAGAGGAACATTCCAAGGTCTCTAATCTAATATAGGGATGATACAGAGGTTCAGAGACAGCATTTCAGAAAGTTGTCTGAACTTGGAGCTTTACAGCAGCTACATTTTTTACATACAACAAGCTTAGTTATCTCACCGTAAAAACAGTCTTAAGACAACTTCAGGACTCATTATGTTTCATGTCTAATTACTGTAGGAGTACAAATTACTTGACATAGGTTGTCATTCTAGAGAGTGATAGCTACTTCTTCTTTTATGTTAATTTTATCTTAACCCTTTTATAAAATGTTAAATAAAACTAAGAGTGTGTATTATGTATTAGTCAAATGAGATATATAATGTCATTTAAGTCTATAATAAAGTCAGAGTTGACTACTGATGACTTCATACAAATTATGAGTTCTTATGCCTTCAGTATGTCTCATGAATGAACAAGGCCTTACAGAAATGTTTATCTAGAATAGTTACAAGTAGTAACTACCTATAAATAATAATACTTGAGCAACTTCAGCATGATCCTTGATGCTGGTCCTGCATATACTGATAAACCTTCAACCCTACACTTGAGAATCCTCTAAATCAGAAGTCAGAACAATCCATTACTTAGCAGTAAGAGTAGAGTCAACCTAGCAGGGTGAACATAGAGTAGCGTCTGTCTGTATTCAGATAATACTGGAGCTTGATCCATTTGAACAGGGCAGCAGGGGAGGAAATAAGCAATCTGAATGAAGTGCTGTAATGGCAGTGCTAGTAACTAGTAACTTCTAGTTAAGACCTGCACATAGGAAGTATAAATAGATCAGGACTAAAATTCAATGTTCAGTCACAGTATGATGTAAGATAAAAACGGTGAATACTTAATTATGTTGATTTATTATCAATAAAAAGATGCTAGCAGTTACCCAATTGTGATTTATTAATATTTTTCTAATAATGTAATATTTAGTAATATAAAATTACACTCATCAAAATCTATCATTTACTCATGCGAATGTAAGTAGTTTTATGCCTTGTGCATTATGCAAAGTGTTATTCTACTCCAGCTGTACAGTCAGTCACATAGTAAAACCAAAAGGAGTTTTAATTACAGTTTTAATTTCCATATTTATTTAAAGTCACCCTTAGCAAGGCCTTGATTTTATTTTCTTGGTAAATTACACTCATTTCCTGTATGGTATTATAATATCTTCTAGCAGGCATTAAATCTTTGTATTTGTAGACTTTCTTTATAATATCTTAGGTCTGTGAAAAACAGCTTCAGAAGCCACATCTCTTAAATGTATTTTTCCATGTATGTGTAATAGACAATCAGTGAATAGGCTGTTTAATGCACAGAATTATAGATGGCTTCAGAAAGGAGAAGGGACAATCAAAATAATTATATGAGTGTCTTATATAGAACATAGGTTGGCTTTAAGCATGTACATCCAAAAAGCCATCTCAAAAAAGTCTCTTTTACTATACGCCTGTAAGTATCCAAAATTTTTAGGCATCTTATTTTCACCTTTTGTGCATTCTCTGGAAACTAGCAGTTTTCTTTGTGTGCTCTGAACTGCCTTGATGTGAACAATAAGATACCTTTTTTTGATGTTGAAATCAAGGAACCAGGTGGAATGAAGCCTAAATCTCCTGAGAGCATCCAGTGAATGCATTCAAAGCATGCCTAGCAAAAGTTATTCAGATAGGGCTCCCTGAAAATGCCAGTAGAGCAACATTATTTTTTCAAGTGAAGATGGTACATAACTTCTGTAGTGAAAAAATCATGTGGCTCAGGAGGTGAATGGTCTATTCTGCAGTTCAGTAACTAGGACACCTAGTTGATGAGTCCTGATTTCCCAGGAATATTGTTGCTTTAGCTTGATAATGCTTTCATAGAAAAAGAGCATATATGCATAGGTGAGTATCCCAACCATAACGATACAGAATTCTCTTGCTCTGTATCTCTCTGATAGCATGAATATTTCCTTTCTTTCTTAATACTGGCCTAGAAAAGAAAACAATGAATAATACAGTTTTGTTGTGTCAGCTTCATGAGCTTCCTTTTATCTCTTCAGAAGGCAAAGATACAGAGAGTGCTGCTTTTCCATCTAAATCCTCGGGCATGAGAAAGTGTAAGTTCTTAATTTTGAGATGGTGTGTCACTGCTTTTTTACAGGAGCACTGTCATCTACACAGCTTCAAGATTGTTTCACGTTACTCCCTCTTTTGACTGATACACTTGAGAAATGCAGTCCAGCTTTTCTGTACACTTTCGTAGAATCATAGAACAGTTTGGGTTGAGAAGGGCCTTTAAAGGTCATCTAGTCCAACCCCCTTGGCAAGGAGCAGGGACATCTTCAACGAGATCACCGTTGAGTCCCAAACCATTGAATCCCTTCAAAATTTGGTAATGTAGAGCCTGTGTGAGGGTTTGCCACCCAGGGACAGGCCTAGCACAGCAGTAATGTCTGGGGAGCACCCACCCCTGCACAGACCCCTGGCCTCTCTGGTGCCCTGCTCACCCTGTGGCCCCCAGCCCTGATACCACCACTGGCTCCCCATTGTCCCTATATTAATGACTCTCGACTCATTTTCCATGCGGTAGCAGAGAAATGCCCCAGTCCCATGTACCACCTTTGTCTTCATTCCCAGCCTGCAGAGCACAGGACCAAGTGACTTCCTGGTAGGAGTTCGGTGCTGAGGGAGGTGTCTCTCCTCCCTATGCAGCATCGGCAGCACCAGCAGCATGCTAGGAGTCCTGCTACCCTGGGAGTAAGACTTGCCCAAAGGGATGGGAGCACTCAGGAAGGTGTGAGACTGAATTTTGGGACTTTTGTCTCAAAGCTTGGTTGCACGGCCGCAAGTATGCCTGACAAGGACAACTGCAAGGTCTCAACGGCACCCTGCGCAGCTTAAGACATCTGATCTCGTCTGTATCTCAGTCTTGCTTGAGGTGATTGAACCTGAAATGAGAGGTTGGTCTAGCCACCCCTTGCCTCCTAGACTTGTCTGAGGTCGGTTAGAATGCAAGGGTGTTGGATACCTGGAGAGCCAGAGGAACTTAGTGAACAATCCAGACCGAATGGAATTGTTATGTTTTTGAGTAGCAGGCTTCAAGGACATCGATGAGGCCGCCTGTGAGATAGTAATGAATCTGCTTGTGAGAAAGTAACAAAGCAACCTTGAGACAGACACTTCCTCAGATGAGGTCATCTATTCTAGCTCCTACACAGTCAATGGAAAGACATCTCCTGGCTTGTATCTAATATGCATGATTAGATCCTGCTTCAAAACACCACCTATGATAGAAATAATATCACTCTGTGGGGAAATGTTAGAAAGGAACCTTACAAGGCTAGTGGAGGTTACATATGAACAGGGGCCTGGGAAGATACAGTGTTTAGTTAGTATCAGCTTACCTAGACTAAATCCAACTGTTTGATGGTCCTACCCATCACTGGATTTCTAAGCAGTGGCAGCACTGAAATTGTCTGGAATGCTGAGAGTCTGTGGTTGGCATTGTGGAGGCTTTGGAGTCTTACGAGTGAGTGTCACAGTTGTTCATGTCCTTAAGCAGTGAAGTGTCACTCCTGTATTGATTTATACGTATTCTGCTGGGGCATGGTGATGGAGGTGAAAGATGCAGGAGTAAAAGGTACTAACCTGGAGTTTCCAATTTCCAGATGTCATCACACTCTTATGTTAAAATCTATCAAATAACAAAATGAGAGCTGTAGAGATTAATTACTAAATGGCAGCAGTGGCAAAAAATTGCGCTGCTGGTTTGTGTTTTTTATGTAGGTTACAGCCAGTAGTTCAGAGGCTTGCTGTGACCTCAGTGTTTTCACTCCTTCTCTTCCCTGTACATCATTACTCCCATAAGAATGATTAATATAGTGCAGGTGATTTAATGCTATTATGTCTTAACTAAGGGGGGGAGGGGGAAACATAATGGTTTACAAATATAATAAATTTCAATTATTCTGTTAAACCTAGCTGCAGCAGCAGACACAAATGAAGTGAGTGACAGGAACGGCTGCTGTGTTAGGGGAAATCTGGAGGAAAGGTGATGGAAATGATGGGTTGAGCACTGCAGAGGTAAGCTTAGTTCCCCTATTGTAGGCAGGATTTGAGAAGAGGAGGGGAAAGAGATATCTGTATGTAGTGAAAGTTGACTGTAGGAACTGGTAGAATAATACCTGAGGAACATCAATGAAAGAACAGCCTTTAAATTAGAGAATAAATTGTATATTCAGGTACATACTCATTTACGCATGGGAGAGCAAGTGTTAAGTGTTCAATTAACACGTGAGGAGGTACTCATGTTACATACTGCAAGGTATATGGAAACAGGCCTTTGTTGCAGGAGTGGTAGCTTCTACAATTCAAGTACTGTTGTGAAACTAATGTAAAACGTAACATTTAAAACATCTTCCTCTGTATGTTTATGGAGACATAAAGTACATGTAGCTGCACGCATCTGTGCACTCCTTAATTATCTAAAAACTGTAAGACACATATTCTCATTATTTTAAGTGTTGTTTTGGTTTTTAAACAACAATTCTAAATTTTGGACTGAACATTTTTTTTGTATTGAAATTCCAAAATATGGTGGTTCATGATAGTTTAAATGCTTTGGGTTGCCTTTTGTACTATGCTGCTGAAAACATGTTTATGTAGCTCAGTGATCAGGTAAGTACTTTAATAGATGCGTATTTCATATTAAAGAAAATACTATAATTTCATACAAGTATAGGTAAGTCAGAATATAACATCTAGATTTCAATTTAAAAATTTCCTTTTTTTTTCCCCTTTCTTCCACAAAACCTTTCAATACTGTGGAAGTCACATTCTTTCCACAAAATACTACCTTGCAGACATTTCTTTGTCTCCTCTTATGGCTTCTGATCCTGCATTGTTCAAGAATAAATAGTTACTTGTAATCCTTTTTCATAATATGCAATATGATATTGTGCAAAAATCTTAAACTTCTTATAAGAATGATCCCAAGAATCAGCATTCATTAATAAGTACTCCTTTGTGATGTACCATATATTGACATTGAATGCAGAAAAATCAAAAGGTTCTTTTTTTCTCTCAGTCAAAATTCCTCTATTAACTGCTGTAGATACTAATATCCTTCTATGCACCCTTAAATAACTGTGACTATAAAATCCATAGCCTAGACCTCTAGGTAATTTACAGAAGAGAGTAAAAGGCACTTCAACAGCAGCCATATGTCAAATCATAGCACTGAGGAAATATCTTCCTGGTGTTTTTTAATTAAAAAAAAAAAAAAAGGATGCCTTCAGGTGTTTATTTTCTTTACTATAAAGCTTTAAAAACAGTGATACTGAAATCTTAACATTTCTGTTAAATTATTTAAATGAACCCTGTTGAGTTCAGAAGCAGATTTGCAAGACACATCAAAGGACAGTTAAAAAACTAAAAAATACCCCCTCAAAAATTGAATTCATTCCAGTGCTTCACAACATCATTTTATTTCATGTTTTGTGTTTTGCCTTTTTTATGGATCTTTGCTTGAAGCAAACGGGAACCATAATTAGCTAATTAAAATTCTAAGGCTCAAATATTATTGACCTTTTATTTTTTGCAGTATTGGTCGGCAAGCATAAAATAGTTGTCTTCTCCTCATCTACTTGGGGCTTTCCAGGGCATGACTTCTAATTGCATTCTCAGAAATCAGCACCCCTAGTAATTTTAATATAGGGCACATGCTATTATTTCCTCCTTGCATGGCATTTGCTGAGCTAGCAAGCAGGAAGACACAGAACTGGGAAGGCTTGTGAATGAATACTAATTGCATGGGGACACATCTTTGTACTTACTTTCTCTACTTGTGTACGCAGGGGAGGAAAACTGCATTTGGTATTCCTGATATTTTGAGAGGCATGGAACGTTTTTTTAAACAAAGCAACCACCTCTCACCTTGTAAAAAACCCCTCAAACTATAAATCAAAGACAAAGTAGAGACACAGATGGATGTTTTTCTCCCTTTACAGATCACCTTTGAAGAGCTGCTTTCATTCTGACTACTTCATTTGCATTTTTTATAAAATAATATTAAAGTTGAATGTTATGTTACTGATGAAACCTGACTTAGCATACAGCCCAGACTGCAGTTTAGGCATTGCATTACTTCTAAAGCAAGCAGGCTGCTCCTACTTAAGAGATTGTCTGACTTGTTGCAGAATCACCTGTAAATGTGTAGTAAACCCATGGAGCTTCAATCGTTTTCTTATCTGTTCTACTGCCCGCAGGAGAGTCATTACTGAAGTATTTACAGCTGTCACAACAGTTAATGCAATCTAGGTGTAGTTACTTGTTTACTCATTGATGTGATGTGACAGTTTAATAATAACCATCATAATCACAGTTATACAGGACCAGAAATATTCTTCTACCCTGTGGAGATGCTGTTTTCATCTTCTATCAAAGGCATTGTATCCAGTCCTTTAAATTATAGTGCTTCGCTGGAGGCATTATAGGATATTTTTAGCTTTATCAGCAACTTGAAAACACACTGCTTTGTCTGTTTCCCCAAAGAGGAAGAAAAAATGGCAAAGATTTTATTTTTTTCAGATGAAATGGGATATTAAATAGTAAAAAGTAAAAATGAAAGTTCTCCCAAAAGGCGAAAACCTAAAATCAGTTATAAAGGTGTTAAATCCTAGAACAAGAAAGAAAAAATTAATGACACAAGGATTAACTGTGACAAAAAAAAAGCAGAGCAGTTTCCAGTATACTCAAATGTACTTATTTACTGCTACATTTACTTAGCATTTTTTCTGTTTTCTATCAGGTTCAGACGCAATTGATGATTTTTAGCAGCAGTCTGAAAGGAAGATGCCTTGGTGGCCAAAGAACAGGATTCCTATGGGTATAGATTTGGATATTTTGCGTGACTGATCCCAAATCTCCTCATTTCACCTGCCTTGTAATCACATACAACACTCAAGAGATGGGAAAATGTTAGACAGTCAGAGAGTCCTTCATTTCTCTTTCATAGCACGGTGAAGTAAGAAACTCTCGAATGGTAACAGAGCAGACCATTGCATTTGTTAAGCTCTTAATCTTAGTGTCAACCAAAGCCTCACCAGACGAAATTTGTCTCTTGCAGTTGTGTGAACATTTGTTCTGTAGAAGCTCACTTGAGATGCTGCAGTTGGATCTCATGTCTATCCGTGACTGGCACATTAAAAAGCCAGAAATAAAGCCCTTGTGTGGCTACTCAGTGTGAATGCATTGACAGATCCATCCAGGAAAGAATTAAACTGAAAGCTTTAAATGAAAAGGCAATGAATTTATAACAGGATTATACAGCAGCTTGGATCAAGTTTGTACAATGCTAAACTGAGAATTCAAAGAAAAACAAAAGAGGGCACAAAGTATTGCCATTTATAATTGGCTAATGACACTCCAGCAACAAAGGAATTTTGCAGCAGCAGCAGATTCTCACGTAGTTAGAAAGACTGAAGAGGACTTCAGTGCCTGTGCTTTACTAGTTAGCTTTACTAAAAGACAAGTCCCCAGGTGGCAAATTATATCTAGTATTTTCTGTTCCTCAAAACTTGCAGATATTTTTAGTCAGAGTATTTTTTTTTTCTTGCTGTTCATGTGCATCAAGTGTGGCCTAAAGTTCGTGACAGTTTTAGACCAGTAGGATAAAGGTTATTTTCAGCTGATCAACAGGCTGTACAGGAAACCTTTAAGAACTTTCATAAATTAAGGGATTTTCATACCCAGAATCTTTACCTCCTTGTACTTTATTTTTAAAGTGATTTGGAGCTTCTTTCATAATGGTAGGAATAGATTAAATAAAATACTCTATATAGAATTTTGCATACAAATCAAATCCCAGATGATACAAGTACCAAATTCAATGGGAAAACATAGCAAAGGGAGACAGAAATTAAGAAGTACAAGTTAGGAAAGAAAAAAAGCACTTTCAGACAGGATATAAAATGAGATGTTGATGAGGCAAAAGGACACAGGAAGGCTGTCATTTCAGATATAAGGTACACGTTGCTCCAATTAAAAAAAAAAATAGTTTTTTGTCTTTTTTTTTTTTTTTTAAACTCTAGCTTTCAACTAGCTTTCAACTAGAAGTGTTTACCCTTCAGCTGTCATCTCAACTGACTATTCATATACTGTACTAGGCTATAAAATCAGTCTCTGCTGCTATAGAACATTTTACCAGAGATTAGACCTTGGGCAAATAATGTCTTTGGTTGTTTCACACAAATACTGCATACAAAACGCTTTCAATTGTAATGTTTAATGTAATTTTTTTTTATTATTTTCTATTGCAAATAGATATATATAGATATCAAGTAATTGACCCTCTCCTTTTAGAAATGTCACTGTCACATCTGTCAAAAGTGTGGCTTGGAAAATAATAGTAGTTGCTTCCCTAGAAAGTAATCCTTGCAAAAGAAACTGCCTTTAGGAACAGGCATTTAGTCTTTAGTTTGCATTCACCTGTAAGCGTCCTTAAGAAGAGCCATCTTTGGCTACTTTTGACGAGCTCTCACAGCAGGCATCATTGACATGCCATTTTCCACAGTCTGTGATGCTTCACAGGATTCTCAAACTTTATGTTGCTTGCAGGCAGTTGCATTTGTTCAGGTTGTTTGAGAGATGTTTGGAAGAAGGAGGAGAGTTTGAACATCTTGGGCTTTGCAGAAGTCTCCCATGTCCCATTAGTGTCTGCTATCCCAGAGGTAAATCTGTCCTTTCTTCTGTAGCAGTGTGGGCCACAGGCAAAACCAGAACTCCAATGTCACCATCACATTCTCCAAACTGATCTCCACTTTCATTAGTGCTTTCTAGACTACCCTCTCCTTCTCTAACAAGTCACATAGTGGTTGAAAACCACACAGTAGTTTTAGAGCAGATACCCCATGTTTTCTTCCTCCACTGCGAGTCCAGGTTGATTCCTATCACCATTTTACCTTCATTTGCCCCCCATCCCAAGCAACCATAGTCTAATTCCTCACCCTTTCTGAGACTAGCAGCTTCTTTCACAAGATGCTTTTTGTCTTCAGTAAGATTCCTGGCACAGGCAGCAGCTGCAGATCTAACTCTCTCATTACAATAAGTTGCAAGTAATCAAACCTGGGAAATGAAAACATATGCTATTACATTCTGAAAATGCGCATCATTCAAAACACTGGAGTAACTCACCACCACACATTTTCAGATAGTTGATGAGAGAGTACAGATATTACCATAGGTAACTTAAAGCTGTGGCCGCGTGGCTTTTTTTCTATTTTTTTTTCTCCATCCTCTCCCATGCTCCCAATTTTTTAGAGAATTTGTGATGATTTGGCCACTTGAAAAAACCACAATCACGAAATCTAGGCATAGGGAGTGCATAAATATTGTATTCAGTTCTGAGAGGAACATTTAGCCAAGGCTAAGGCTATGTTTAGAAATTATTAAACCTGTCACTTTAAGCTCTACCTACCCTCACTTTGACACTGATAAGTAAACTCCTGCTGCCTAAGTGTTTTAAAGGAAATTTTTCTCTTGAGGAATGTCAGACCCACTGCTTTAAATGTTACTTCCCACTGCAGTGTTCATGAAAAGTCTGTTTGCCAGGATTATTTAAAAAAAATCCATGTAATTCCTTTTCTTATGGACACACATATCTTGAAATCTACCTGTATTTGCAGTTACCATATTAAAAATAATAAGCAATGCTTTTCTTTCACTAATGGCTGCATAAAACCTCTATCTGGTGCCACATCAGCAAATAAGCTTCAGTGAAACCAGTGGAAAGTTTCTGACAATTCAGTGACATGAGATTAAGCTTCAGTAATTTTATTCTGTGTCAGGTCTAAATGTTTAACAATTTTCACAGCAGTCAATCAAGCCTGTTTATTTTTACCTTGTTCTTTCTTTCTCTCTCTCTGGTGTAAATTGGGAACAATCCTCTCTGAATTCAGCAGTTACAATAGACTAAGGAGAGAATAAGACCACTTTTGCACTAGCTTTGTCTCCGACAATACGAACAAAACCACGCTCCGGTGTGTGTGAGGTGGGCCCAGCCGCCCCCAGCCTCCCAGACTCGTCTGAGGTCGGCTGGAACGCAAGGGGGCCTTCCTCTCGTCCGAAACCGGAACGTGACAGTCAGAAACCCTGCTAGTCAGCGTGACAACAACTATGACCACTTTTTTTCCCTTTGGCCTGATACAGTCATTTTATCATGACCTCAGGTCACAGTTCTTGTCTAACATTATGCAGTACCCAGAGGTATTCACACGCCTGGTCTATACCACATAGATAATTCTCACTGAGCTATTTGGGAATTATTTTTTAGAATTTTGGTGAATTACGACTAATAATTTTGAAAAATAATAATTTGACACTCATATTTTTGTAAATAAGTTAATATTATGAGATCATTCTAAATTTTCCTTCTAAGTATTGGTATGGTGTCTCCTTGTTTATTTTTAATACAGTTATTGTACCATGGACACTTTTTCTTCATCTGTATGGCAGATGTGCAATGTGTTTTGCCATGTGATAGGGAAATTGAGTAGGTGACCTTTCAGAGTACCTATTTTTCATGCTTCCTTATTTAAAACAAAGGCAGCTTCTCGGGATATGCAATACACATGCATCCTGTTTTCACTGTGTCTGTTTTAAGATGAGGTAATATAGATATTTAAGAAAAAAATTAATAAATATATGTGTTGCAAATCTTTTGTAGAAAAGATGGAGAATATTGCAATTTATAGATGTTACCTGTTTCTGTGTAGTGTAGCTGAATTTTAACTGGCTTCATTGCTGCTCTTTAAAAGCTGATATATGGGATCTTTGATTACATCTTTTACATTTTCTAATTTATTTTATAATTTGACAATGCGGGTAGTTTAATTCTTTAATTGAAGTACATTTTTATTATATTCTATTAGTTTGTAAGACATTTTTCATCGTTCATCTTAGTTATGTGGATATATTAAAAGCTCCTTTAGAGCATATGCATCCTTTCCAGGTTCTTCTCTTCCTCAGTGCATTTGAAAGTGAGTCAATCATTTAGTGTACTGAAAAGAAAGAACTTTTCCAGAAAACTGATGGAGTCTATAAGCCAGTTGCCTATGAAGTAGAGTTTAGTCTTCTTTTTATTACAACAGTGTCACTTTTTGTACTATAAAATGATAGTATGGTAAAAATGTGATGACTATGTTTCTGATACAGTGCTTAGGTATATGTCACTGGAACTTGATCCTCTTTTAACTGAAATCTGCTCTATTTTGTCAATTTTCTGTGCTGCTGCAGGCAAAGGAAGGAACATAAAGATAACCTCTCCATGTTGTTTTCCAAAGTCTTGACTTTTCTCTAGATTTTCAAATTCAGTGTGAAATTTGCTGCACAACATCTTTTCAGCAAAACGTCAGTGTCAGTGACCTCCAGACTACTCAGAAACATTTCAAGTGCAGTGACCTTTTGCTAAATCCAAGTGGTCATTCCAAAGAAACCAACTTAGATTCTTGGTCTTGTGCACTCCAGTGCCTAATATTTTTCTCAAGGGCCAACTAGCTCTTCACTTTCAGCTGCTTCACTTTTTTTTGGTGTTCACTGAAAATCTAAAAGGAAATAATTTGCACTGAGGAGCTCACAGTATCAGCTCTGGTTAAAATCATAGCTTAAGATCTCCAGATCAATCCAATGGCTGATCTGTTCTTGTGCTATGCTTCTAATAGCAATCATTAACAGATTCTTACATGTAGATGTGGAGCTGCTTATAGTGATCCTAACCATAGCACTACCTCAGCTGGTGAGAGCCTTGCTATGTATCTGGAGGGATCAGATCCATGTCCCAGATCACAGACAGTGATATCTTACTTGTTGGTTCTTCATAAACTTCAAAAGGTCTGTTTCTTTTCTAGCCCTCTAACAGGAAAGCTTCTGGATTTTTTTTTTTTTTTTTTTAAGAGATGGGAAAAAGAGGACATTGTTTCTCTCATCACATTAGGTCAAAGCAATCCTACTCACTTTGGGCTGCTGTGAAGCCAGGGGCATAAAGATTTCAGGGACAACAGCATCCTAGAAATTAGAGTTGCTAATCTTCAATTTGTAGTTAGAAATAAAAACAAGATAAGGAAAAATTTATTTAAGTACCATTGAATGAGATTTAGTCTAGTGAATGTTCTGTCTTCACTATCCAGGGCGTTTTTTTTTAAACTACTTTTAGTTATTAAATGGTTAGTATTTTTTAATAACAATTTCATTTTTAGTAACTGTTTGCTTATTAAATAGTCAATATATTAAAATATACTACTGTAGTACCCACTTTGTAGAGATATTTAAAATAAATTAACCAAATATATGTCAGCTATAACTTTTAACTTTAGAAGTGAAATAAAAATAAGTTCACCATGAGGACTAAATGAAAGTGTAATTTTCAAGTGAAAAAAAATTGCAAGAGCTTCTATTAGTGTGAGTGTTAATATTCCAGTATTGTAAGGTAAGTATAGATGGTGTTAAAAGATTAAGGAATTAAAAGTTATTTTTAGATCAAACCCCATAATTTTTAAATGGATTTTTTAAACTATTTTTGAGCTTTAAGCCTCATAATTTCAGATTTTTCTAAAGCAATCTTGAGAGAAATATTTTAAAGCAAATTTTCATACATTTACAAGAACCTGAGATATAAAAATGCAGTAAATTAAAAAGATTTAGAATGAAATATCCAGTGATGTAAATAATGTTGTTTCAGGCTCTGATTAACATCTCTTACACTTGCAAAACTGTCTTCTGCCTTAGGATTTTTCATGCTAGAAGCAGAGATTGTTCGCAAGTTTTGGATTTAAAAACTTGCATCTTTAAATTAAAAAAAAAAAATGGTTAAAAGAAGGTATTCATAACACAGTACTCAAATGAAGATTTACTTTCTCTCCAACATGCAATTCACTGAAAAAGTTTTTTATTGACTTCTGGGAGTTTCTGATGTATCATGAAAATATGAACTTCTGTGAACTTCCAGAGAACAACAAAGAAGCCTGAGGAAACCAGACCACTACAGCTGCTGCATTTCTTCATAGCTCAGTTGAAAGGCTACATAAAATATAGGTTTCCACAGCTGCAGAACAGGTGGGCCTTGCAAGGCTCCTGTGATCCTTGATCTGGAGTATTGCACATATTTATAAGGTTACTAGATAAAGCGAGATTTACAGGTTCTAGGAGACATACTCCTGATTCGGGGGCCAGGCTTCAAGGGCTCAATTTTAGCTATGATGCCACTTTTTGGTCTCTCAAATCTGATTTTTCTTTCTCTGTTCTTGAAGAACTCTAAAAAATATCAGAAAATTCAAAACTGTCATAATGTTTTTTGACCAATTCTCCTTGAATTACTGTTTAGAATATATTTTTTTTTCTCTAGTGATCAAAAGACTGTTGTTTTCAAATCATGCAAAATAAAGAACAGAGATGCAAATTCCCCTGTGACTCTCAGCTCACTGTACTCAGATTAATCCTGGAATTAGAAGTCCAGGAGATAAATTTAGGTGACAAGATGCAGAACCAGTATAGAGGTCTGTGCTCAAGACCTGTGACAAAATGGGCATACTAGTGTGGGCTAATATGAGTTTGGGACATCACGCTTCATTTTGCTGAATGTTTTAGTCTTTGTGGTTCAGTATTCAGACTTCAAGTCTATGAATACTCAAAATATACAGAAAGATTGAGAAATAATATCTTAATAGTAGAAATTGTTAAAAACCTTGCATTTTATAGAAACATATTGCATCACAGGTTTACATCAAAGGATAATATTTAAAGATACTTATAACTCTAGTTAAGTCTTGAAACCCATACATCACATTAAGGTTTGTAATTACTTTCATAAGTGCACTATACAATTCCATTTTTTACTTCTGATATAACCCTGCTTGGTTAGTTGTTCCATTTCCCATCAGCGGGAGAAAATGTTCAAGTCTTCCTTACAATAGCCAGATTTGTACAGTAGCTGTTACAATAGCATAGAATAAAACCATCTTTCCAGATTATTCCCTCTCTGTCCTCGCTTTAGACTATTTTGATTTGGATTTGAGTTTGCCGTAGATTCTGACCTTGCTACCAGCATCCATATGTCAGAGCCAATGTGCACCAGAACCTGAAAACAGAGAAAGAAATAAGTGACTTATTCATATTAAACCCAATGTGATGAAATTAATTTTATGTAGATTAACCTTGTTAGGTAAACCATCCTCAAACTGACAGATTTAGGAGGTTTTGGTGGTGGTGGCGGGCAGGGTGGGGGAGTTGCAAGTATTTCAGTCAATAAAAGTGAAGATGCTCCCTATTTCTGTACAATACCTTTATATCTGAGACCTAAAATTAATTATGGTACTTGAAAGCAAGCAGTGAAATTGGGTCATTCTGAGGTGAAGCTGCTTAGCACCTTCGTTGTTCAATTTTAAAAGCACTAGAATTAATCAACTTTAAACTTAGTTTTATATTAGCATTTCTATGTTTAACATTAATTTATTTGTTTTACATAGAAGGAAAAGTATAATCTAGACTTATTTTAGGAGACTGTCTTCATCCTGCTGGCTCTTTATGTATTCTTGGTTTACAAGTAATTAGTTTATCACTGCTCTGAAACAATGAGGGATCATGCCAGATCATCAGTGTACAATTAAATTTAAAAGAGATTATTTCAAACTGTCAGTTTGGATTTTTAGTTCAGCAAGATGACAATGGGATCTGCAGAGAACAGTAACAGCACTACCATAGTGACCAATTGTGAAGCTGCTCTGACATTTCATGGTAATAGCAAATGATGGGATTAATTTAAAATCACTGACAAGATTTATGAGAGTTCACAGAAACCTACATCAGATCAGACAGATAGATTTAATTTACTCTTTATTTATGACATATATATATAAATTCTCTATATAAGACATTCTGTCTATCTCAGAGAATTGGGCATACTGGAGTATAACTCTATATATCTAGCTATGGGCACAGTATATTAAGTGTGCGCAAATAATTCCAATTTCAGATGTACAAGTCAAGACTGCTAATACAATATCCTGTCACATCAGTAAGAGGGTGTAAAAGATGGTTTTGGTTAGCAGAGCTCCATTTTGAACAATTAAAGGATGCTTCCAGGACACATGGGATTTGTGCCCGTGAAGACCTGAAGTTAGCAGACTAATTCCTCTAGAATTCTTCTACAGTCCAGGCGACCACTTTCATTTGGGAATGGAAGGACCACCAAAAGTTTAGGTTGCATGAATTGCCTGTTGGAGTTCTGTATTTCTTGAATGACTTGTAGAAATAGGCTAAGATAACCTAGTTGTCTAGAGTTCAGCTTGCAGAGCACAGCCACTGGACACAACAGTCTGGCAGCATTTTCTGCAAAAGGGTATGTAGAAGGGGCCAGCAGCTCTGCTGGAAACAGCATCGCTGGGCTCCACAACGGGGTGATGTGCCATGATATAATCCCCAGCACCAACTGGAGCAACTTTCCCTGTAACAGCAGAGGCCTTGGCTCAAACTGAGTTCCTGAGTGAATTCTGCAGGTCTGGGATGCAGTGGTGCCTAGGGCAGCAGGAGATGGTCTTTCCTGCAGGAGGTGTGTGTTGTGTGGGATATGTGTCACTAATGGAGCTGAAGGGGAAAGTCAAGAGACACAAGTGGCAAGCTCTGCTGCAGGGGATGGAAGCCCTCATCTGCTGACCTGACTTCTTGTCTAGGGAGTTTTGCTTCTTGCTAGGGCCTTGAATCTAGGGTGTTGTGAAAAGATTGCTGAGGCTTGTCTGGCCCTCAGACTATTATGCTCTGCTGCTCTTCCATATGGGTACCAATGAAACTGCCAGGGGAGACCTGGAGCACCCCAAACATGACTACAGGGCACTGGGGGTGAGGGTGAAGGGCATGGGGTCCCTGGTGGTTTTCTTCTTGATCCTGGCAATGATAGGGAAGAGCTTGAGGAAAAATGGATGGATTTTGTGGGTTAACAGCTGGTGTCAACAGCAGAGGTTTGGGTTTTTTTTGTGGCTGTGGAACCCTCTTTGAGGATCTAAAACAGCTAGGAAGAGACAGGATCTACCTGTCTATGCAGGGAAGAAGTATTTCTGCTAACTGGTGGGTCAACCTCACAAAGACAACTTTAAATAAGGAACAGCGGAGGAGGGAGAGGATGACTCACAGTCAAGTGAGAAACTGGTGAACTAGATTGAACTAGTGAACTAGTAAAGTGTGCAGTGTGCTGTGGAGAAGATAGGCCTTATAACCAATGAAATAACACTGAAGGGGACCCATCTCAAGTGTTTCAGGCTTTCACAGCAAAGAAAGCTAACAGCATACTAGGCTGTCTTAAGGAAGAATGTTGTCAGCGAGCAGAGGGGTATGATCTTCCTCATCTGCCTAACCCTGATGAGACACATCTGGAGTGCTAGGTCTAGGCCTGGGCTCTTTAAGTACCAGACTGATAAGGACTTCTGAAGTGAGTCCAGAAAAAGGGCTACAAAGATGATTCAGGGTCTGGAGTATCTGACAAACGATGGGAGGCTGAGAGATCTGGGACTCTGGGGAAAAGAGAGGACTCAGAGGATTCTTACCAATATGTAGAAATAACTGATGGTGGGAGTAGGGAAAATAGAGCCAGATTCTTCTCAGTGGTGCCCAGTGACAGGAGAAGAGGGAACTGAACAAACTGAAATGCACAAAATTCCATTTAAACATAAAAAAAAAACCTTGGGGTTTTTTTTTGTTTTTTTTTGTTTTTTTAATGGTGGGGGTGTTCAAACACTGGAACAGGTTGCTTAGAGAGGTTGTGGAGCTTCTGTCCTCAGAGATGTTCAAAACCTAACTGGACACGGTCTTGAATAACCTTTTCTAGTTGGCCCTGCTTTGAGCATGGAGCTTGAACTAGGTGATCTTCGGTGATGCCTTCCAAAATCAACAGTGATCTTGTGAATGCCCAAAGTTTAACGGGATAGATTTGAGCCTCTGACAAAAAGATACTATGAGTAAAAGGAGGTAAGAGAACACAATATATGCAAAATTACCAAACATCATCTTAAAAAATACATAATTTGGAGAGTTTTTTTTCACACCGTCAGTATGTAAGGGAAGTACAAAAACTATTGTAGACATCACCTGCTGGATTTTTCTCAAAAAAAGCAATTTTAAATGGAAAAAAAAGCCTAATTAATTTAAGTCAAAACATCTTGCTGAATGGTCTTGCTTTCATGAACTTTTAAAGAAAACAAAGAGATAGCACTGACATATCTAACACAGATTTCTGACAAGTTTCTAGCTAATTCATGGTGGATTTTACAATTACCAAACTTCTCAGTCCCATAGCTACAGCACAGCAACATCACACAATGTTCCATAGAAAGGAACTTGGTAGTTTGGACTCCTTTCACAGAGGAGAGGGTTACAAGTATCATAGTTCATCCCTGATCAGGACCAGACTAGACAGTCTCTCTCTCACTCCCCCCACCCTCCGAGAGAATAGGGGGAGATGATACCAGGAATGGGGAGAAATCCTTAAAGTTACTGTTACGGGCAAAACAGACTTGACTTGGTGAAAAACTATTCATTTATTTCTAAAACTAGCAGGAGAATGAGACAGGGAACAAGATAACCTCCCCCCACCCCTCCCTCTTCCCAGTCTTAACATTATCTCTACTACCTTGCCCCCCGAGCGGCACGGCGGGGGAAGAGGGAATGGGGGTTATGGTCAGTTCATCGTGTTGTTTTATGCCGCTGCTTCATAGCTGGGGGAAGAACTCCTCACATTCCTCCCCTGCTCCATCATGTGGTCCCTCCCACAGGCCACAGTCCTTTGTGAAACTGCTTTGGCGTGGGTCATCTCTTCCACGGGGTGCAGTCCCTCCAGAACAGCTGCCCCAGCGGGCCCTCCACGGGCCACAGCCTCCTTCAGGCCTCCACCTGCTCCGGCGTGGGGTCCTCCACAGGCTGCAGGTGGATCTCTGCCCCTCCATGGACCTCCATGGGCTGCAGGGGGACAACCTGCTCCACCATGGTCGTCACCACAGGCTGCAGGGGAATCTTGGCCAGGAGCTGCATTACTCCTCCCCCTCCTTCTTCATTGACCTTGGTGTCTGCAGCTGTTCCTCTCACAACAGGCTGGCAGATGCCTGTCAGGATCCTTTTTACATCTTATTCACATTTCATCTCCTCTCCTCTCCACTTCTTGCAGCCAGGCCAGGCCAAGTTGGGCCCAGTCAGCTGCCCGGCGGGAGGCCAGAAGGTGAGGCCTGCAAGGCCCACAAGGCTCGCGCCTCCCCTTCTCTGGCCCCACTCAGCTGCCTCACATCTTCTCCTTTTTTTTTTTTTTTTTCTCTGTTTACCCCTTCTTAAATACATTATCGCAGAGGTGTTATCACAGGACATTCTGCTACCAATTGCCTTGGCCTTGGCCAGCAGTGGGTCTGCCCTAAGCCCGGCCAAGTCCACTGAACAAAGGGGAGCAACTTCTAGCAGTTTCTTCCAGAAGCTACCACTTTAGGCCCCCCTTTACTAAACAAAACCAGAACAACAATTTAGCAGTCCTGAAACTGAGAGTCCTAGACCCCAAGTCCTAAAACTGGGATTCCTGTGGCTCCCATGAGACCTCTCTGGGCTCTCCTTTGGAAGCAAAGATATGCAAAAATGTCTCAAGCAATGTTTTCCTGAGCAACTTCATCATGTCTTGTGAAATGCAGGTTTGATTTAAGACTAATTAATGTTGGCTGTGCAAAACATGTTTTCATTGTTGTTAAATGATAGAGACTTTTTAATTTGTAATCTCTCACATAAAAAACCAGATTTATTTACTTATCAAATTGTATTTATTGAATAGTCTAGCTGTGTAACACAGATAAGTTCTACATAGTGGTGGTGTTTCTGTTATTTCTAGGTGGCTATCGTTCCATTTACAAAAAGAATTAAACTGTAGTCCATTTCTGCTAAAAAACATCTTAAAGGTGAGGAGAATCCAAAAAGAAGGTGTGTTCTATTGTTATCTGTTAAAGTAAAGATAGGTGAAAGGACCATTAGAAAGGCTTACAGTATTCTTATGTTATGTATGTTGCTATATTTTGTTGAGAAACTTATACTGAAGCAGAGAAAAAAAATAATATGACTTTTGGACAACTAAGTATACTTTAAACTTCCCTGGAGTACATGGTCATGTTAACCTACAGCAATAATTTTGGCATTGGGAAGAAGAAATTGAAGAACAGAAAGAATTTAAGAAATCTGAAGAAGAAATTGAAAGAACAGAGGAATTTAAGACATTAATGTACAGAGGAAAACAGTAGTTTGACTGTCTAAGCTAACAGAAGGTATGTTAAAAATTCTCTGATACATAGAAGATCATGTCAGCTCTGAAGTACCATGTTTCATTCAAGTAGAGAACTGAATTAACAGGAATTGTTACCAAAGGTACATAGATAACTTTCTAATGATCTTTGAATCACATTGTTCAGACAGCTGGAGCCTGGTCTTGGAGAGCAGCAAGGCTGCAGTTTGGGTGTGGAACAGAGCATGCTGAGGGAGGACTCAGAAGTGGAGCAGGCACAACTTGCACTGCAGGCTGAGCAGCAGCTTGAAACCTAGCCTTGCTGCTAGAGACTTAAACATCCCTAACTGTAATGGGAGTGTAGCTAGGGAAAGAGGGAAGAAACTACCTGACCAAGAAATTATCTTGGATATAAACAGGAGAACTGTGATATAATTTAAGTCATACTTCAGGAATTTGGACTTGAATGGCATTGTTTTTCTATCTGGTTGGTTATCTTATTTTCTCCCTTAGTAAAATGTTACTAGGTAAACTAATTTATTAGTATCTGTGAATAGAGAAAATCAGCTAACCAAGTACTTGCAGGTTCATCTTACGTTTTTTGAGTGAAGATTCAAGACACTGTTTTGTCAGCTGACTTTTATTTTAACCTTAGGCCGAATTTCTGCCAGTCCCGATCTGAGAGGTGAGTAATGTGTCTGGATCTTCTGCAAATTGCTAAGCTCTTTAGTTCTCATTAAAACTGCTGATGAATCCTGCTCCCTTTATAGATTTTGGGACAATGGGTAGATGTGCAACAAATCCTGTAAAAAAGGAACTAGTTACCTAACTTCTACCAAAAAAGAATGGGAGGTAAGAGTGTGTTTGAAAATCTCCCTGATGTTTATTTGTGTCTTTAGGAATATAAGTTCCTAGCAAAATTTTTCTTATAGAATCTTAAAAGGACCATAAAAAAATCTCAGAAGACATCATTTTCTCCTCATATATAACCAGCAAGGAGCTTTGAAGTTAGTTGAGAAAATCTGCCCAAAAACTGAAATTATCTCTATATCCCTAAAAAAATTGAAATAAAAAAAATTATCCAGTGTTATGACAAGTAATAAAGAAAGGAAAAACAAAGAGGAGGAGGAGAAGAAGTGTTCATTGCAAAATAAAGTAGTTTTTCATTGAGAGTGTCTACCTGCAGTCTTGCCTAGATTACTGTTGAATTAAAAACTCAGAACAGGATAGATTTGGACCTTCTAGTATGCAAATACTATCCTGGGGCAATTGCACCTGCAAATGTTATGTCTTTTCAGTGCAATGGGTAACTGGTTTAATTTAGTTAACAGGCTGATGCTTTAGGCATACTGCTCCACTGGTTTGCACATGATTCCAGCTTTAATACTTTACTAAAGTTTAAATTAGAATCTTGACTGCTGCTGAACTTTTGAAATTACTTTATCTGATATGTAATTCCAGTAGCTCAATGCCAGTAAAAATGTTAATTATTATACTTAATTCCAAGTGTAAGTTGAGTTTGTGAAATGCAATAAAGTCAGATTTTCTAAGTATTTTTATAACCTCCTTTTGCAAATGTCATAAAATTTTAAGATATTAATAATTCTACTACTTGACAGCATTATGAATTATGAACAAAGCATATTCTTCTTTCATTCCCCTTTTGAAGGATGTTTTTAATGCAAGTAATAAGCAAAAGTTTCAGGTTCTTAAAATATAGCTTTCTTGGTCAAACTGACTTTAATAAAATCAAGGCAAGACTACTCTGAGCTTCCACAGAGTCATACATTGGACATAAAAGAGAAAAAATAAATTGACACAGAAAGAGAGGATGAAAGTGAAAAGAGTAGATATTTTTAATCAATGAAAATTCTACTATTACTGTAGTTTGCAAGGAGAAGCAAAAAATGGAATAAAAAAATCAGATAATCTACATGTGGTTCACAATGGTTTTGTTGTTAGCTTTTTAAAAAATGTTTTACCAAAATAGTCTATCAAACACCCAAACCATGACATTGATGGTATTAATGCCTTCTCATGTCTACATTCACCTGTATTTCAATTATACCTGTTCTGGGGTGGACAGGAGCTTGTATTGCTGCATTTCTGTCTGCACTTTTCCAGTTTTCTCAAAAAGTAAACTAGCATGCAAAGCACTGAACAAGCTTTATGTCCTACAGAGAATGCTAATAAGGCCAACATTCAGGCCAATATTGAATAAATTTTAAAATAAATTTGTATTCCTTTTATTTCTGTCTGAAAACTTAGTTGAATTTAAGTTGTACGTCTGACCACTTTAGAAAACAGTATGGTTGCAAAAATTGACTAAAATTTTGATCTGATCTTCCCAAAGACATGCAACAAGAGATATCCATTTTCCATTTAATATTAGAGCAGTCTTATTTTAGTGATTAATAAAAGAATGACTGACATAATGTTCCTCATATTCACTCCAAGGTTTCAACCTGAAGGAGTGATGATAATGTTTTAATGTTAACATCTAAAACATGGGTGAGATTTAAGAAATAAATAATCAACTTCTGTTTTTCAGAACTTAGCATTAAGAATCTTTCTTTTTTTTTTTCCTGTTAAATATGTAATATTGTATTTTATTTCATGTTTCTTTTGTGTTGTCATTTGCCGTATTATATAATTAATATTTTCAGAAAGCTTTGAAAATATTTATTTGGAGAACTTGGCTCCTTTGGATAAACTCCTTGAGCTTCTGATACACAATTCATGTCAATAAATCAGCAATGTGCTGCTTCTACATGATGGCAACTGTCTTTACTTTCAAGAGCTATGTCCTAATCTTTTCCCTGCCCTGGATGATTTTAGTCTCTCCCTAATATTTTTTGAGCTTTGAAGAAGGCAAAATATCTGTATTGTTTACATTTAAATACATTTTCAGGATGAAGTTCAAAATGGATGGGTTTGGACAAAATTAAGTTCCCAGTGTGATACAGGCTGATCAAAATCTGTCACAACAATTAATGGCAGTCAGATGCAAAGACAGTCTTAATTACTTAGTCAACTTCCAGGAGAATTCCTGAAAAAGAAAAAAATTAAATCAATGCCTGGCAATACTCAGAACAGGCTTTAACAATGAAGAGTAAATTATCTTGACACCAATAATGTGAAGCTTAGAGGGAGATGAATTAGTAGTAAATTAGTAATTAAAATAGTTCTTTTCACATTTAAAGTGTTATTAAAGTTGTTTGTTGTTTTGATACAGAATGAGGTTGTTGACATATCTGTTATGAAAAATTAGTCATAAATATTATAGCTTTCAGTTCAAGAGTGGTAAAAATTTGATTGTTAACCTTCCTTTCAGATTTACTCATAAACGCTCCTTAAAATATTGATTTGCATTAACATCTTTCAAGGCCACTGGGATTAAGCTCAGGTCAAGCAAGAGATCTGAGGTTTTGATCTGGTTATTATGAGAGCTGCTTAGTTTCTTGTAATTTGTAGTAGTCCTACACAGTTTTGTAATTCCTCAGACTAGAAGAAATAACAACCTGTGACAGGGCAAATTGAAAGTTATGATTTAATGACCCATTAGATGCACTATAATATCAGTTCCTATTTTCATGCCTGGAAGAACAAACAGATATTTTTCTGCTTTGTTTTTGAATACCGAATATTTTAGGAATCCAGCAGAACATGCATGCTCCACCTAATGTTGGTTTAATATAATAAAGCTGCCCTGGAGTGAAAATATCCACTTCTGTGGCAGTTTACTGGAAAATTCTAGTCAAAACCAATTATCTATGGTTATTTTCAAGCTTGTAGATCATTCATTATTAATGGATGAGTTAATTAAATTAATTTCAGTGAAAATGTTGAGACAGAGCAATTCCTGTTGAAGTGATATGCCATGATATGTCAGGAGACGTCTGCTTCTTCATTAGTTTTGTCTTGAATGAGGTTAGCTGAGTGCCTCTGAGAGTCTCTTAGCAAGTCTTAGTCCTTTAGGTGAGAATCTGTTTCTCCTACAGGCAGGTTGTGTGTAGTGGTGATTTGTTTTTCTCTTAGCTCAAACAAGAAATTGAGAGTTACATTAAACTTCCTATATATCGACTGCTTTTAATTTGTTAAGCACGAAGATGAAGCATGAAGTAGCATTCCTCAGGGGTCGGTATTGGGACCGGCCCTGTTTAACACCTTTGTCAGCGACATGGACAGTGGGATAGAGTGCACTCTCAGCAAGTTCGCCGACAACACCAAGCTGTGTGGTGCCGTCAACACGCTGGAGGGAAGGGATGCCATCCAGAGGGACCTTGACAGGTTGGAGTGGTGGGCCCATGCAAACCTCATGAAATTCAACCAGGCCAAGTGTAAGGTGCTGCACGTGGGTCGTGGCAATCTCAAGCACAAATACAGGCTGGGTGGAGAATAAATGGAGAGCAGCCCTGAGGAGAAGGACTTGGGAGTGCTGGTTGATGAGAAGCTCAACATGAGCATTAATTTGCATGTGTCCAGACACTAAAATCCTGTCAGGATGTCCACTGGGTGGGCTACGGCGAGCCTGGCAGCCAGGGCCCATCCCACTGCCCCAGCCAGGAGCAGGGCAGCTGGGGCCAGTGGGGCAGCCCCAGCCCTGGGTATTGGGCAGCTCCCTGGGGATGGGAATGGGCTGAGGCCGGGGTGAGCTTGGCTCAGAGGGGCCCAGAGCAGGGCAGAGCAGGGCTGTGGGGAGCTGCAAACTGGCCCTGCTGTGGCATCACCAGGGCGGGTACTGGCAGGCCCAGGGGGCTGACGTGGAGTCCTGAGCCATGGGCAGGGTTGGGGGGAGCCCCGGGGGCTGGGCAGAGACAGTCAGGGCTGGCAGTGCTCTCAGTGACAAGACAAATCCTTAGAGTTTATTTCGTCTTTACACTCGATTTGGTTTTACATGGGACTTTGAGATTGGCAGTTTTAGGAAAGAAAAAAAAGTACAGTGTGTTGACAGAAAGTATTATATTCCACAGTTCAGTGTTTATTGTGTAAATATGCTTTTTTTTTTTTTTTTTCTTAAGGAATAGCTGTCAATAATGTCTAAAATTGCCCAAAATAACACTGTGAATCTTATTTTTCTTGTGTATGTTTGCCATATTTAACTGAGCTGGCCTTGCCACGGTGACTTTCGATTTCTTATAAAGAGAAAAGTGAAGGAGAGGCTCTGTCCAGAAATTTATCTTGCACATATCTTATAAAAAAACTTTTACACCTGGAAATAAAAACATAACGTGTAGTCATCTTGGTGTCAACTTTGATTTTTTTTTCTTTTTTCCTTCTTTACCAAATGAAAAGACAATAAAATTTACTTAATATGTAAGCCTTTGACAACCTGCTGTACACAAGCAGCTAAAGCTGATAATTAAATATTTTGACGTTTCAGTCTGCGCTGGCCAGAAGCTTGGTCTGAAGATTTGAGTAGGATTTATAGGAAACAGGCTTGTGGCTGGTGATGGCTGCTAATTGTCTGATAGAAGTGAAGGTGACAAGGCGTTGTTACAGGAATTGGAGCAGGAATTACTTGCTTTCTCCCTGCTGTCCTTCTCAAAAAGGAAGGAGAAGGAGGGGAAACAAGGTAACTAGAGCCAAGAAGGGAGAGGCACTTGAAGCAACAGAGGAGACTAAAAAGCCAGGGAGTGAGATAACTCAGGAAAAAGGATCTGGGAGAGAGATCTGCACTGATGGGAGAAATACTGGGACTTTATGAAGGTAAGGAGTCATTTTAAAATGGGCATAAATTGGTGCTGTGGCTGAAAAAAAGCATCTCACTCTACTTCCATCATCGGCTGCTAGTCTTCTCACACTCTTCCTGCTCTCCAGTCTATTAACTTGCAAAATACATGCTTCATTTTAACCCAGCACAAGACACAGTGGGAGTGGAAATGAGAGCCAGGGAGAAGGAGCGAGGTGTTAAGAATGCTGCTTTTGATGCTGCATGGCTTCCACCTACTTATTGTGGTTATGAAACTACAGCCTGGGAGGAGCTGGGAGAAGAGAGTGAGTGGTGGAATAGCAATGAGCATGAGATGCTGGAAGGAAAAAAAATGAGATGTAAGTGGGAGGTAAAGGGCAGAGCCAAGGGCTGCTGAAGAAGGCATAAGAAGTGCTAACTCCAGTGCCTCAGCATTTCCTTGATATCAGAATTAGTGTAATAGTTACTGGAAAATGTTTCTAGTTTCCATGTGCTGTGCAACTCATGTAAACAGTGAAACTCTTTCATTATAACCACCTACTCGGTTTCCTCAGGGGATTAAATTCCGAGTATCTAAAAGTTCTTAGCTTCCTGATGATCAATTCTTCCTAAGCAATATAATTGGAAACACCTCAGGAATATTTATGCCAAGTTTAATGAAATATCTTATTTAAAAATATTAATGTTTAAAACTTAGATATCGAAATTGGGAAGCGATTTTTCCAGATTAATAATTCGATTAAAACTTGTCTGTGAAGCACAATCATAACGTCAAATTAAGAGTTTCTATTGTTCCTGACTAACTGTGCAGGATAGACAACATATGTAGAAGCAGCACCTACTCTGTTTTCTCCTTGCTCAGGGTATGGTTTTACTCCTGCATTAGTCCACCCTGTTCAGGCTCAGCTCTCAGTAGTGAAGCATTAATTTCCTCCTGCATTTTTCTGATATATTTAACAGTTGACTATCAAATGTTTTGGATGGATTAATTTGTTTTTACATTATGGAGGAGAAGCAACAGCCAGATTAAATTCAGAAGCTGAGTCTCTATTGCATATACATAGATGGGATGAATTAAAGAATTATCTGTGACAACAGAGTTCTGGCACTTGCTACTTTTTCCGCTGTTTGGAAAACAATGTTCTGTAAATGTATCTATTTTGCACAAGATCTCCTGGGGCTCTTAAAGCCTTTTTTTATGTCATCATCTGCTAAAAACATAGGAGAAACGTAAAATAATTTTTACTCCTTTAGACACCTAGCATGTGTCTGTGGGAGCCGTTTATCTGTGTAACAGCACTCTACAGCAGAAGTTGTCATAGAATTAAGTGACTCGTCCAGCTTAATTAGCCATCATCACAGTTTGTAGATGAGGAATTTCATTGCATTTTTAAATGGTGTGACATATCTCTGTGTTCGCTTTGAATTACATATAGATGAGTACTTTTCACATAACTGTGAAATCAGGAAGTAGTACACACAGTAGTATTCATTCACTGAAGAGGCGGACTTCACATCTGCTTTTGAATACTGTTGCCGCATTCTCAATTAATATGGAAGGGTTGTAAACATGGAAGGTATCCATGAAATAGAAAGCACATAAATGCCTGTCAGGTTTTGAGATCTTCATTGTGTGAACACATGCTGCTGCTTTAAATTGCAGTCAAAATCTCTGCAATTAAGGGAGGACATGTTTTTCTGATAATGAAGTTTTCCAAATTATCTTAGAAGAATATGATTCTCCTACAGAATCATGTGATTTTTTCATCCCACTACTTAGTTCTCAAAGTTGCTTGAATTACAATCTGTTAATTTCACTTTAATCAGAAAATCACCTTAATGTCCAGGTCCAGTCTTAATGAGAACGAGCCTTCAAAGCTTCCATTCATTCAGTTTTATTTATTCAGTAGTCAGATGCATTTAGTTTTAAAGCTTATTAATCCATTATCATGTTGAGACAGAAATATTAATCAGTTAAAATCTACTGTATGTATTAAAAGCATTTGCACATTGACTGTTTAGTGTTTTTATTAAAATCTATTTTAAACTGATTAATAGGAATTTATGTATGAATTTGTTCATGTGAATGTAGATAACATTTAATGAAAGTAAAGCTCCCAAACATTTAACTTAGATAAGAAGTCACTTAATGAGCTTGTTATAAAACACAAGCTACTTAGCATAAATAATCACATTATGATTTATGGCACTTTTGCACAGGTAAGGAAGTAACTCAAGAAGTGATTAATTTATGTTCTTAACTTTAATTTTTTCATAAAGTAAATATTTGCATATTTTAAAAAATCAATACATTCTTACTTTGATTGTTGTAATTATTTTTCATAATACAGTTGCAAACTCCAACTAGTTCTACTTGGGCCTTTAAAACAAATTACTTCAACAGATAAAAGCAAGTAACTGCATTGAAATAATGAATGTTATTGGAAAAAAAACAAACAAACAAACAGTTACATCAATTTAGAGAAGCTATGCTAGTACCTGGAGCACAGAAATAAGAAATCTGCCCATGTAATTTGCTCTCATAGGTATGTGATACATTAATAGCCAGCTTAAAACATCTGAAAGACATTTGCCTCCTACAGAAAGCCATGCTTGTGGTAGCTCAAAGTGTTTCTTGATTTCATTCTCCTACCTACAACAACTTCACAGTTCATAGAGGCATCTTATATAAACTGGAAAGCTTAAGACAAATTCTTCCCTAGAGATTTCATAGAGTCATAGAATGGTTGCTGATCTTGGAAGGCACCTCTGGAGGTCATCCACTCCAACCCCCCTGCTCAAAATAGGGCCAACTAGGGAGTAGATTGCTCAGAATCGTGCTCTGTTGTGTTTTTAGCTTTTCCAAGGATGGGATCTCCAAACCTCTCTGGACACGTGTTCCAGTGTCTGACTTTTTAATCTTTAAATCTTCTAATTTTGGTATTATTATTATTTGAAAGATTTGTGGTTTTAAAGAATAGCTCAAAATAAATCTATGTCAATGAAGCATTTCATTTATACAGTGTAATTTATAACTGTGTTATCATAGATTCATACCTCCGTAGGTACTGACATGACCTGGAAAACATCTAAGTCCCACCTCTGTTTTAAATCACCTGTCTTCTACTGGAGATAGTGAAAGAATAAAATAGACTGATATAATAGGACATAACATATGGGTTAAAAACAACAACCCTACATGGTCAGCAACCCTACACCCAACAACAAATGGCTTGATAACAGCAACCCTACACGGTCAAATAGCTGTAACTGACCTGTGATGCTTCTCTTTTCAACAAATGTGCTTGCTATGTCCAATGTCTCTTTCACATAAACTATTCAGTAGTTGAAGGCATAACTCTAGTGAGTTAAATTCAAAATCCCCAAATATTAATTTATGACAAAGATCATCAGCTTTAGCTCAATTTAATTTCAAATCCCAAAGTGTGCATTGAAATTTCAATGAATATTTCTAGTGCTAATTACTCAATTTCTATATTTATAAGGGAACTGGCACCTTATAAATATCACATTGTGCTATTATCTCCATATGTGCCTGTTCCCTCTAAATATAGAAAACCAGCAATTAGCACTAGAAATATTCATTAAAGTTTGAAGGTAGATAAATAACAAGTACAAATGCCATTTTTTTTAATATAATTTACAAAGCAAGGAACACCTAACTCCTATTTGATTAATGTGCCCCATACCACCAGTTACACTAAATACTTAATCTGACTGAACTACCACTAGATAAAATTCATACCAGTTAGTAAGACAATATGCTAAATGGCTTGTAAGTTTTGGCATCGCACAGCACCTTGTTAAGTTTCAGTTAGCCTCACCTCTAATGTCAGGACTGCAAAACCGTCTTAGCGGTACCCTTTTTCCCCCCACATCTTGGACTGGTTATTTTTAAATAGAAAACAAAACCATGAAGCACACCAGGGGTATAGTTTATGTCAAGAGTGTTGTTTTTTCCTCTTTCTTTTTAAGAAGCTTATCTGTCAAATTCTCAAGTCAATGAATCACCTGTACTGAAAGCTAAGTCAGACTGGAAGGTACAAAACTAAGAAAATTGTCTTCATTACACAACATAATCTCTCCAAAACACATTCTCACAACAATTCCTGTACCATGAATAATCTAGCTAGTTTCTCTTTGCACATACTAACTGTTGCTCATTTGGTGCTGGATGGCTTGCTACGTAGAGCAGAGAATATGAAAAGTTTTCAATACTTGTCCAGATATCAGTCTTAAGTATAAAAATGATGGAGTACAAGGCTGCAATTTTCTCTGACAGTATTCATGTCTCCCTTTGCACCAAAGCTCAGGGCAGGTGAAAAGACAAATCGGCATGTGTAAAATAACCTATAAGCAAGGGAATCTCAGGGTTAATAAGCTGCCTTTCCTGCTCTTTACCCTTTCCTTGACAGTGCTTTGATTTATGACTTGGATGTATTTCCACATAGCCCCAACTATTAGTGGCACATTTGAAATCTAAAATTTCTCTTCCCTAAGCAATTAATTTTCCTTTAAACATACACTCAACAGAAAACATTAAAAAGAAGTATTGATTTTATAGATTCTTGGAAATTATTATTTTTTTTTATGAAAATAGGGATAAAGAAATATTTAGAAAATCTCAGACTGATTTTCATACTGTCTTAAGGTTTATTTTCTTTTTTTTTTTGCCAGTATTAGGGCTTAAGATGTAGATATTAACATGTTTCTGAGGAAATAATTCCAATTTAGATTAGTTTCACATCTCATAAAAATCAGTGGAGTAATGGCTGCTTCAGTTACACTAGACCTGGTATTTTTTTCTGTGTGCATGCAAAATAATTGTGTGTGTTGTCAAGTTGTTATAACAGGTAACCCATATGAAAGGTTGTACATTAAGCTTTTTTTTTTTAGAAAAAATCTTTTAGGAATAAGAGAATCTTCCAGATAATCTTCTTATCTGTGCTGAATACAAATTATACTTATGGCTGGAAGTATAGAAAAAGAAAATGTTACCCATTGATTATGATAACAAATTTCTTTACCCAAATGAGCCTGACTGCAAGTGTCTGTAATGGTAAAACAGACTAGGGACTAGGAAGAATGAGAACTGAACCAAAGTGTTTTGTGATAGGGGATACTGCTGCATGAAAGCTTTGGCTACATTAAAGTTACTTAGGGTTTTGGGAACATTTTATGCCATCTTACACCAGGAAGATCTCTGATATGTTACTGAATATTTTGTTGTCCCTCATTCTGTGTAAGAATCCATTTTGCAATGATTGCTTTGAGAATGTTTGTAATTTACTGCAAAGCCATAGTATAGCAACATCAACACTCATACTGTGATTTTATTTGGCTAATTCACGTGTAAAAAAATATTGAAAATGACGGCATATTTTCATGACTGACTAATGATCTGAGGTGTCTAACTTTGCCTCCAGATTTTGACAGAAACAGATAGCCTGTCTATCTCCCAGTTTAGGAGGCAGTCAGTGTGCTCCAAAGACCACACAAAGAGCATCCATGGCACAGAGAGATTCACCAAAGGGTAATCCATGACTGTCACATATTACATAGGAAAGAAGATAAATGATTTGCCAATAGCAAATGAGAACATAACATCTGGGTCTAGAAGCCCAAAGGGAGTAGAGGTCAGGATGGTTTAAAAAGGCCACGGTGGCAGCACAAGCTTAATTTTTATTGAATGTTTAAGAATAACACAAGCTTTGCTACAGGTGTCTCTGTTAAATTTTTCTGTGTTTTATTTGTAATTGACTTTTGCTTTCTGAAACACTACTTTATGGCACATCTCTGACAAAGCATAATACTTGCATAAAGCAAACATTTCCATACAATGGTTTTATTTCTGTGACTTACAAACTTTCTTCATGCATGCTTAATATTCTCAACAGATATTTTCACCTCAGCTTTTGAGAATATGTAATGCACTTAGCATTTTAAGGTAGGATAAGCTGAAAACCTTATAAAATGGAGGAAATTTAAGCACTTAGTACCAGACCTTGAAGCTAATGATATTTAAAGCAATAAAGACAGTCTTGCTGGCTGAACTAAGAGTAGAGTCTACTCCAATGGACTTGGTACGCTGGCTATGTTTTCAGAAGCTTTGGAGTGTGTAACAATGTATGGATCCATAATGTACTGCAGCACTTCCCTTAAAATAAAGATAAACCTTGATATAACTTAATATTACAACTTGAAAGCGACTAAATACTCAGAAGCATTGTATAGCTTTCACTCTTACATGTACTTCATGCTGGTGGCATTATTTTATTGTGCATCAGATAAGACTGCCCCTTGACTTTGCTTTAAATTTATTGTCTTTTTTTTTAATGCACTGCTGAAGGTGAATAGATGTCAAGAATGATACATTAGCTAATGTCTAAATATATCCATATTGAGAAATTGAAGGACAGTTAGTTAAATGCAGCTGGACAGCAGGAAAATAAATGACAGAGTTCTCAGAGTGTCACTTAGAATTTCATGGTTGTCAGTCATGAGAATAAAGTCCAGTGTGGCTATAATGGGGACTCTAATTATATATATAAGAGGAAAGTAGGTTTCCTGGTTTGGTTCTTAAAAAAAAAAAAAAGAAAAATCTTTCAGTATTAACTGCTCTTATAACGTGTATATATACAGGAGTCATCTGTACTAAGCTTATTGTATCTGAGCGCTTTGTATGAATACTCATATTTAAAATACTGCTTCAATTCCATTATATAGTTTAATTATAATTAATTGATGTATTCTCTGATAACACATGATTAACTAGACTTGTTTAGTCATGATTCTGTAAGAAGATTAAATTACATCTTTTCATTTTCTATTGCTTATTAATAAACTCAGTTGTATTATTACTGGCAGTGAGCAGATACTATTCCTACTCTAGGTGCAACGTTAATCGCATTAGATCTCACAGATGGTTGCAGTCCTACAGACTGGGTGTGCTGAAGTTGCTGAGAAGTCAGAGGATTCAGCAACAGGTATTAACCTAAATGCCTGGAGCCAAAGTGACTTATTAGGTGAAGAACTGCTGGATACGGAATATTATTATACAGCAATTTATACAATTATAATCTCTCTCTGGTGATTACTGCCTTTGTCAGTATCTACTTTATTTGTCTCCACTGTGCCCCAATCCATAAAGACTGGAACCTGTACTGGGTGTAGGTGCAGGCAGCTTTGAGGGGGTGCTGCAAGGGTGGCCCACAGGGGCGGCCCGGTGTCGGCCACAGCCGGTTCCAGGTGGTTCCAAGGGCCCCAGCGCAGGGCACAGCTGAGTCCCTCAGCCCCCGGCAGGTGCCTCAGGGAAAGCCTGGGGTAAGGAAGGGCAAAACGCTGCCCTGCAGCCAGGGCTGAGGGAAATGGGGTGAGAAACAGCCTTGCCAGCCCTGAGGGGAGAGCAGGAGGTGGAGCGGAGGGGCGCTGGCGCCCTGGCAGAGATGCTCCTGCGGCCCCAGGAGAAGATCCTGGTGATGCCAGTTTTCCCCCTGCAGCCCCTGAGAAGGCCCCGGGCTGGGGCTGGGGCGGGGAAAAGTATGAGGAAGAAGCGGTGGCAGAGAGGAACTGCTGTGCGCAGCCTCCCATTCCCCATCCCCCTGTGCTGCTCAGAGGGAAGGAGGTAGAGGAGTGGGGGATGAAGGAACGAAATTGAGCTTGGGAAGAAGTGGAGGATGGAGAGAAGATGTTTTAGTTCCTGTCTTTTTTCCTCACTGTCCAACTCTATTTTACTTGGCAATAAATTAGTGTTTCATCAAGTCGAGTCTGCTTTGCCTGCAAAGGTAGCTGGTAAGTGATCTCCCTGTATTTATCTTGACCCCCAATGAGCTTTTCCATCCTATTTTAACTTCCTGACCACACAAACTGAACCATTTTCAGGGCAGGGGTCCTTGGAAGTTTCCTCCAGTGTAAAAGCTTAACTGCACTGCCTATTTCAGGGCTGTGAAAACCTGCAGATTCAGCTGTCAGGGCTTCACTATGCAACAATACTCAATGGGCAGTGTTGGCGAAGTGGCGTGTGATGAAGTAGCAAGCCATTAATCTGCTCTTGTAGCCAGTGGTCAAACTACTGGGGTCATGTTAGGATGATCAGGTATTTCTTGTGCCACTGATCCTACCCCTATGGGAGCTTCTGCCTGTGCTTCTCCTCCAGGCAGAGAGGTCATTAAATGAACTGCTTCACTGGGTTGTGACAGGTGGGTTATTTCTCCTTCTCAGTCTCCTCATGAGCCAGTTCCTCCACTGGCAGGAGTCATGATGGATCTGCATAGCATTGGCCAGTAGGACACGTACTGCCCCTTGTGAGGCTTTCTGTGGGAGATGTAGCAGAGAGTAGCAAGATCTGCACTGCTGCTTTTCCCTTTTCTGTCATGTTCTGTGGAGAAAGCGAGAAATAAAATGAGCACTCCTAGCATGATCTGTGGGGAACTGTGGGAGTCTTGAAGGTAGGTGGTTGTTGGGCATATGCTATTTAACAGTACGCCCAGATCTAGCTGCAGGCACAAGTGACTGCCAGATTTTTTCACTGACATCCTGGCTGTATTGTCAGGTCAGAAATGTAGGAGCTCCCTTAATCAAAGACTTATCTGACTGTAATGCTGTTTTTCTATGCACTAATTCCCACGTGTTAATTTTAGTAGGTGTTGACATCTTTGTGGCGGTATGAATTTTTTAAGAGCGTGACAAGTTACGTTTTGAGTTGTCTAGTCCTAGGGTGGGGAAGTAACTTGGGTCCTCTCCCTGACGGGCAGTGAAGCAGTATTATAAATGAGGAGGTGGTATATAATCTTGTGGCATGGCATTTTTTTGTAGAAGGATTTTATGTGCGAATGCAAAGGAGGAGAAATACATTGTATGTGGGAATGCTGAAAAATCTGTCAGAGGGCCAGTACGATTTCAGGAAAACATCTGTGCTTATTTCAGCTACCTGAAGGAGGTGCTGTGGAAAGGCACAGTCTTGACAAGTCCAGAGACCCTGAACTGCCAGATTAGAAGAAAGCCCTTAACCTTTCACTAGTGATGGAATAATCAAATGTCCCTGGCTACATCCCTTAGCTCACACAATAGCCTCTTTCTACCCAGTGGCTTATGACTTAACAACCTTGGGCATTTTTTCAGTGCTCCTGATGGTTATGACTGTGTGAACAGACACAATTTAGCTAGTGTTCTTGGAGGGCAGTGTGGATAAAGATATTTAGACTTATACAAAAATTGTATAATTCTATTTTTAATTCTACACCTTCTTTCTAGCACGACAAATTTATAACAGGAAGTTCTTTAGCAATATTAATATAGAACTCTTCAAAAATATTTTATGCCTTAATTAGAGCTTTGAAAAATGGAATTTTAAGTTAAATATGCTTAGCTTTCATCTTTCTGCAGAAGCATTCAGCTCTGAAGTAATTTGGTTGATTCACAGTGCACATTTTAATAGCAAACCTATTATCATGTCAATCAGGACTTTCCATGTTTTCTTTTCTTTTAAGCAAATAAAACAGTTCAAAATAGGTCTACTTAAAATATTTGCAATAGAAGGTGTGATTAAAAACTTGGAACAACGGCAGTTACTATTAAAATGCTTATCTTAGAGTTTTTCAAAGTTACTGTTCCAAAAACTTAACTACTTCATCTGAGCACTTGTGAGGTTGTATGGAATTGTTGTAGTTCAGCCCCGATCAGGATCAGACTAGGCAGTTTCTCTCTCACTCCCCCCACCCTCCTAGAGAATAGGGAGAGATAATATAAGAAAAAACGACTCGAGGTTTGAGACAAGGACAGGGAGAAAATCCTTAAAGTTACCGTTACAGACAAAACAGACTCGACTTGAGGAAACTATTCATTTATTACAAAAACTAGCAGGATAATGAGACAGAGATAACCTTCCCCACCCCTCCGTCTTCCTGAACTTAACATTATCTCTACTACCTTCTCCACCCCGAGCGGCACAGGGGGGAAGAGGGAATGGGGGTCATGGTCAGTTCATCACGTGTTGTTTTACGCCACTGCTTCATAGCTGGGGGAAGAACTCCTCACATTCCTCCCCTGCTCCAGTGTGGGGTCCCTCCCATGGGCCACAGTCCATCATGAAACTGCTCCGGTGTGGGTCATCTCTTCCACGGAGTGCAGTCTCTCCAGAACAGCTGCCCCAGCAGGCCCTCCACGGGCCACAGCTGCCTTCAGGCCTCCAACTCCCCTGGTGTCAGGTCCTTCATGGGCTCCAGGTGGATCTCTGCTCCTCCGTGGACCTCCATGGGCTGCAGGGGGACAACCTGCTCCACCATGGTCATCACCACAGGCTGCAGAGGAATCTTGGCCAGGAGCTGCATTACTCCTCCCCCTCTTTCTCCACTGATCTTGGCGTCTGCAGCTGTTTCTCTCACAAGAAAAGTTCTTCACAACAGGCTGGCAGATGCCTCTCAGAATCTCTTCACGTCATCCATGATGTGAAGGGCCACGAAGATGATCAGAGGGCTGGAGCACCTCTCCTATGAAGACAGGCTGAGGGAGTTGGGGCTGTTCAGCCTGGAGAAGAGGAGGCTCCAGTGAGACCTGATAGCGGTCTTCCAGTACCTCAAGGGGGCCTACAGGAAAGATGGGGAGAGGCTGTTCAGTAGGGCCTGTTGTGATAGGACAAGGGGTAATGGGTTTAAATTACAAGGAGGTAGGTTTAGATTAGATATTAGAAAAAAATTTTTTACAATGAGAGTTGTAGAGCACTGGAACAGGTTGCCCAGAGAGGTGGTGGATGCCCCATCCCTGGAAACGTTCAAGGCCAGGCTGGATGAGTCTCTGAGCAACCTGATCTAGTCAGGCTTCTTGCAGGGGGGTTGGACTAGATGACCTTTGAAGGTCCCTTCCAACCCTAACCATTCTATGATTCTATGATTCTATGATCCTTCTCATCTCCTCTCCACTTCTTGCAGCCAGGCTGGGCCAAGTTGGGCCCAGTCAGCTGCCTGGTGAGAGGCTAGAGGGTGAGGCCTGCAAGAACTCCCCCTCTCTGCCCCTGCTCAGATTCTTCACATCTTCTCTTCTCTTTTTTTCTTTCTTTTTTCCCCTTCTTAAATATGTTATCACAGAGGCGTTATCACGGAACATTCTGCTACCAATTGGCTCGGCGTTGGCCAGCAGCGGGTCCACCCTAGGCTCGGCCAAGTCCACTGAACAAAGGGGAGCGACTTCTAGCAGTTTCCTACAGAAGCTACCACCTTAGGCCACCCCTCACTAAAGTTTACAGTGTTTACAGTGTTGAACTATTTCTTCCCTAGAAAATTAAAATTAAAAAAAAAGCCCAAAACGTGATATTTTTACTTCATTGACATTAGAGTCTACACTGATTCCCAATTGTGGGAGGTTTTTTTTATACGATCCTCTCAAAGTAAGTGCACAAATGTTACTGATTTTATCAAACTGATAAAATTCCAAAAATGGTACTACTGTACTATTGGTAGCAGTAGCTTTTTTTTCGGGATTGTTTCACTGTTTCATACAACTAACTTTGTGTGGTACACTCAAGGTAAACTTGTGTGTCCCTTGCTGAGCTATGAGAAGGAACAGAGGTGTGCCTCAGCCCAACTCAGGAGAGGATCACGTCCTAACCATGTGTTGAGCTTCATTTTGAAAAACAGTGGACAGTCTAAGTCGGGTCTAGCCAAGAGTTGAGGCAGATGAATATGACAGTAGATTTGGTCATTTTTCAAATATAAGTATATATATTTTTCAAATATATGTTTCCATCTGTGCTCAGCTGCTGGAAAACTCTCAAAACTTTACAGCAGCTAACGCTTTAATATTCTGCGCTCAAGAAAACGCTTTGTTACCAAGCAATTTGATTTGATTTTTAAATACAATATTCACCATATACTTTTGAAATGCTGCTTTTATAGTCATGTGGGAAAAAAAATATACGTTACAAGTTAATGGGCATCTTGGCTATGCTTTCAAATCTTAATTTTCCTCATCTGTGCCCCTTGGGCTCATCATGACTTTGGCAAACATAGTTCTGTTTTGCATTTTGCTTTTGTTTGCTATGAACTTTTAGGAAAATGTGTGGCTGACTGAAGAACGCAAACTGGTAGATGTCAGTTCATTGCAGATGCAAAACATTTTACAAAATTTAAACTCAGATAATATGATCTCGTCTTAGTTTCTAATTGCAAGGAACAATTTTAGTAGAAGCAAAATGTGCTCCATCTGGCTTAAAGAAAAAAAAATATAGTAAAGCTTAGTACAAATGCATACTTAAATACACTCACATGGGTATGCATTCTGACTTTTTTATCATTGACAGTGGTCAGTGGTAGATACCTAAGAAAAGAGGAGACAGGGCAATTGCCTAGTAATATTTTCTCAGGTCCCAGTTGTGCAGATGCAAGGACTTTCTGACTTAAGAACTTCTTGAGGTCGTATCTCTGTTGCTCTTTTTATATCATTAGTATTTTTCTTTCCCTCATTGAATATATCTGATTGTTTGGGCTGAAACTCCCAATGGTTTCAAAAGGTTATGGCTCAAAGGCATGGTCAGAGAATTTACATAATAAGCACACACAGTTCCTTTGTCTAAATATGTCAACCTAGGAGTTTTTCTGGATTATAAGGGACAAAGTTAGATTTAAAACAAAAAAAAAAATCAACTTTATCAAAATAAAAACATCTCATTTGTTCAACACTTTAATTTAGAACTAAGAATCAAACAGCTGGTGCATAATATGCTTGTTATAATTTGAATTTCTTTTAACTGACAAGATTTTTTTGAGGAGGAAAAGAAACTTAGCCATTCTTTCCTACATAGTCTCAGTGGAATCCAGAGCAAAATGGAAATAGGGACATTTAGCAGGAAGATTTTTGCATACAAAATAAATGGCAAAGTTTTAAGGGCACATGCATTTGAATACTATAATCAAAATGTCATTTAATGCAAATTCCAAAAGTAGTATCAACACAGAATTATAAATTTGACAGTGAAGTGCCTTTCATGAATAAATAGTTAAAGAAAGGTTAGGATATTGCTGTCTCTGTCATGCCTCTGTTTGCTCTTCAAAGTTCCTGCTATTTCAATTTGGTAAGAAAGTAGGTGGTGTTGTAATATTTTTTTTTTTCTTTTAGCTATAGGCCACCAGTTTTTAGCATTCTACAAATATTCAAACATATCATTATCATCTTAAAAGGGAGAAATAACTATCCATGTAAAAATATACAGTCAAGAAATTACAATTAGCCTTTAAAAGAAAATGCAGTCAAATCACTTTAAGTGGGAAGTGAAAGAGGTTTTATTTTTAAGCTTGATAAAGTATGTATTTTAAGATGGGAGAAGTAAAATAGACCCATCTTAATTTTGTGGTAATGCATTCACTGGAAAAGCATAAGATTATAAGATATGTTTATATATTCCTTCTGTGCTTAATTTTCCTCATTGGATAAAAGATAAATTATAGAATCATGGAATCATTTAGGTTGGAAAAGACCCTTAAGATCACCAAGTCCAACCGTAAACCTATTGCTGCCAAATCTAACACTAAACCATGTCCCTAAGCACCACATCTACACTTCTTTTAAATAGCTCCAGCGATGGTGACTCAATCACTTCCCCGGGCAGCCTGTTCCAGTGCTTGATAACCATATTGGTGAAGAATTTTTTTTCTAATATCCAATTGAAACTTCCCCTGGAGAAATTTGAGGCCATTTCCTGTTGCCCTGTCACTTGTTATTTGGGAAAAGAGACTGACACCCACCTTGCTACAACCTCCTTTCAGGTAGTTGTAGAGAGTGACAAGGTCTCCCCTCAGCCTCCTTTTCTCCAGAATAAACAATGTTAGTTCCCTCAGCTGTGCCTCATTAGAATTGTACTCCAGACCCTCCTCCAGCTTTGTTGCTCTTCTCTGGACCTCGGTACCTTTCTTGCAGTGAGGGGCCCAGAACTCAACACAGTATTTAAGGTGCGGCCTCACTGGTGCCAAGTACACAGAGATGATCACTTTCCTAGTCCTGCTGGCCGTACTATTTCTGATTGTTGTGGTTTTGCTTAGTGAGGGGTAGCTTCTTAGCTAAGGTGGTAGCTTCTGTGGGAAACTGCTAGAAGTCGCTCCCCTTAGTTCAGTGGACTCGACCAGGCCTAGGGCGGACCCACTGCTGGCCAAGGCTGAGCCGATTGGGAGCAGAATGTCCCGTGATAGCGCCTCTGCGATAACGTATTTAAGAAGGGGAAAACAGGAAAAAAAAGGGAGAAGAGAAGAAGTGACGAAGCTGAGCAAGGGCAAAGGCGCAGAGGGGGAGGTGCAGGCCTCTGGCCTCTGGCCTCTCGCCAGGCGGCCGACTGGGCCCAACTCAGCCCAGTCTGGCTGCAGGAGGTAGAGAGGAGATGAGATGGATGATGTGAAGAGATCCTGAGAGGCTTCTGCCAGCCTGTTGTGAAGAACAAACTTTTCTTGTGAGAGAAACAGCTGCAGACACCAAGGTCAGTGAAGGAGGGGGAGGAGTAATGCTGCTCCTGGCCAAGATTCCCCTGCAGCCTGTGGTGATGACCATGGTGGAGCAGGTTGTCCCCCTGCAGCCCATGGAGGTCCACGGAGGAGCAGAGATCCACTTGGAGCTTGGAGCCCGTGAAAGACCCCGCACCGGGGGAGGTGGATGCCTGAATGTGGCTGTGGCCCGTGGACGGCCCGCTGGGACAGCTGTTCTGGAGAGACTGCACTCCGTGGAAGAGATGACCTACGCCGGAGCAGTTTAATGAAGGACTGTGGCGTACGGGTGGGACCCCACACTGGAGCAGGGGAGGGATGTGAGGAGTTCTTCCCCCAACTGTGAAGCAGCAGCGTAAAACAATGCATGATGGACTGACCGCGACCCCCATTCCCTCTTCCCCCCTGTGCCGCTCGAGGGGGGGAAGGTAGATAATGTTAAGCTTGAGAAGTGTGAGGGGTGGAGGAGGTTATCTTGTTTCTCCTCTCGGAGGGTGGGGGGAGTGAGAGAGAGACTGCGTAGTCTGGTCCAGATCGGGGCTGAACTACGACACTGATACAAAGCAGGATATTATTGGCCAGCTTGGCCACCTGGACACACTGTTGGCCCAACACTCACAGGTTCTTTTCTACTGGGCAGCTTTCCAACCAGTCTTCCCCAAGCCTGTAGCATTGCATGGGATTGTTGTGACTCAGGACTCGGCATTTAGCCTTGTTGAATCTCATACAGTTGCTCTCAGCCCATAGATCCAGCCTGTCCCGATCTCTCTGTAAAGCCTTCCTATCCTACCCTAAAGCAGGGTAGAAACCTTACAACATCCTTGCAGTCCTCTTGAATGGCCTGCCCCTTCTTCCAATGGTCATAAACTCTCTTTTTTTTTTCTTGCATTCCAGCCAAATCTCTCTGTTCAACTAGGCTGGTCTTCTTCCCTGCCAACTCATCTTTTGGTACATGAGGATGGCCTGCTACTGCACCTTTAAGATTTCCTTCTTGAAGAATGTCTAGCTTTCCTGGGTTCCTTTGCCCTTCAGGACTGCCTCCCAAGGCATTCTGTCAGCCAGGCCCCTAAACAGGCCAAAATCTGTCCTCCAGAAGTCCAAGGTAGCAGTTCTGCTGACCCCCCTCCTTACTTCTCTGAGAATCAAAAACTCTATCATTTCATTATTGCTGTGCCAAAGACAGCCTCCAGCCATCACATTACCCACAAGTCCTTTTCTGTTCACAAACAACAAGTCCAGTGGAGTGCCTTCCCTAGGTTGCCCCCTCACCAGCTGTGTCAGGAAGTTATCTTCCACACACTCTAAGAACCTCCTAGACTGTTTCCTCTCTTCTGTGCTGTATTTCCAGCAGGCATTTGGTAGGTTGAAGTCCCCCATGAGAACAAGTGCTAGAAATTGTGAGACTTCTCCCAATAGAAGAAATGCTTATAGAATATTTGATCTGCCTCGTCATCGTGGTGGGGTGGCCTATAACAGAATCCCACCATGGTATCTGCCTTGTTGGCCTTCCCCCTCATTCTTACACGTAGACACTAAATCCTTTCATCACCATTGTCAAGCTCTAGACAGTCAAAACTTTCCCTAACATACAATGCTACACCAGCACCTCTCCTTCCTTGCTGGTCCTTTCTGAAGGGTTTGTATCCATCCATTTCAGTACTCCAGTTGTGTGAGTCAATCTCACCATGTTTCCGTGATGACAACTATATCATAGTTTTCCAGCTGCACAACGGCTTCCAGCTCTTCCTGTTTGTTTCCTACATTGCGTGCATTGGTGTGGATGCACGTCAGCTGGCTATTGATCCTGCCACCTTTTTTTTTCAGGGGGAAGAAGCCCTAATTCCCATGTGACTGTTCTCAAGTGCTTCCATGGTTTCTAATGAAATGACAACACTTACATCTTGAATGCTGCATGGATCTCCATCCCCTACCTCCACTGAAATGGCTAAGGTGTTGCATGCATTAGTATAAGACTATTTCAAATGTGCTCCAGTGTACTCAGCACATCATGGAGCAGACTGTCACTAAGATATTGTTTCACAAACATTGGCGTGCCATCCCCAGGCTTATCTCTAGCTCTAGCGAGCCTGGTTTCATCCCTTTCTACCTTCAAATCTAGTTTAAAGCTCATTCAGTGAGCTCTGCTAACTCTTGCGCAAAGATCTGTTCCCCCGCTATTGGACAGGTGCACCCTGTCACCAGCAGGCCTGGTGTCCTGTAGATTGACCCATTATCAAAACCTAAAATTCTGCGAGTGAGACCAGTCATGGAGCCAGGTATTAATCTGCTGGCTCTTCCTGTTTCTTCCCTCATCATTCTCTACACCTGAAAGGACAGAGGAGAACACTGCTTGTGCTCCTGATCCCTTAACCAATTGTCCCAAGGCCCTGAAATCTCTCTTGATCAACCTTGGACTTCTTACTGCAACTTCACTGCTGCCTACCTGAAAAGTCAATAATGGATAATAATCCAAGGGCTGCACCAGCGTAGGAAGTTTTCTCTTTGCATCTTTAACCTGGGTCCCAGGGAAGCTGGAAACTTCCCTAAGAAGTGGGGCAGGCCAGCATATTGGGCCTTCTGTTCGCCTCAGGAGACAGTCTCGCATGACAGTGATCCATCTTTTTTTCTTTATGGAAATGGTTTTCACAGGGTGTAGGCCAGCTTAACCTTGGCGGCACCTCCAGCCTGGATGAAGCATTGTCTTTTTCATTGTTCAGTTCCACTGGCAGAGCCTTGTACCTATTATGCAAGGACACCTGTGAAGGTGGGGTAGTCCCAGAGGAGATGTGCCTGCTGCACCAGGCAGGAGCTCGTCACCATCACCTGTGATCCCTTAAGTCACTGTGTTCTGCCAGGTGGAGAGAGGATAGGGGATCCTCCATATCATGTGTTCTGTCTACCTGACAGGTCTGTCCCAGGGACAGTAGGAAGCAGATGCAGTAGACAATCTCCTTCTCAGACTCTGATGTTCTTCAACCTGTTAACCTCCTCCTGGATCTCTGCCACTAAGCTGAAGAGTTCCTCTACCTGGGCGCACCTCCCACAGCGGGGAGGTGCACTGCTGCCCTCCAGTACTGGCATAAGAGCAGGGCACACCCTGCAGCCTGTCACCTGAGTGGCAGCATGTTCACACCAGAGCCCTGTCCATCTGCCTCAGTTGTGAACATAGCCTTCTGCTGTGTCATTACCATTGCTCCCTCATGGAGCTGTTAGAGTTACAGTGCCTTTCCTGCCTGAGCTGACACTCCCTGGTCACTGCCCCTTGCTGGGGGCTTCTTTATACGTGTAGTGGCCTGACTGCTGCTGCTCCTGGCCCCACCCAGATCTCCTCGGCTGCTGTTGTGTGGGCTGCGGACTCCTGATAGGTCTCTCTGCCCTGTTGAGGTTTCCCCACTTCCGGAAAACCCTCTGTGCACTGGGCTGGAGCACTCCACTGTGGATCGTGCTGGCGCTGGAGCTGGTCCTTCGGGGAGCTTTTATTGAAAGTCCATTTGATGGTGGTGCTGGTATTTATTTCATGTTGAATTAAGTTCAGGTAGCACAGAGCAAGTACATGTGAGTAACTCTGCAGGCTTTTCCCCCACCGCTTTCTGTGATACGAATGTGATCAGTGGGTGTATGTGGGACATGCAGAACTGCCTGAGGGGGCATTTGCACCAAAACAGATGACAGTTATATTAACAATAACAAAGTTTGCTTAAGATGACCATCAGCCAGCTAAAACACTATCCAGGGAACAGCCAAAGAGCTTTTGGAAAAAAAAAAAAAAAGTAGTCAGCTTGAAAAGTAGTGTAAAAGAAGCAAGATAATTTGTAATGGGAGGGGAGAGATAAGAGGTTAACAGAGAAACAGCCAGACCCTGGCTTGACACTGCGGGCAGCCACCTCGCAGGCATGGCCATCTCTGCCCAGGGCTGACGGCGCAGCCTTCCTGTGTGGTACCGGGAGCAGCCCTCACCCAGCTAGGGCAGTGAGCGTGGGGTCCAGCTAAGGAGGACCCACACCTCAGGGTGTGTGTGGGCCCTTGTGGGGTACTCCCTCACCAGCATGTGCGTTAGCAGATGTTAGGAAGCAGCAGGGGTATACACAGAGCTGGAACACCCATGTCTCCCACAAGAGGGGTGTGCAGCCAGGGAACCCACACTGTTGCCCAGTAAGGGAGCGTGCTGGTAGACAACGACAGCAGGTGGAGGCTGTGTGTATGTTACTGTGTGGGACTAGAACTGTTTGGGGTTAGCTATAAAAGGATGCTGAGACATTTTCACTCTAATACAATGACACAAAGATCAAAACAGATAATTTTCTGCTGTGTAGATGTGTTTTTAGATGTAACTCATGTATGTATGCAGGAGCTGGATATTGTCGAAATCTCTATAATCACAAAGCATTTGTTACTGTTATAAAGACAGTGATGAAATTTTTAACTCTGTTGAATATGTAGCCTTTTAGACTTTAAATCTGCAACACAGCTGTCTGTGAGAATCTGGATTTGACAAATTAGATACTTACTGAGTAAGGAAGGCAAATTAGGTCAGCTGCTACCTCTAATAAATATGCAGTTTATTTACTACTTAGCAGGAAGTAGTAATAATACATCACTTCCCAGAGATGTGGGTAATCTTCAGTCAGCAATCACAAACTGTGAACTCTAGCATTAGAGCCTTACAAGTACTGTTGTTTCAGGAATGGTGTTTCATTGCCTCTGGTTGGGTTGCCTGACTTATTTTAAATGCATGGTTAAAAGAACACAGCCAAAACACCTAGAACATATACAAATTATGATTTCGATTACATATTTCGACTCATAGAATCATAGGATAGTTTGGGGTGGAAGGGACCTTTAAAGGTCATCTAGTCCAACCTCCCTGCAAGAAGCAGGGACATCTCCAACTAGATCAGGTTGCTCAGAGCCCCATCCAACCTGGCTTTGAATGTTTCCAGGGAAGGGGCAACTACTACCTCTCCAGGCGACCTGTTTCAGTGTTCCACCACCCTCACTGTGATTTTTTTTTTTTCTTATATATGGTCTAAATCTACATCCTCCTATTTTAAAACAATTACCCCTTGTCCTGTCACAACAGGCCCTCCTAAAGAATTTCTCCCCATCTTTCCTGTAGGCCACCTTTAGGTAGTGGAAGGCTGTAATAAGATCTCCCTGGAGCCTTCCCTTCTCCAGGCTGAACAGGCCCAACTCTCTCAGCCTGTCCTCATAGGAGAGGTGCTTCAGACCTCTGATCATCTTCATGGCCCTCCTCTGGACTCGCTTCAGCAGGTCCATGTCCTTCTTATGTTGAGGGCTTCAGAGGTGGATGCAGTACTCCAGGTGAGATCTCAGGAGAGCGAAGTAGAGGAAGAGAATTATCTCCCTCAACCTGCTGGCCATGCTTCTTTTGATGGAGCCCAGGATGTGGTTGGCCTTCTGGGCTGCAGGCACACATTGCTGGCTTATGTTGAGCTTCTTGTTCACCAGTACACCCAAGTCCTTCTCCTCAGAGCTGCTCTCAATCCGTTCTGTGCCCATCCTGTATTTGTACTTGGGATTGCCCCAACACATGTGCGGGATCTTGCACTTGGCCTTGTTGAATTTCATGAGGTTCTCACGGGCCCACGTCTCCAGCCTGTCAGAGTCCATCTGGAAGGCATCCCTTCCCTCCAGTGTGTTGACTGCACCACACAGTTTGGTGTCATCAGTGAACTTGGTGAGGGTGCACTCTATCCCACTGTCCATGTTGCCTACAAAGATGTTAAACAGGGCTGGTCCTAATACTGACCTCTATGGAATGTCACTTGTCACTGGTCTCCCCTTGGACATCAAGCCATTGACTGCAACTCTTTGAGTGCAACCGTCCAGCCAATTCCTTATCCACTGAGTGATCCAACTGTCAAATCCATGTCTCTCCAGTTTAGAGACAAGGATGTCATGTAGGACAATGTCAAATGCTTTGCACATTTAATGTAGTACATTATTTTTGCAGTCTACTTGACACAATGCATAAAAGAACAATCAGTGGAAGGAAGTAAATAAACAGGAACAATGGAAAATTAAATGTTAAGGTTTTGCATGGGCAAATCATAATAGTATGTAATATGAATGAGACTTACAAATGAGTGGTATCAGTAAATTAAGGAATGTTAGGAAAATGAGAATGAATTTCACTGTAAATATGGTGAAAAAAAATATTTTCTAATGTAAAATATGTTTAAAAATACCTTTAAAGTTGACCTTAACTGAAGCCAAAGACTAATCTCATTAATTTTTCAATTAGTTCCTATACATTGACAGCATAGTTATGTAAAAGAAAAAAACAAACCTAAAGATCAGGACTTCCACAAGTGTCTTTAACTAACCGCTGTTAGAGCTAACGGCTTTGTTAAATGCTTTCTACATTAAAATATATGTGGTTCTTTTAAACATTTTTTAACCCATCGCTGTATCTTTCTGGTGATCTG
>WHYT01016935.1:232702-276175 GCA_009806455.1 Tetrax tetrax
TTTTTTTTTTTTTTTTTTTTTTTTTTTTTTTTTTTTTTTTTTTTTTTTTTTTTTTTTTTTTTTTTTTTTTTCTGGTGTATGTTTTAAAGCAATAGCACTTTTTCTAGTTTACTTCAAAGAAGACAGTCTTTGAATGACCAACACCCAGCATGGACTAAGGTCGTAGTAAACTGTCTGTTTGCTTCAGTCAATGCTGTTGTGAGTCTTGCACCACAACTTGTGAGTCTCAAAATTACAAATTATGATTTTTTTATTTGGCTTTGAGGACTGTGCTCCGTCCATCATAAGTTTATGATGACTTTTTTCATGGGTGCATGTGTCTCTTACCTTTTAATACTCAACAGCATTTGCTTCATGCTAGTTAATGTGATTCTTCTGTGTTGTCATCTGTTTGTAAGAGAACATGTCCTGAGTGGCCCTGCTTCCACCTAGAAACAAACACTTCAAAAAGTCTGAATTTATAGGTTTTTACAAGAACCACACTTGATTTTTTTAATCGGCAACTCATTGTTTTCCTGTTTATATGATGATGCGGTCTAGTTTTGTATCTTGGAGTACACATTTGCCTTGTAAAAGATCTGACAGGTGGTGGCTGAATCAGTATTTTTTCTGGTTGAACTAGGAATACTAGCACCCAAACATGCATGGCTGCAGGCCCAGAATGCTTTAATGTCTATTCTTTTTAACATTCCATAGCAACAAGATAAACATTTTTCAAATACTGGTGAGGGAAGATGGGGGAAGTATTTGAGGGTGTAATGTCTCTGAAAGAATATAAAATTAATTACTGAGAGAACTTTGGTTTTAGAGGTGTAGAAAGCCAGAGAGAAGGTGAATATTGAGATTCTTCCTTTGATCAGTCTTGGCAATCAAGGAGTTTGCAAATGATGTCATAATTAAGTGTCAGGTAGTGGAGACTTTGGTGTCTTTCAGATTAATTGGTAAGTGCTTGAAAAAGGTGAGGAAAATGAAATTTCATAATTTCTGTAGTAGTCTGTGTCTTAGAACAAGCCCAGGTCACTCAGAAATACAGTTTGCAGGAAAGCTAACAACAAGGGCCAGCTAATTTGAGTGATATTTCCATCACACTACTAAGCATAGTGAGTGTCAGAGACTGAGGTAAACAGTGAAAGAAACATTGTTTACCAACCTGTTATTTCTTCTCCATAAAGACCAAAATAACAGAAGGCCTTATGATTCTAGGAGAGAAGTGAAAGGACTGGCAAAACACTTTTGATAGAATTTGAAAAATGCAGTAAATATTTTCAAAAGAACTTTACATATTTCTGTAGATCACACTATGTAAGTAGTACACTGACCTTTTCTCTTTACAAAACCAAAACCAGTGAAATACATAGTCATGCTAAGAGTTATTTTGATATATTTCAAGTTGGGATAAAAAAACCCCAAACAAATGTACAAATACTATATATTCCGCTATAAGATGTTGTCCCAAGAGGTTTCAAGCTTCATGAGGAGGCTGAAGCATTTTGAATCAGCCTGAATAGCTTAAAAATAATTAAGTTTAAATCTTTACATTTATTTACAGATTTTCATTATCACTTAATTGTCTTTAAAAAAGCAAATAATCTGAAAAGTGAGAATTTTGTTGCCCATCTGTAAGTGTAGCCTGCTCACGGCTCTTCTACTTAAATATTATAAACCACACTTCTGTTTGAAGATTAATGTTGTATCTGTAGTTACTGAATGACATAACATTAATCAGAAGATAGAAAGCAGTGTTTTTCCACCAATGGCATATATTTCTCTGGAGACAAGATACAAGAAATATGCTTTGACAGTGATGAGAATATGGAATTCACCTTTATCGTAACAAATACTCAGTTTGGCCACTCAGTTCTCATCTTACCATATTCTTATCTTGTTTTGCTTTCATTGAACATTTTCAACTCCTCCAGCTTGAAGGAGAATGTGATTTTACTTTCATGCAGCAAGACAGAGTACACAGATGTCATGCAAACAGAAAAATACAGTTTAGATATTCCCAGAGCATGTGTGATGAATGGAGGGCTAAGAGAATTCTGAAGTTCTTGATAGATATTTTAGGAATTCATGCTCATTAAAACTTAGTCTAACACATAAATGTTGATCTTTCCTTGTGCTTTAGCAAAACTCCAATATCAGAATGCTCTGCTAAGAATTCATCATGAGATTTTTTTTTTCCCTGAAGTTGCATAGTTCAGCTTCTTTAAATAGTGCTAGTTGCCCATGCAGCTTATACCAATATCTTTAGTCTTCGCAAAACTGAATATAATTTGTAGTAGAGCAGCTGATAATTCTTACAAAAATTATCACTTTTGCTGATTATTTATGAAAAACTATTTTCAGCATAATGTCACCAAGGAATCACAGTTGTGGAATGGCACTGTACTGTAGTCATCACTGTGAAAAAAAAAAAAAAAAAAGGCTAGAATAAGAGTACAGTCAAATGTAGAGATAAAGTGATACATACAACTTCATTTACAACATTAGCTGTTTTAATATTCATCTAGACTGATGTCCTTACCCCTCTATAGAGGGATTTTGATGGCAAAACTCTCTCTTATATAACTGAGTAATTGATCTGTGATTGCTGTTTAGTTAAGTTCATTACTTAAGGTAGAGTATTTGATTCTATTAGAGATTTCAGAGTTTAATCATGGCAGCTGCATGTATCTTGGGCTTTGGGGGACCAGTCTCTATGGCAAGCCCACTATGTACCTCTTTATTAGGGTATAGAGCTTTTAAAAAGACTGTAACATACCATAAAAATGTTGCTATAATAGGATAAGGGATGTTCAAGGAAATGTTTAGAAATTCCACCTCAGCATGCTTTTGTAATTTTTCTTTTCCTGGTGGAGAATTTTCAAAAGAGGTTAAACTATTTAAATACTTAGCTACAACTGACATATAATAAAACATGAGAATCCTGTTTACCAAGATTGCTTTAAAATATCCACCCTAATAATTTTAGCTGGTGCTTGTACATTGCTAGCATGCTTTAAAAATGGTAATTTCGAACTCTGGAATGTTAATTACTTAACACAGTTTTCTGTATGTAGAGCTTAAAGATCAATAGCAATAACAGCCTGTCTTGAATCCTGATTTAAAGATGATGGAGCCCCCACTCAAATTATAGACAAATATATTGTGTACCATCTTTCCAGATAACTTATAGCCTAGATGCTGTTGACAGCATTTGCCCAAAGACAACAGAATGCTGGTCAGAAGCTGATATAATTAATGTATCTAGTTTGATTCCACTTTTTTTAAATTGCATAAGGTAGTGCAGTTTGTCAGATTCTACTGGATAGTTAATAGTAGCAGATCTTGGCTTTTAAAGTAACAATTCTGTGAGTATTGACAAAATAAAAGGATTCACTAATAAAGCATTGTCAGTATTGCACCTCAAGGCACAATTTAGGAACTTGTGAAAAATGTCACAGAATATAAGCAAATGTGGTGACTGTACTGTGTGTTCATATACATGTTTCACAAAAAATACAGGCTGAAAGGAAGTAATTAATTACAATATATCTGTGGAGAGTAAATCACTATCAAGCTGTCACTCCCACTAGGCAAGACTACTATACTTCAAAGTACTAGAAGTCCACAAAATCAAAGAAATTAAAATGTGCCTGTGTTTTATCCCTTTATGGTAGATTAACTGGTAGAACCACAACTGAATAATTCAATATTTCTATGTTGAAAATAAACCAACAATTATTAAGCTTACATTTCTTGGCTCTTATACCTGACATACAACAATTCTCCATTTCTGGTATATTCAAATCTAGTAAATGATGGAATAAAAATTGTTGAATTTAGATCTATAGTTGTTACTCCGCTCAAAACTCATCAGTATATTTTCAGCAGAAATAATAAATGAGATAAACTCATTTATTTTGTCAAAATTGGAAAGTATATTCATGTATATGCTGCAAGAGAAGAAACAGAAATATAAAGAAGTCCCATTTCCACTTGGTGCAGAGAGAAGTGGATGTTCAGTGACTTGTCACAAGCTGTATATAAAGACCATGGCAGCACCAGGAGCACGAGTGCCCTTCCTAGCTCACACTATGGTTCAAGCTGCACCCCATTGAACTTACTGACCTAAAACAAAGTCATACAATAAATAAAACACAAACCTAAATTGCATTCCAGCTACAAGCCAATGAGTGTGTAAAATATATCTGACTGCAATTGTTAAACTTCAATTTGGTTTCAATAATTAATATTAATTAACAGATTAACTATGCTTTAATTCTAAATGGAACGTGCTAAGCCTATTTAGGACACTTAATTTAATGTGTTTACCTAATTGAATCACTGTACCAGTGCTGGTACAGAGCCAGACTCAAGTGTAAGGAATTCAGAGATGGAGAACTGAGTAAGAGTTCTTTATGCATATAGACAAAACTTAATAGCAGGATTTGAGGATGTGTTCAAAACCCAAGGTGCTTTCATGTTCAACATCCTTACCTGAGAGTTGGCAGACCCTGGTTCCTTTCTTCCTGATGTACCTGAACAGCTGCATCACACATTTCTATTGAGCCACGTGATTGATATTTCAGGAAGAGTCTTTGAGTCCTTCTCAACTTTCCCTGAGGGGCAGGAAATATTTTTCTATAAAACATTTAAAGACTCTCGAGGCTGATGGCTATGGCATTCACATAAAGGTAGGATGCCTGGATTTAGTATGAAAACCAAAGCAAAACCAAAGGATATCTGCCCCATCTTCAGAAGCACATATACTAGAGTACACCATGGTCTGATGGTTGGGGAGCTGCCCTGCAGGGGATATATGTGTGTTCACACCTTCTCAGTTGGAAACCAGCCTCCTGTATTCTTGGCAAACACAGTAAACAGCAGCCATAAAAGGAAACAAAGCCATCCTAGAATACTTTGGGGGATTTTTGATAAGAAAGAAATTATTTCATTTATATTTCATAAAACACACATAATTTCATTTCATTTTAAAAAACTTAACTTGATTTGTCAATGCAGAGAATGTAAAAGAAATTACTTGCATGAAGCCTACCTTTCAAGAGCAATGGCAAAATAATTCAGGTTGGTAGAGGCATCTGGAAGTCATTGGACTGCCACCCCTCCCCCAGCTAAAAGTTTTCGTCTGGCTTTTTTTTTTTTTTTTCCACATGCTTGTCACTGAAATAAAACTTGCATTTGATTTCAGAGAATGCATTTATTGTGAGTTTTTTAATTTTCAGCTGGACTGATTTTTACAAGTCTCTTGTTCTTTACTGCCTGACTTAGTGTAAGGTCATTAAATGGAATGAGATCATAACCATAACCGCTTGAGACTTCCGAGAAAGAGTGGAGTCAGGAGCCTTTTGCTGATGTTCAGAAATCTGAGTATGGAAAGCACCATTGACATCATGGGTAGGCATGTTTAGATACCAATGACATAGAACACTATCTCAGGAATGTTCTTCTAGTCGCTTCATGAAATTTACAATTTGACATAGACAGTATGTTTATGACTAAGTTATTTCACGAGTTCCTCAGAATATTAAACACTTGAGCCCTAAATTGCCATTGTTCTTCAAAATATGCAGTAATTTACACTTGAGCAGCATGTTAATAAAATGTTAGAAATAGTTAAAAATTGTACATCGTTAATTTTGTATATTTTATTATTCCTATCATATTGTTTATATATGTATATACACACCTATATATAATCTTTTCCTTTGCTATCCTAGTAAACTGTCTTTATCTCAACCCATGAGTTTTCTTTTCTTCCAGATTCTCTCCCTCATGCCCTAAAGAGATGGAGGGTAAGCGAGCAGCTGCATGGTACGAGATTGCTGTCTGAGGTTAAACTGCAACATGAGCCTGTCAGTTTCTTACAGAACCTGGTTTTGTGTCTGAGTAATGTTTTGGTTGTTTTTTTTTTTTTTTTTTTTTTTTTTGTCATTAGTTCCTGGAATGTATGAATGGCAATTTTTTACATAGAAAAAGGAAAAAAAAAGTCAAAGAAGAATCTCTTTTAGATTTGTTGTTAGCAAGTAGGAGGGAAGTGATGGAGTTCACATTCCTTAGGAAGAAGAAAAGCAGAATAAAACTAGTAGGCTTCAAAAAGGTGGACTTTAACAAGCTCAGGACACTTAGAAACAAATTTGGTGAAAAATGAATTAAGGACAGTCAGCTGATTCCTAAAGAGACAATATTAAGGGCATAAGTGCAAACTGTCCAATTACAGAGGAAGAACAGGAAGTATATTAAGAGATCAAATGACCTAAACCATGAAAAGGATCATACAGACTATGGAAACTAGGTCAGAGAGAAACTTGGAAAGATAAGAAAAGTAGCTCACATAGGTAATAACAACACCAGAACACATATAGCTCAAGAAAATACAATTAGGAAGTGACATGCAAGAGTGTTGAGAAATTATTCTCCCAAGTACATTTATGGATGATGAAAGCTAGGGATGGCAGTGGTCAATTGAGAAAATTGCTTTGTCTTTCTATCAGCATTCCCTGAAATGCTCAACTACAGGCATAGCTGATGTCAAAGACAAGTTCTTAACTGCCAAACAGAGAAAGAATAAGCACGAGTATACTTAGAAAAGATGAATTTACTAAAACCTAAATTTAAAATATATTAAATTTAAAATATAATGAAGTAAACGCAAATTTAGATTTAATATTTTCTGTATAGTGGAGAATCAAAAGATACTGTCTATTGTGACCTTAGTAACACTTAGTATCATAGAATCAGAATGGTTTGGGTTGGAAGGGACCTTTCAAGGTCATCTAGCCTAACCCCCCTGCAAGGAGCAGGGACATCTCCAACTGGATCAGGTTGCTCAGAGCCCCGTCCAACCTGGCCTAGAATGTTTCCAGGGATGGGGCATCCACCACCTCTCTGGGCAACCTATTCCAGTGTTCCACCACCCTCATTGTAAAAAATTTTTTCCTTATATCAAGTCTGACACAGATTCACATGTTTTTAACATTATCAACTTCTGACACAGTTTCACATTGTTTCATAATTAAGCCTCACAGATACAGTGAACCATAGTGTTACAGTGAAACTGAACACAAGATGGTATTCAGAGAGATTATCAGTGGAAGGAGCTTTACTTTTGAGTAAAGCTCTTCAGTGGATCCTAGTTAGATTCTAGTTTATATTTCATTGATATCCTGGGTGATCAAATAGAAAATATGCTTATTATGGTGTCCTAGTATAAACTGCAAGCATATTGGAAGTCTGTATTATAATTCAAAATAATTTTAACAACAGGGAAAAAAAAAGATTTTAAGATGTATGATTCAATTCAATAAAGATGACCACAGGCTTCTACTTTTGCGTTGTAATATCAGGTGCGTGAATACAGAGATAGCCGCTCTACATGAGTTGATTAGAAAGCAATTCAATATCAAAGGATCTGAGGGTAATTCTCAGCAGATCATAAGCCACACATCAATCAGTGGTGTCATGCTGCTGTAAAGGAGAACATTGTACATCATGCTGGGATATGGAAATGAAGTACAGCTCACAAGAAGGGCTATGTAATTCTTTTGCTTTCTTCATCACACATGAAACCTTAGCTGGAGTATAGTAACCTGTGCTGAGAAGCATTTGGACCCATCAAGAAAGCTATACACCAATACTGCAAATAGTTCAGAGGATAAAAATTAGTATAATCCAAGATCTGGATAATTTCTCTAGTGAAGGGAAACTCTACAATTTGGGATTGGTTCTTTGAAAGAAGACCCAAGATTTAAGAATATTCAAGTATGTAAAATACTACTTGGAAGAGGAAAGTAGTTGTCACTTTTCTGTATTGATGATGTTAGGACAATAGGTAATTGATATGTTCAAATAGCAGTTTAATTTGCATGTAGATGTAATAAACGTAATGATATATCAGAATTGGTCAGTTTCAGAGCCTGTGAAGTCTCCACTGTAGAAAGTCTTTCAGAACTGGCAAGAAACATCTTTCACATAATTATATTCCCTTCCATATTGAAACAAAGAGATAGAGCAATGACTTCCCAAGATCCCTTCCAGCTCAGTTCTATAATTCTGTACTCGTTGATTTAAAAAGTGTGAGTTTATAAATATATATAATTTTTTTTTTTTTTTTGCTACACAAATGAAAGTCAAGAAAAAAAGCAGTAGAGCAAACTTTCTGGTATAATTATGACACCCTAAGAAAAATAGAATCTGACAGTTATTTCCCCAAAGAGCCGGTTTTTGAGTTGTCTAATTGATCTACATTTGCAAAGAAGTATAATTAAATCTTAGGGCAAATATATGCATTCAAATCCTGTTAGAAAATAATGGGATTCAGATGTATAATTTCTCAACATCTACACACAGCTTTGAAAGTACCCTGAAGTCTAAACAGAAAGGTATTCACAGTGACAAAAACAGAGTTTAAAAAAAACCCTATTAAACAGTTTTATATCTGCTCACAAAACCAAATGCCACATTTCATAAATAACTACTTCAGGTATATAAAGAAGGGGACCTATTTTCATATCCAAGAGTCTTTCTCAGCAACCAGACTCAATAAGCTGAATCTGCCCTGAAGCAGGTGATACTAAACTTAGCAGTCACTCTTCAGTTCAGTGAGAGACCTCAGTGCACCTCTGGTTGTTAATTAAAAAGGTTGATTAGCTCTGTTTAGCATAAAATAAATTTTGGCACTATATTAAAAAAAAAGTGAACTGTCAAAAAAAATCTCACATTTTCTCATGTGGTGTCACGGTTCTGTGATTATACTGACGCAACATATACTGCTGAATGGCATAAAACCATACAAAATAAAGTATTTAATTTAAGTAATATGATATTTGCATGAATTAAATCAGCTAAGTAAGCAGGCAATTAAGAGCTTGCAATATTAACAAGTAATTGTGTAATGGACATTTATTGTAATGTGTCCATAAGTTTATGTTATAGGCATTTTAATGATTTTCCTAATTTTACTGACACATTACACAAATTAGAATCAGACCAAAAATGTGGAAAAAGCCCTGGACAACACTAATGCTTCTTAAGCATTTATGGGTAGCTTAAAACAATTTTCATTGATTTAACTAATTATATTTGCTACTTAATCTAAATGGAATACTTCATTGCAGCTTGAATTGCAACTTTTATTGGCAGTTATAATACAAAATGTTATGCAGATAATTGGTAGTTATAGAACTGTTGATACAATAAGATTTACAAAAGATTATATACAGCTTTTATAGAGCTTTAAGGTTGAATTCAGAAGAGGAAACTACTTTATTTGTGTCACAGTATTGAATATTACAGTACAATTATCAATGTTTTATCACAGAGTTTAAAGCTTTAATCTTAGTCTTTTGATAATTTAATATCAACAAGGGATTCATTACATCATGGAAAAAAAACTGTGCAGGTTTTATGCCATGGGAAAGTGATCATATTTCTGTGTGCTAATGAAGAAGTCACAAGATATTGATTCAAGAAAAGAAAAAAAAAAAACAAACCCTCCCTAATCTTCCTCAACTACCTCACTTTCCTCTTACGTCTGTGCTGCTGGTTATATATTCAAGAACAATGGAACCAAATTGTGTTGTTCTCTCTGGAAATTCAGCATGTGGCCTGTTCTTTGCATGATGTACTTATCTTTTTATAAGAAACGAAAAAAGAAAGAAAGTCCTGCATGTAAACCAAATCTTTTTCAATGCGTGTATTGGAATCTGCTTAATCCTAAAATTTTCCTGCCTAGTAGTAAGGAATTTTCAATATCAGACTTTTTCTTGTATCTTGCATTTTCCTGTTCTCCAAAAAATCCAGAAATAAATTTCTCATAAGGCTAGTGTTACTCTATTGACAGAAAGTGCTAGCTTATTTGAAGGGCTGATGAATATCAAAACAAAAGATAAAAGCATTTAGTTATTAAATTTGTTTTTTAAAATACAGTATTATGTATTAGAATACAAATACAGCATTTTGTACAAGTACTTGAATGATCAGGCAGTTACCTTTTGGGAAGAAAGATACTGATGAACTGTTTACATATTGACTATTGTGCTCGTTTTGTATAGTGGGAGATCTACAGTGGCTGCTTCTGTGAGAAGCTGCTAGAAGTTTCCCCTTTGACTAGTGGACCTGGCTGGGTCTAGGGCCAACCTGCTGCTGGCCAGGGCCAAGATGGTTGGTGACAGTGATAACACCTCTATGATAACATATTTAAGAAGCAGAGAGGGGGAGGCACGAGCCTTGTCGGCCTTATGGCACTCACCCTCTGGCCTCTCACCAGGCAGCCATCTGGGCCCAACTCGGCTTGGCCCAGCCAAGAGAAGTGAAGAGATGAGATGTGAAGAAAACCTGAGAGGCATCTGCCTGAGCCTGATTGTGAAGAATTTATTGTGAGAGGAACAGCTGCAGATGCCAAGGTCAGTGAAGAAGGAGGGGGAGGAGTAATGTGGCTCCTGGCCAAGATTCCCCTGCAGCCTGTGGTACAACCCAGGGTGGAGCAGGCTGTCCCCCTGCAGCCCATGGAGGTCCACGGAGGAGCAGAGATCCACCTGCAGCCCATGGAGGACCCCATGTCAGGGCAGGCTAATGCCCGAAGGAGGCTGTGTCCTGTGCAGGGCTTGTACTGGGGCAGCCATTCTGGAGGGACCACATCGCGTGGAAAAGAACCCCATGCCGGAGCAGTTAACGAAGAGCTATAGCCTGTGGGAGGGACCTCACACCGGAGCAGGGAAGGAATGTGAGGAGTTCTTCCACCAAGGAGGAAGGAGTGGTGGAAAACAAAGTGTTATGAACTGACTATAACTCCCATTGCCTATTCCCTGCCCTATGCCACTCAGCAGGGGAAGAAGGTAGAGATAAGAAGCCTAAGAAGAGGTGAGTGGTGGAGGGAAGTTGGTTTTTGATATCTTTCTCATTATCCTGCTTTGGTTTTATTAATTATAATAAATAAATAGTTTTCCCCAAGTTGTGTCTGTTTTGCTCCTTATGGTAACTTGAATATCTCTCCCTGTCCTTATCTCAAACCTTGAGCTTTTTACTGTATTTTCTCTCCTCCACTTTCTCAGAGGGTGGAGAAAGCGAGTGAAAAACTGTAGCTTGGTCCCGAGCGGGTCTAAACTATGACAGCTATAAAAACCACTATGCTATAAGATGTGCCATGTCAACAAGAAGAACCCTTGAACAGTGATTGGAATATGTTGAAAAGGAACTCAAAGCTTCCCCCTCTCATGTGAGAGGTCTGCTCTGTAGAACTAACAAATTAAGCAAATAAAATAATCTGGGAAGAAGTGCCTCGTTCCAGAGGAAAGAATAACTATGCTTAGTTTCAGCATGCCGCCTGGAGATATTTGATATGGGTTTAAATTTTCTCCCAAATAGCTTAGGCTCTGTTCTGATCTTCCCTGATTTGTGTTCAGGGATTTTTATCCATCAGTCTATGATGGATTTATCCATCATTCTGGGCAAAAGGAGGCCTTTGGAGTTGTGATTCCTATATGCAGGGAGAAGACATGAAAGGCCAAAGCTCAATTAGATTTGACAGTGGCCAGTGCTGTTTCAGATAACAAGAAGGAGCTAGCAGATGTTATGGCAGGACACCTCTTGATCACCTACCAAAGGTCTTACGAGTCTGGGGAGGTCCCCACTGACTGGAATCTAGCCAATTTATTCCAATCTACAGAAAAGGTGTGAGGGAAAACCCAGGGAACTACAGACTTCATAATCTAATCTAATTTATTGGAAAAATTATGGAGAAGATTATGGGTTCACAAGAGGAAAATCCTGTTTAACTAATTTGATACCCTTCTGTGATAAGGTCACCTGTCTAGTGCATGAAGGGAAGGTTCTGGATGTAGTTTTTCTGGTGTTTAATAAGGCTTTTGATACTGTCCCTCACAGCATCCCTCTGGACAAGTTGTCCAGCTGTAGGATGAGCACGTTTACGGTACACTGGGTGAAGAACTGGCTGAAGGGCAGGATTCAAAGGGTTGTAATTAATGGGGTGACGCCCGATCACTAGTGGTGTTCCTCAGGGTTCAATTCTATGGCCAGTTCTGTCCAATGTATTTATCAACAATTTGAATGCAAGTTTGATGATGATATCAAACTGAGGGGTGCTGTTGACTCTCTTGAGGGACAAGATGCCTTGCAGAGGGATCTAGATAGTCTGGAGTATTGAGCATGGGATGAAATTTAAAAAGTCAAAATGCTGGATTCTGAATTTAGGATGGAGTAACGCTGGGCACAAGTGCAAATTGAGAGTGCAGTGGCTGCAGAGCAGCCCTGCAGAAAGGGATCTGGGAGTGCTGGTAAATAGCAGGCTCAATACGAGTCAGCAGTGTGCCCTGGCAGCCAAGAGGGCAAACTGCATCTTAGGGTGCATCAAACACAGTATAACCAGTCAGTCAAAATAGTGATTGTCTCGCTGTATTCAACACTGGTGCAGCCTCACCTTGAATATTGTGTGCAGTTCTGGGCCACACAATTTAAGAAGGATGTGAAGGTCCTTGAATGCATCCCAAGGAGGGCAGCAAAGCTGGTGGAAGGGCTGGAAGGCATGTCCTGTGAGGAGTGGCTAAGGACTTTGAGCTTGTCTAGTTTGGAGAAAAGAAGGCTGAGGGGTGACCTCATTGCTGTCTCCAGCTTCCTGAGCAGGGGAAGGGGAGGGGGAGGTGCTGATCTCTTCTTCCTAGTATCCAGTGATAGAACATGTGGTGATGGTTCAAAGCTGCACCAGAGGAGGACTGGACATTAGGAAGTATTTTTTTTGCCGAAAGAGTGGTCAAACACTGGAACAGGCTTCCTAGAGACTAGATGGTCAATGCCCCAAGCCCATCAGTGTTTAAAAGACATTTGGACAATGTTCTTAACAACATGCTTTTACTTGTTCAGCCCTGAATTGGTCAGGAAGTTAGACTAGGTGATTGTTGTAGGTCCCTTCCAACTGAAATAGTCTGTTCTATTTTATTCTTTGGCTCTTGGGAAGGAAGCAGTTCAGATAACCCCCACACAGAAGAGTTATAGCATGAAGTCTGATGTGGACAGTTTCCCAGAGTAAGGTATTCAAACAGCAGGGCAGTAGTATGAAAGTGATAGCCTTGTCTCCTACTTTTGCTACTGTGTAGTTTAGGTGAAACCTCATGCAATACTACTGGCTATGCTGTAATCTAAAGTAGTCACTATATATTGTGAATGGAAGAAAGATTTAGGTTTATGGATCGTACATATGGCAGACAAGGGCATAAGTTACAGGAGCTACAAGCCTGTAGCTCACCACCTTGTGGACATGGAACTTAGGACCTAGTTTAGAAGGCATGGTGGTTTTAGGTTGATGGTTCAACTTGATGATCTTGGAGGTCTTTTACAACCTTAAAGATTCTATGATTATATGATCTACCTGCTGAGGTTCATTAGTTCCTTTCTTCATGTGAACCTTATTTTGTCTGATGCTTCTCTTCCTCATCTGTGAAATGGGAATTAGAAACAAAAGGGGCAGGATAATCTGATGCGAGGTGGGACAGGGAAAGGGGAACAGCTTTATGACTGCCTGGGAAAGAGAGTTGCCTTAAGTATTTCTTGAGCTCTTCTCTATGAGAGATTAAATAAAAATTTTATGAACTCTTCCACTATGAAGTATAATCTGATATGAAGTTTTCCATTCTCTTCTCCTCTGCTTTTCTTTCCCTTAGCTCTTTTCCTGAGAGAAACTATGCATTATACAGAACTGGCTAGTTCTTTATAAAGAACTGTGTTTGCATCACAACTCTCAAAACACAAAACCTTCTTTTGTCTCACTGAAAAAAAAAGTTATTTTTGTAGTGAAATCATTTAAATAAGCTGATTGTATAAACTAATGATTGATGTCATAATTTGGCTGTTAATGAGGGATCTGAACTTAGAGCTATACTACCTTCAATATAGATTTACAATTACATACTGGAGAAAATAGCTTTTAGGAAATAAAAGGATTTGTGCTTGATTTGTTCAAACTGTTAACTACCTAAAAGCAAGGAGTCTGTATCAAAAATTGTTGAAAGATGTTGCATTTCAGAGTAAGACTTCTAAAGACTAAGATTATAATTAGTCATGGTTGTGGATGACTGTCAGTACTTAGCTTTCAATGAATTTCAATCACTATCACTCATACTGCAGATAACTGCTATGATACTGGGTTTCATAGAAATTGGCTCTGTTCTGGTTTTGTTTAGTGAAGGGGGGCTGCTTCTAGAAGAAACTGCTAGAAGTTGTTTCCCCTTTGTTCAGTGGGCTCGTCCGGGCCTAGGGCGGACCTGCTGCTGGCCAAGGCCGAGCTGATTGGTAGCAGAATTTTCCCTGATAATGGCTCTGCAATGACGTATTTGAGAAGGGGAAAAACAGGAAAAAAAAAGAGGAGAGAAGATGTGAAGTTGCTGAGCAGGGCCAGAGAGGGGGAGGCGCAAGCCTTGTGGGCCTTGCAGGCCTCACCCTCTGGCCTCCTGCCGGGCAGCCGACTGGACCCAACTTGGCCCAGCCTGGCTGCAAGAAGTGGAGGGGAGATGAGAAGTGAATAAGATGTAAAAAGGATCCTGAGAGGCGTCTGCCAGCCTGCTGTGAAGAACTTTTCTTGTGAGAGGAACAGCTGCAGACGCCAAGGTCAGTGAAGAAGGGAGCGGAGTAATGCAGCTCCTGGTCAAGATTCCCCTGCAGCCTATGGTGATGACCATGGTAGAGCAGGTTGTCCCCTGCAGCCCATGGAGGTCCACGGAGGAGCAGAGATTCGCCTGCAGCCCGTGGAGGACCCCACATTGGGGCAGGTGGAGGCCTGAAGGAGGCTGTGGCCCGTGGAGGGCCTGCTGGGGCAGCTGTTCTAGAGGGACTGTACTCTGTAGAAGAGATGACCCACGCCGGAGCAGTTTCACAAAGGACTGTGGCCCATGGGAGGGACCCCACACTGAAGCCGAGGAGGAATGTGAGGAGTTCTTCCCCCGACGACAAAGTAGTGGCATGAAACAATGCGTGATGAACTGACTACGACCCCCATTCCCTCTTCCCCCTTGTGGTACTCAGGAGCGGAAGGTAGTAGAGATAATGTTAAGCCCGGGAAGAGGGAGGGGTGGGGAGAGGTTATCTTGTTCCCTCTCTCATTCTCCTGCTAGTTTTAGAAATAAATGAATAGCTTTCCCCAAGTCGAGTCTGTTTTGACCATAATGGTAATCTTAAGGATTTCTCCCTGTTCTTATCTCAAACCTTGAGCCTTTTTTCTTGTATCATCTCCCCCTATTCTCTCGGAGGATGGGGGGAGTGAGAAAGAGACTGCATAGTCTGCTCCTGGTCGGGGCTGAACTATGACAGTTTTTATCCTGAAATTTTATTTTGGCTTTGAGAAACCTTTCTAAATTAGAGTTTAATGGAAAAGAAATAAGTTCTTATAAAGTAGTTCAGTTTTCAGGTACTGAAAACCATTCAGCTAGAAAACAAGCTGACAAATAAAACCCTTTCCCAAACCTAGTGTAAATGCTTGGAGATGTTGACAAGCAAAGAGGCTCTGCTAGAGGTAGATTTTTTTAAAGCTATATGTTCCTTTTTCCCAGCCAGGCAATCTTTGTGCAGCTTTAACATTTACGGTTGTTCTTGTATGGCAGAGGAGGCACCATAGTTTCAAGGGACATGAACATTCCTGTTGGCCATGCCTGGCACCACAAACCAGGTTATCAGGCTTCTACCTGACTCTGCATTAAAGAGAAAGTCACTTGTACCTCTGGCAGTGTCAGTAATTCAAAATCCTGCAACCGTTTCATAAAAGTTTGAAAGATTTATTCTGCTTAATAAATCTCTGAATCACACTGTCTGTTGCACGCTAACCACAGCAGGTAGGAAGAAATAATTTCAGAGTCATGAAATAATGTGATAAAAATTAAATATTTAAAAGGTTGACTGTCAATATGAACCAAGTGAGCTAGATACTAAAGTTAAAAAAATAAGTAACATTTTGTTTCATATAACTGTAAATTAATGCCTCTGGAAAAGCACTTAGGAATAGATGATAGGAAAGGAAAATTGAAAAGCATATTATTTAACATGAAATGTGTAATTTTGCTGGACTGATAATATTGACGGAGACATAGAATAGATTTTTCATTTGACATTACTGAAAAAATGTTTTAAAACTGAGAGCAATTTCACTTAGGCTACATACAGGATGTAACCTGCTTCATCAACAGGAAGCAGTATGATCCAATTTATTGAGTGGTAAATATTTTCACTTATGCATCTGTCTTCACAGGGATTTATCTTAATGTTTCAGACCTTTAGGTACAAGGCAAAGCTTTTATAAGTCTGTCTACTCAGAGGAGAAGTATTGATTATGCAAACTTGTTAAATGTTACTTACAGTTGCAGGGATTCAATAATAACAACAAATATTGGTTGTTTAGTTGAGCTGGTCTTTCAGTAAAGCTCTGATGAAACTGTCAATGTTGAGGCTATTTTAAAGTGATTTATTTCAAAACCACAGAATGAAATGGAGTTCAGACTACAGACTGAACTTTATAAATTGACATTATATCCTATTGATATACCTTATAAATTCAAAACAGTTATTTTGTTTCTTGAATTATTTCTAAATGTTGTTCAGCATTTCTTTTTACATATGAATCTTTCTACTTGACTGAGACTCTTACAATTGGATATAATTTTTCTACTCTATTTGACACACAGTGACATTTAGAGGGGATAAATATCAAGATTCTTAATAATTTAGTACGATAATTTTAGTTGCTCTGAGTTGTCTGTGTTTGAGTGATGCATACTGCCAGCTACAGGTGATTTTGTCTGCACAGTTTGATTGTGTGCAGAAAATAATGTCAAGTATTAAGACTGGGGTAGTTTGGGAAAAAAAAAAAAAAAGAAAAAGTGAACCTTATACCTCTAAAAGTACAATCCAGCTTGCTTGGTTTAAAGAGATGGTCCTATCATTGGATCTGGAATTGTAAATGCTATTTAGTGACACTGCTGCTCATTTTTATTGCTTGTTGATTGGGAAGCTGCAGACCAAATAGTGGGACTGTGTCCTGGTTCTGGCTTGAAATATTGTCCTAAATAAACAGTTATAAACTGGAACAAAATAGTTAAGTCTGTCCTGAAAAAGTGTTTTTTCTTCTTTATTGAAATTCGGGGCAACACATCTTTTCACATGTGAAACCTGCAGATGACTTTTAAAAACTGAGCAACTCTTTTGAGTTGCTTTGGATGCTATACATATTTTCAGAAAATAAAGACAGATATTAATTTCAGAACTTTTTTCTCCCAAATAGTCCTGAGGTATAAATCCTTTATAGCCTCGTTGTCCTACCTCCAGAAAAGCTCCTTATTGCTGATTTCTGTGTCCTGTTGACATTTGTACTTCTCTGAAAGTAAGGACTCTCTAAGAAATTTTAAGGTGTGGGGTTTTCTGAAGTACAGATATACAATTGTGTATAATGCTTTTTAGTGCATTTTTTTTTTCTGTCTGTATTTACATATTTAAATCATATCAGAGAAGGGATGAGTTTAGTTGAGTAAGTTGGCACCAATTGGTTTATAACTGAGATTAACAAAGTGAGACCAATTGTCCTAGTTCAGCCCTGACTGGGACCAGACTAGGCAGTCTCTCTCTCACTCCCTTCACCCTCTGAGAGAATAGGGAGACATGATATAAGGAAAAACGGGTCGAGGTTTGAGATAAGAACAGGGAGAAATCCTTAAAATTACCGTTATGGGAAAAACAGACTCGACTTGGGGAAAGCTATTCATTTATTTCTAAAACTAGCAGGAGAATGAGAGAGGGAACACGATAGCCTCCCCCCACCCCTCCCTCTTCCCAGGCTTAACATTATCTCTACTACCTTCCGCTCCTGAGTGGCACAGGGGGGGAAGAGGGAATGGGGGTCATGGTCAGTTCATCATGCATTGTGTTACGCTGCTACTTTGTCGTCGGGGGAAGAACTCCTCGCATTCCTCCTCGGCTCCAGTGTGGGGTTCCTCCCATGGGCCACAGTCCTTTGTGAAACTGCTCCGGCGTGGGTCATCTCTTCTACAGAGTACAGTCCCTCTAGAACAGCTGCCCCAGCAGGCCCTCCACGGGCCACAGCTTCCTTCAGGCCTCCACCTGCCCCAATGTGGGGTCCTCCACGGGCTGCAGGTGGATGTCTGCTCCTCCGTGGACCTCCATGGGCTGCAGGGGACAACCTGCTCTACCATGGTCATCACCATAGGCTGCAGGGGAATCTTGTCCAGGAGCTGCATTACTCCTCCCTCTCCTTCTTCACTGACCTTGGTGTCTGCAACCGATCCTCACGACAAGCAGGCAGATGCCTGTCAGGATCCTTTTTACATCTTATTCACTTCTCATCTCCTCTCCACTTCTTGCAGGCAGGCTGGGCTGAGTTGGGCCCAGTCAGCTGCCTGGCGAGAGGCCAGATGGTGAGGCCTGCAAGGCCCACAAGGCTCACGCCTTCCCTTCTCTGCCCCCACTCAGCTGCTTCACATCTTCTCTGTTTTATTTTTTTCTGTTTTCCCCTTCTTAAATACGTTATCACTGAGGCGTTATCACAGAACATTCTGCTACCAATCGGCTTGGCCTTGGCCAGCAGCAGGTCCGCCCTAGGCCCGGCCGAGTCCACTGAACAAAGGGGAGCGACTTCTAGCAGTTTCCTACAGAAGCTACCACCTTAGCCCCCCCCTCACTAAACAAAACCAGAACGCAAATCTCAGATATATAATAAGTAACTCTAAAATAACTCATATTATCATACTTTCCCCACTCTAAGAAGTAGAAGTCCTTCATGTGAATAAATTGTAGTGTCCTGGATGATATTCTTTGAAGGGAAGTCCTCTGATAAACCAATGACATTATTTCTTCTCTAATATTTATAATTTACAATGCAGCACTATATTGTAGGAGTCTGCACATGGCGGGGAGGGTTTTGCTTCATTTAGTATTCATTTGCAGTATAGAGCTTAATTTTTATTATAAATTAAACTTTCAAAGTTAAAATGTTATTTTCTCTAAAGCTGAACTATCTCATATAAATAATTTCAAACAAACACCATTCGTGTCCTATTTTTAAACTGAAAAACTTAAAACAGCATTCATTATACTTTAAGCACATTTCAGCAGGAAGGTTAGAATAGTCTCAAAAGTCTTCTAATTCTTCAAAATAACACAAAAATGTAACTCCTCTTTCACAGTTAGGAGTCATGACTGTGTGTTGGGGGGCTGTCAGTTCTTTAGGAACTACTAACTGAAATTTAAATGTCTAAGCTGACCACTTTTTGAGGATATTTGAATAAAAAGTATTATTCTTTTTACATTAAAATCTGCTAGATTCTTGGTTCTCAAAACCACAGATAAACAGATGATGGAAAAGCTTTAACAGTCTTTAGCTGCAGAACTGTGAATAAATAATCAGCAGACTATATGAGCTAAAGCATTCCTGTTCAGAATGTTACTGAGTTGAGAAAAACAAACCTATTAATTTCTTTACCTTCTAATCAAAATTGTGCTGATTATTTCCCATCCTTTTTCACCTTGTCACTTGGAAGCTAACTATAATTATGGAAATGTTACAATATTAGTTACAAGTTAGTAGCTTGTGAAACCCACTTCTGCTGCTAGTCTGAAAACAATTGTCAGCCCATTATTTTGCAATGCTTGAGGCCAGATGCTGCACAGTCCTGGCTCTTGTGGACTTCAACAGCACATTGATTCTGAGGGTTGGACTAATATTGCATTGAAAAGTCTAATATCATTATTGCACTGTTCTGTAAACTCTCCTGGATTTGAAATCTCTATGTTCTGCAAGTTCTTGTTCAAATGAGAATGAGTTTGGCTAGAGGAGTGGTGCAAATGAGTTTTCAGGATGGGATAGCTGCCTTGTCTTTTGGGAAGGATGAATTATAAATGAACACAGAATCTGAGTTGCAGGCTGTTACCCACAAATAGCTTAATCTTGACATTTTTATTTTGACTAGCCTTTTTTCTCTAGGTCCTGCTGTTGGGAGACAAGACCAGTGGGATGATTTTTTTTTGTATTTGCATGTATTGAAAAGAGATGCAGGAACACACCACTGGCGTGCAATACTTGAGAGTAAGTCTGTCATAGGGGAATTTCTGTGTTATTGCTTGCAAAATAAAGATACTGCTGCTACGACAGGTAGGACCAAGTCCTGAATGAATTCCATCTGCAAAGCCACAGATACATGCCACCTTCATGAATGCTGAAGATTATCAGACCTCTTGGATCAGCATACAGGAACTGTCTTGATATGTCAAAGAAGTCTTTGAGTCTACCTTGCCCTGAATTTTTATCCAGAGCTGAGTTTTTCTTATCTTTTCAGTTTTAAACAATATTCCTTACCCATTTGTCATACGGAAGAAACAGGAGGCAATGCTGAGTCATCTAGTAAGTATGTGTTCATCATCATGGAGCCCCAAGAGGCAAACCTTTCTTTGTAAGCAAACTATCTGGGCACGCAGCAGTATCACACTTTCAGAGATTTCCCTTTTGTTTTGTCAGGACACATTTGTAAGAAGTTTAAAGTCCTTTTTGTTGCATGTTATTGACAACACGTTCTGACCATCATGCCACTAGCAATTAGTTCATTGTCTTCAAAGTTATAATCTGCAAGCAAAGCTGCTTGAAATGAAGCCGTCCATTATTGCATTGCAGATTTTTTTCCAAGTATAAGAAGTTGAGTGTAATACCAACTTGTTTGATATTTGTTGAGGAAGATGTTGAAAGTATTTTTAATTACATAGACCACCTTTATACTCAAACATTCTTTTAAAATTATTGTTATTGTTGTGATAATTCCTATTGCTGTATTTGAGGAAGGCCATACTTTGGAAATACATTAGAGAACATACACAGTGCAAATGAGAGGTTAAATAGTTTTCTTGGTTTAAAAACATACCCTGAATAAAAATAGCATTGCTTTGCAACAGTTTTGGAGATATAGACTTTGCAAGTCAAATACGAAAATAATGATAATCTCTCTGGCATCGTATGAACAGCTAAGCTAGGCCCTCCCACAACACAGAAGAAAAATGACAAAGCTAATTAACCATCTGTTGCATCTGGAGAAGGCGTCACAGATACTATTGAAGCACTCAGATTACATAGCCACCAGCTAAACACTATTCCAGTAATTAAATGTCTAAAGCAGTATCCAAAAGACCGACAAACAAAAGACTACATCCTAATGTATTACAGCATCCAGAGTACTGGCTGGCTGACAGCAAGAATTCCCAGTTATTTGAAGAACAGTAAAAATGGGTAAGTAGGAGAATAATTCCCCTGTTTTGCAAAATACATAAAATCTAGCTATTTTGGATATATATTTCCTGTTAGAGAATTCTTACCTCTACTTGAAAGTAAATTAGAGGAAAATCCTGTGTGAAACAATTCTTCTGAGATGTTACATTGCTTAAATTTTAGATACATGTGAAATTTTAGATACATGTGAAATCACAATTTCAGGTGAAGCACTGGTCGTATTTACGACAGGAATTAACTCTTACCTTTGCCACTTCTTCTCCTACTGTGTTGGATATGTGAGAAGAAATATTTTCATTCTCAACAGGCTCCTGAAAGTGTTTTTCTTACACAAACAACTCTTTAGACATCTGTTTTGAAATAAAATATAAAGAAGTTCACTGTCATAGATATGAACCAATTCCTGCTTTACTTTAGGCACAGCAAAGATTAAAAGAATCACTATATCTGTACTGGAGGCCAGTATATTTAGCTTATAGTATATTATAGTTTAGTGTGTTAGAAGCAACACTTTGCAGGACACAACAACAGTTAATTTAGGATTTGCTGTATATTCTGTAGTACTACTCATTTTCGTGAAAGACTGCTGTGCTTGAAATTCTTTCTATTTGGCATATTTGTTTAGCATTTAATTCTGAGCTATCTACATTTATAACTTTAAGTTTCTTTCTGTATCTAGGTTGCAGTCTCTCATAGCTCTGATCAGCACGTCTTGGTAATTACTTGGCTTCATAATTCACGTCCCACTTTTAAGACTTCCTGTAAACTTGAGTAAAATATACTAGAGAAACACAAGGTAGGTCGTTGCTTATTACCATGGCTGTTATTATCATTGTCTTCAATAGAATTATTCATAGAAGTAAAAGTATGGGTTGGTCTCACAACCAACCATAGGTAGGTAAATTTGGCAAACCTTAAAGATGAAAAAGGTGTGAAAACAATGTCACCACATTCTCATGGTCAGGGGTGTGTGTGTGTCTGTGCATATTGCACACAGATAACGCACATGTGCATGCTTTTTTTTTGTCTTTAAGAAATGCTAAATTTTATTGGAAATGACCGAAAGAAGACATGCCAAGATTTTATACAAATAGATAAGTAAGACAAGAAAAATTAGATTCCCTAGTTCCTGAAGTGACACTTGTTGCTGAAAGGAAATAACTGCTTTAGGTTTGAAAACAACTCAAAAGCCAGAGTGATCGAGACAGAATTTATTGTCTCTTCCAATCTTTCTACTCACTCTGGTAAAGTATATTTGACAGAGAAACTTCTATGCTAACCACATAAATACCAGGAATGGAATTACACTCCCACTGGCATCAGTCACTGCAAATTAGTGGAGAAAAAAATGTTTCTTGTAAATACAAAAAATCTCAACATGTTGTCCTCTGCTTTAGTAGAAGTGGAAGGCATGAATCAAAGTTTGAGTGAGTTCTGTAGACAAGAATGGTGAACTGGCAATAGAAGCCAAAAGCATTTACTGCTAATTTTTCCAAAGGTACAGAATTGTGTTGGCATGCTTCATAGACCATTCTGGAACAGAATAATGTGAATTATTAATGTGCAATGTGATCTGTAGGAGAGGTCTAAAAGAAAACATTTTACCTATTTGAAAGGCCTCAAAAGATAAAAGTTTTAATATCTTTTCAGATAATTCTTAGAATTTGACTATTTTTCACTTAAGAAATATAAAAGCTGGCTTTAGAAAGAGTGCATTACTTCCAAGCCTCAAAAACATCTCAAAAGAGATGTTACATGTCACTTTTATTTTCACAGAATCACAGAATTATCAAGATTGGAAAAGACCTAAAAGATCATCCAGTCCAACCATCACCAATACTTCTCAGCTAAATCATATCCCTCAATACAACATCCAAACGTTTCTTGAACACCCCCATGGTCGGTGACTCCACCACCTCCCTGGGCAGTGCATTCCAGTGCCTGACTACCCTTTCCGAGAAGTAATATTTCCTAATGTCCAGCCTGAATCTCCCCTGGCGCAGCTTGAAACCATTGCCTCTAGTTCTATCACTGTCTACACGAGAGAAAAGGCCGACCCCTAGCTCACCACAACCTCCCTTCAGGAAGTTATAGAGAGCTATAAGGTCTCCCCTGAGCCTCCTCTTCTCCAGACTGAACAATCCCAGCTCCCTCAGCCGCTCCTCATAAGGCCTGTGCTCCAGACCCCTCACCAGCTTCGTAGCCCTCCTCTGAACACGTTCCAGGGCCTCAATGTCTTTCTTGTAGTGAGGGGCCCAAAACTGAACACAGTACTCGAGGTGTGGCCTCACCAGTGCCGAGTACAGGGGGACAATTACCTCCCTGTTCCTGCTAGTAACACTGTTTTTGATGCAAGCCAGGATGCCATTGGCCTTCTTGGCCACCCGGGCACACTGTCGGCTCATGCTCAGCCAAGCATCAATCAGTATCCCCAGGTCCGTTTCCTCCACACAGTCCTCCAGCCACTCCGCCCCAAGCCTATAGCGCTGCCTGGGGTTGTTGTGGCCGAAGTGCAGGACTCGGCATTTGGTCTTGTTGAACCTCATCCCATTGGCTTCAGCCCAGCTCTCCAGCCTGTCCAAATCCCTCTGCAGGGCCTCGCTACCCCCAGGCAGATCCACACTCCCAGCCAATTTGGTGTCATCTCCGAACTTACTGAGGGTGCACTCAATGCCCTCATCCAGATCATCAATAAAGATATTGAAGAGGACAGGCCCCAGCACCGACCCCTGGGGAACACCACTTGTGACTGGTAGCCAGCTGGATTTAACTCCATTCACCACCACTCTCTGAGCCCGGCCCTCCAGCCAGCTCCTTACCCAGCCAAGAGTGTACCCATCTAAGCCATGGGCTGCCAGCTTCTGCAGGAGAATACCGTGGGAGACAGTTTTACTTTATTTTTCCATGGATTTAAATTTTCTTTACCTTGGTTTCTCACCCGTTCAGTTATAGCTGAAGAGAAATCATTAATAGGCATCAATCAAGTATCAATCATACAAACGTTTCATGTAATACCTTACTTTCTAACTCCAGCAAGATTTTGGTGAGGGGATGGTTTCACTGCTTAACCATATCAATAAAAATAAGAGAATAATGGAGTGCTCACCAGTTGTCATTAATTTCTAATATCAAACAGTGATGGGAAGCAATTGCTTCTGGAGAACAAAAAATGAAGAATGGATTCTTTCAAAAATACAACATTTTTAGGCAACAGTCACATCAGAAATCACACAGCAGGATATGTCCTGAATTTCTGGACTGTGCCACCTGACTTTCAACATCTAAGTGCCTGAGTGTTAGGATAGGAGAAAATATTGGTAAGATCATTCTTTCTTTTGTGTCCTGGATGAATCTGTGAAAGTCTGTGGGAAGGTCTCCTTTGCCTCCTGGTTAGAGAAAGGAGGAGGAAGTCAGCTCTCTTTTCCTACAGAAAACTCAGTACTGGTTTCTCTTCTGAGGGGGTGTAGGGAGGTTCTCTTATCTTCTTTTCTCTTCTGACTTTCTCTTCTCCTCTGCCAGAAGAGAAGAAAAGAAAAAAAAGAAAGAAAAAAAAAAAAAAAAAAAAAGAGAGAGAGAGATTTGGGGTTACGGGGTTTTTCCTGTTTTTCCTGTTTTTTTTTTCCCCTCCCACATTATGGTAAACGTTGACTTACATCCATGTTTGATTTATGTTAAATGTTACAGATTTTCTCAAAATATACACTCATACAGTCCCAACTGTGTATTCCATACTGACGTTTCAACAGCATAAGCAGTTAAAATGCAAGCATTCTCATTGCAGTAGTCCCTTGCTGATTTGCTCACAACTTCTTAGGACATTCATCACCGGTCAGCATTAGTGAGCATTTACAGTACTTGGCCCATTGCCATACTTGCTACGTTGCTCATGGAATGGAGCTCTCCACCTAAAAGGGACAATATCCACTGTGTGAAACTCTGAAATCCTGATAACAACATGTGACCACATCTGCTTGCCCAATGTCGTAACTCCCCAATATCCTCAAGATGGTAGAAGCCCCACTTCCATGAGCAAATTGTTGAAAATTTCTGGTACTTATGAACATAGGCAGTCCTTTTACAAGACATTGCAGCCAGTTTGGAGTAATTTCAGCTGTCTGGAAAGAGGAGAGAAGACGTGGCATTTCAGGCTCTTTTAGCCACAGAGTAGGAACAGAAGAAATTAATCAGAGATTAAAAAGAAACAAAGTGACCTTCAAATACTTTTCTGATCAGTAGATACCCTGTGTGCATCTTTCTGAAACTGCTGCTACAATTTCAGTGCTGTCTTGCCAAATTTAAACAGAAACTTAGTTCCAGCAAACATACTATGACTAATTTTATAAACTGAACTGGAGCAGCTACCCATTAGAAAAAAAGAACCTTTTAATGTCAGATTTGTGATTTATGTACCTCTTTCGGGGGCATAGTGGCAGAATTTGAAAGTGCCCCATATGACTCCAGAGGTATGATAATCAAACCGGGCGCAGGACACATACTGCTATACATAGCTATCTGATCAGGCTGAAGTGTGAAAAATAGCCCGCTACAATGATATATATTCCTTGTTCCCTTACCCAGAAGCAAACTAAGTTATGAGGTTGACGTAACAAGCAAAAAAGGTATAATTTGACCTTTCTATACAACTGTTTTAGAAGGAACTATTTGTTAACTGCCACTGGGATTGAGTGCTCCAGAGCACGTTAAGCCTTGCCAGCCCACTGCAGTTACTTCTGTGGATCAGAGGCTGAACATGACAAATACGCCTATCAATGCATTCCTCGGAGCTACGTGTGCTTCTGTATTTTCAGGATCAGCAACCTTGTTAAGTAAGAAGTTACGGGAAGTACATATACAAGATGTTGTAACAAACTATTTTTGCAATATAAGATTGAATGTTTCATTTATTTATTCAATTGGGGGAGAAGGGAAGACAATTTATATTTTAAACATCTTGGTTATAAATATACTGTTATGCCAAGATAAATGGTTAAAACAATGGTTATAAATTTTATTTTGGCATTGCAGTAAATTGTGTGGGTTTTTTTCCTGAATGTATGTGTGCATTAGCATTTTTATGTATTCATAATGTGACCTTTAGGCTTTAAACTTTCTTTAGGAAATAGTCCTCCTGGAATCCATGTAGTTTTTACCAAGTCCTCACTGAGATATAAACAAGTGAGGTATGTGGCATCTGTCCCTTACAATTTAATCCAGTATTTTTGCTGTCTTAGAAATTCTAGCCCATTATCTTTTAAAATTTTCTGTCAATGCTCTTTTCAACATCAAACATTTTCAAATAGGTAACTACTATAGTTTATTTCTTAAAATATTATCCTTGGGAGGGAAAAAGGGGTGAATCAAACAAAAATACTTTTTTTGTCTGTTTTTCCCTTTCCAAGTCCAGTTGACAGTGAGCTGTTCCAACATTGAAATTATTGAGTCCTCTTTTGTTTGTCTTCCATTGGCTGTGATGGATGGATTAAATCCAGGGCCTCATACACAACCCCACCAGTACTCTATACTGAGCTGTACTGCTTCAGCAAGTACACTTCTCACAGAAACAGGTAACTGTCTTGGACATTGATTTCCTTACTGGATGCCATAAATCTGTCACAGAAAGATAACTAGGCTAATATTTATCTTTAATGACCTTCATTTTTACATTAAACATATTCAGAAAAATAATAGAACTTAAACTAAGCCTCATTTCAGTGTATGTCAAACAATCAAATAGGAAGCAAATTAATATGAATTTAAAAAAAAAATTGAATCTTCATTATACTAAAAAGATGTGTATTTCGAATCTTGTTATTTGGGTTACATGTGGAACACTGTGAAAGGTCATATGTATTACTGATGAGCTCATTGCTTATCATTAAAAATATTTGTCAAACCGTGAAACAAATACTTATTTATTGTCATCATATTAGCTAAAACATTAATTATTTTCAGCTATTAGAACACCCTAATGAGGAACTAATATTAATTCATCTAACAAAGTTCACTTTTCTGTGAGACACTCATGGAGGTAATTAGTAGACTCCATTTATTAACTTTTCAAATCTTATTAAAATGTAAATAGTGGGAAAACTTTTTACATATTAGAGAGTATTTATTGGCATTCATCATAATACATAATTTGGTCTTCATTATTTATAAAGACTAATAATAAATAGTAATTTAGTTTTGTGAAGACAGCTGGTTAAAGGTTGTTGTACTTGGATTTTTTAGCATTGCAATCAAAATGGATGACTCTTTGTAGAGATATAATTTATTCTGAGCACTGCACTAGGTGACGTACAAAGTTGAAGAGACTGTGAAAAGGGTTACACTTCATCATGCAGCCATGTATATGTAGAAGTACCTTGAATTCAAGGGCTTTTTCTGAGCAAAAACATACTAGCCTACAGATTTTCTCTGACGTTTTAGATGGAGAAGTTTATCACAGCATATTTGATAATGACTCTAATGCTCACATTCTGCTTGTAAAATGGCAGTTCAGAAAATAAAATTAATTTTAATAACCAGGTCTATTGAAATGTTTTCATATGGATGCCCCTTAAACCTTTGCCCCTGCCCTCCCCTCCCTAAGCTAATAGGTAATAGTGAGTAACTTTAATATCTACTACATATTTGTACCTCTTTATTGTTTTTGAGACTTCCATTGTTGGGGGCATAGGACCACGGAGTGTCCAGGACAAGAATAGTACAAAGGGTAGTTAAAAGGTGCAGACACTAGAACTAATCTAGGCTCTGACAGTAAATTGGGGACCAGAAAGGAGTCATCAGCTCCAGCAGTTTGGACAGAGTCTCTCTTTGTAGGGTCTGGTCCTTGAACAGCCTGTAACTTTAACTCCTGCAAGTAGATGCCTTTGTACTCACTCCTCACTTTTTTTTTTTTTTTGTTCTGAATTTTGCCTATGTTTGTATTTTGCCAATTCCAATAGCTTTTTCTTATTCCTATCATAATTTATGAAGTTTTCCGATGTGTCCTACAGTCATAAACTGTCCAGCCACATGCAATCATTTAGATTGTACTGGATGTCAACTTGATATTGATCAGCTATTCATGAAACTTCTGCGGGAATTCTACATCAATTTTTCAGTCTGAATCAGATCATATAAGATCTGATTTGTATGCTAAAATTTAACAGGCTTCTAAAATAAACTATTTTCCGCTATAATTTTAATGTAATAATGTAAAAAAGAAATAGAGTTTACTTCGGCATATAATGCTTGACCTTCACATACATTACTCTGCTTTTTCCTGTCTTGCATGTATCAGGGGCATTCTGTGTCAAAACAACCTGTATAAATATGGAGATGGAAGAAGAAGAAGAAAAACAAAAGGAACAAACTGAAAGACATGTTAAAAGAGTGAATTATATAAACATCTGTAAATATAATTCCAAATTAAACTATTATTTTGATAGCATTTTAACATACTTTCTGTCATTTTTTTATACTTATGTCCAGAAAGGTTTGATGGTTGTTTTATCTGAATAATTTTATATAGGTATAATAGTGGGATTAAATTTGATCAACACTCAATAGCATAGTTGGATTTTTTTTAGAATTTAGTTAAGATTAACTTCTCTGGAAATGAGCACTTGTTTCAAAGTATGTGGCAATAGCAGGCACGAGCTGTTTAGCATAATTTATAAAATACTAAGAATACAAAAATGAATGTATTTTCTTCTTTTTTCATAGCAAGTCTTGGAATGAAGCATTTACTTTCACATTCCTTAGCATACCAGCTTTCATATGTATTTTGAAGTGCCATCTTCAAACAAAGGATTTGTAAGTCAGTTGAAAGAGCAAGCATACTGTAAAATAAATGGGTAGTTTTTATATTGTAGAAGAGCACAACATGCCTTTTCATGTGGTAATCACAAAAAGAATCATTTGAAAGATATGAAAAAAAAATACAGCATAACACCAACCTGTGAAATTTTAGCTATTGAAGGACTGAAAAGTGAGAACAAACAGAATCATGATCTACCCAGATACTATAGAAAAGATCAAATCAATAGAAGAGTTATGTGTCCAAAGTTGAACTTACTGAGTTTAGGTGCTAAAATGTTCAAGAGTTCATTCAAAACTCCCACTCATCTGAAGCCCACACCTTAGGATGTCAGTGCTCCGAAACTTAGAATCATAGAATAATTTGGATTGGAAGGGACCTTCAAAGGTCATCTAGTCCAACCCCCCTGCAAGGAGCAGGGATATCCCCAACTAGATCTGGTTGCTCAGACCGTCATCCAATCTGGCCTTGAACGTTTCCAGGGATGGGGCATCCACCACCTCTCTGGGCAGCCTGTTTCAGTGCTCCAACGCCCTCATTGTAAAAAAAAAAAATTCCTAGTATCTAATCTTAATCTACGTCTTGCTGATTTCTTTTTTTCTGTAGGTTCTCTGAGCACTTTCAGTTGCATCTTTGCTCATCCCTTGTGATGTCCCAGGCTACATATATCCTCCTAACGGAAAAAAAACTTTGGCACTTCTTTATCCTAGTGTGCCAGTATAGAATGTGTCCTGCAACAATCACTTAGGACACAGCCTGCCACAGAATGCATTTTTTATCAATATTTTTATGCCACCATAACTGTGGTTATGAACCAGTCTACCTTTTACTTAAAAGACTGGTTACATGCTCAAAGACTTAATTTCAGTGGAAGGAAACTTATTAATCAGTAGCAAAATCAGATTATTTTTCATAGAATCATAGAATCATAGAATCATAGAATGGTTAGGGTTGGAAGGGACCTTGAAAGGTCATCTAGTCCAACCCCCCTGCAAGAAGCAGGGACATCCCTGACTAGATCAGGTTGCTCAGAGCCCCATCCAGCCTGGCCTTGAACGTTTCCAGGGATGGGGCATCCACCACCTCTCTGGGCAACCTGTTCCAGTGCTCTACAACTCTCATTGTAAAAAATTTTTTTCTAATATCTAATCTAAACCTCCCTCCTTCTAATTTAAACCCATTACCCCTTGTCCTATCACAACAGGCCCTACTGAACAGCCTGTCCCCATCCTTCCTGTAGGCCCCCTTGAGGTACTGGAAGACCGCTATCAGGTCTCCCCGGAGCCTCCTCTTCTCCAGGCTGAACAGCCCCAACTCTCTCAGCCTGTCCTCGTAGGAGAGGTGCTCCAGCCCTCTGATCATCTTTGTGGCCCTCCTCTGGACCCTCTCCAACTGGTCCATGTCCTTCTTATGTTGGGGACTCCAGAACTGGACACAGTACTCCAGGTGGGAGTACTGTTCTACCTTCTATTTCTCTAAAAGAATCCCACTGGTGCTGTCTCATTTGTGCTTGTCAGGAAAAGGCACTAACTTCTCTAAGAGACTTTGGGAGTTGACTTAGAGGGTGATGCTGTGTTTGCAACTAAAAAGGATGGAACAGAGAGAAATTAATGCTTTTCCTTTAATGCTGAGTTTTCACCACTTATTTCTGTTATGTGGTATTTTTTTCTTTCCCTTTAACTTCACCTGATGTACTAAATACTTTGGTTACCCATACCAGGATTTAGTGAAATAATTTAATTTAACACAATTTGAATGTTTATTCCAACAAGTGAAAATAAGTGTTCAGGAAAATGAGTTCACAAGCAAGAAAGTTATCAAAATCATGCCACTAGTTTGGTAATGAAGTTAAAGAACGGTCCAGTTGAAGGGATCTCTGCTTGTGCCAGAGAGCTGCTGCTGACACTAAATGGCCATAATGTCTAAAAAGTGACAAAAGTTCTGCAATGACTACAGTATTTCCATGTGTGAACCTTCCAAGCTGCAGATCAAATCTGGTGTGACTACACTTGGGTCTTGGAAAAACATTATGTGGACTTGCTTGAGACAACATTAGCCCATTAATTTCTCCATTCCCCATTCTTTCCTCAGTGCAGTCTCTTGTCCCACAACATAGCATACATATTCTTTACATTATCCATGATGTACTATTTCCAGATTCTTTATTCCTTTTATTACACTAAATAATCAAGACTTTTTTTCTTATCTGTAAGAACAAATCTGCTCTAGCATTTCACAAGGATTATATGCAAGTGTTTTTTTGACTGTACATTATTCAGTTAGGTAAAAATCCCAAAGGTATGTAAGTATATAAAGCAGTATGTTAGATAGAAAAAAAAAAAAAAACATTTGTTTGCAGATGACTAAAATTTATTATTTCTGTTCACAGGAAATACTGATGATGATTTAATCTGCTGAAACAAAATCTTTAAAAAATTATTGCTAAACAGAATTTTTGGAAAACAGTTTGAAAACAAAATACTTGCCTCCAGTCTGTAAAGCAATTTTTTTTTTTTTTGGTCCCTTGACTAGTGTCAGGCTAGACGGGTTCCCAGACCTTAAGCCTATCCCAGGTTCCAATTCCCAGTTTCTGTAACAAAGAGCCTGAACACTCTGATACCTTTAGTTCTTGGTAACTCTCTGGGTGCTTCCAAGCAGACCCTGGCAAGACTGACAGACAGGACTGTTGCAAGTGTGCTGTCCTTGCTCTGCGGCATTGGGTTTGTATGGAGGTTGCCCTAAGATGCAAGTACAGGTATCTCCACCCCAAGAAAACATGACAGGAAGGTTATCCTGAGGTCACTGATAGGCGTACTCACAGGCGCTGAAAGTGCTGAAGATGCTGCAGTAGGGGCAGTTTGAGGGGCAGGTTTGGCATAGATGTTCCCTGTGAACCTAGACTTCTGATTTGCCGTAAGTAAGTTAGATTGGAGATATTTCAAATGGAGCATTTCTGTCTTTAGTAAAGTGACATATTTTATAGCAATTATTTATCTGAAAGGTTCCAGGTAGTTTTGCATCTACGCATCCCTTCAGTAGCACAGTTTGAGATGGTACATTGCAGTTAGTAGCTGATGTAGAGGAAAAAATTATGAAGAGCTGCTATGGCGAAGCTGCCAGGTGCTGTTTTCTACGATTGGGAAAAAAAAGGTGACATCTCCTTATATCCCCTACTTACATTCCGCTGACATCTTTCCACAGAAATAAGGCTTGGAAAAATCACAAAGTATTTCTGTCTGCCTTCCAAAGGTACTGTTCAGAGTTTTATTTACTCCTTGCATACTCATGATGCAATTTTGCTGTATTTTCCAATATTAATGCTGGATTCTCACATCACAACTGCATAAAAGTTTTTGGGGTTGAGTTTGGTTTTTTTTAATTTATCTCTTCATATTCAGTATAATCCGTGAAAAAGGGGTAGTTCTGCCTGATTTGTTTCTCTTGGAGTTTTTGAGGTCCAAACTAAGGGGTTTTTTTTTCACATTTTGGCAAGAAACCTTTAGATTTTGAATTTGACTCCCCAGATTGCTGATAAGATCTGAGAGGAGGCTTATACTTGCATGATTGCTGTCATAAATTTGTAGAAAAATTCAGGGTAAGCCACCTTCTGCAGTACACATGTGAGGGAAACAGAGCATCCTTCTGCCGCTATGCAATCCTTGTACTACCTTCTTCTGCAAAACAAGCAAGGAGGGATGAAAGAGTCAATGCTGCATAGTTCTAAGGCTGAGAATCAAAAGACATGTCTTGTAGTTCCAGCTCTGTCACTGACCCGCAGTGTGAATTTGTGATCCGTTCTGTAAAGGGCAACCTAGCGTGTTTGGAGTTTGACTACCTTTGTGTATTTGTCAGCAATCTCCATGTCTGCCCAGTGACAGGTTGCTATACAGAACAATGACATCTTTCTCCCAGGCTTAGGCAGAGCTTTTCCTCTTTGCTTTTTGATTAGAGGCCTTTTATGGTTCCTGAGCTTCCTCTGGGATAGAACTCCCAGTACAGAGCTGTACTTTAAAGGGCATAACATAATTCTTGATTTTAAAATGAATGTGATTTCCCCTGAGCCAAACTTCTCAATATCCTGACAGAGCCCAAGAATGTCAAAATGAAACCTAACAGAAAGAGAGCAATCTGCTTTATTCAGACAAGTAGACTCCAGTGTAAAGACAAAACCAATGTACTGTGTACGTGTATCAGATAAAGCAATATAATACGTTAGAAATATGAAATCAACAGCAAAAATTTAAATTTATGTTTTGAACGTCTACTTCAAAAAAGTCCTTTAGTGTGAAGAAAAGCAATGCTAACATTTTTTTTAAAGCAGCTGAAGCACATTTTCTAATTAGCTCATAGGGAAAGGGGGTCATGAGAGGAAATTTGGTTATAGTATTGGTTATGTTTATCTATATTACATGCAGTATACATAGCTTCTTTTGTTTGGAAAAGGCAGGTATGGTCACTCTTCTATCTGCCTGTCCTTACTAGTGTGACAAGTGTTGACACCCATCAGATAGCATAGAAATTAGTAGGTAGTGTGGGTATAAATGAGAACATACCATGAACTTTCATTGCCAAAGAGTTTTGCTTAAAGCATTCCTCATTTAATGGATATAAGTGAGTTTCATTTTAAAGAACATTTTGGATGTTGACACCACTTATTATAGCAGCTGATTCTTTGTCAAATTGGATGATACTCAAAACAGGATTTTGTTGTTCTTTTTCTTCTTGCCATCTGTTGCCGCTATAGACTTATTTTCAAGAAATAGTTTCTAAGTGAGTTAGGCCATATTGTAAATGTGGTTTTTATGCAATTTTTAAAATTAAAAGTTTAAGGAAAATTATGGTGTAACTTAATTCTGTAGTATAAATTAATTCACATACAAATTGTCTATTAAAAAAAACCCAAATGAGTAAACATTTCTTTTTAGATATGCGTGTTCAACTGATACAGCTTGTGACTTAATAATGTAAAAAATCTGATCTCCTACAAACCTGTAATGGAGTTTGCTATTTGGGCACCAGGAAAATTACATAAGATACAATTAATATGAAATATAATAAAATAAAAGCAAAGGAAAAACACGATTATGAAATCTTTTTTGTTATACAACCTGAATCTTATTTCATATGTGGCTTTCAGCCTCATTGAACAGAGCAGATAAATTATTTCAGATCCGGAGCTCAGCAAATCTTACCAGATATATGTCTCTAAGCATGCCAGTAGCTTTTTACACCTTACTCTACCTGACTTGAGTTCCTGCATCATTTGACTATTTTAAGAATCAGCTATTGTATTATACTGGAGAGAAGATTTACACATGCAGAAAATCAGAGAGTTTCATGTCTGTTTCTGACAGCTAAGCATTTTTTCAAAAGGAGAGAGAAAATTAGTCTGGATATTTAAGGCCTGAGCAAGTAGCTTGATTTCATCTCCTGAGCACACAGTGCCCTGAGCCCTGAATGAAACACAAAGATGCAGAAAAGCTGTGTGAACCTGGTGTTAAATACACTGTCATATTACACAAAAAAAAATCACATCTGCGCTTTCTGGTTTTTAAGAACTTGTCACTGCAACTTGAAACATGCTTTTACTGTAACATTAACTATGCAATGTATACCTAAGGGGACAAGATGTCTGAGCTGGAACACGCTTCTTGGAACAATATTCGCATCGTATGTGTGACCTGGGTCAGTACCCAAGGCTGCAGTGTAATTACAAAGAAATGCAAGGCATGTGGCAAAGCCCCTCTGAGATGCTACTCCTTTGCTATACCTGATAAATATGATAAATGCCATTAATGTACTTTCAAAAATCAATGTATTTTCTGGATGTTGGTCAATGGTTGGCAGCTTATTGTTTTCTTAGAAAACAGCTGCATGAAGGCAGAATTTCATCATATGGCCACACCTGTGTAGAAGATCCAATGTGTTGCAAGAGCAAAAAGGACTAGCCAGGTCAACTGCTCCTTTAGCCAGTATTTCCATGCATGCCCCATCTAGTGAAACTACCACTTCTGTTGCAGTAGCTAGTATTTCTTAACAATGTTAATTGTCATAGTCCTTACACAAGCATGCACAGGCATCATCTTTCTAATTCCTGGCTAATAGTTAATTTAAAGATGGGAGTTGCTTTTCTCCTGCTTAAATAATTGTTTGACAACTGGTGAAGTGTCAGATGAGTAAAGAGTGGTAATGAGTTTGGCATTGTCGAAAAGTGAGGGAAGGTGGGAGTGTAATTGTTGACTCCCAGAAACATCACCTCAGAACAACAGCAGAAACAAGAATACCTTACACAGACTCATTTGTAAAGCCTGTTTTCATTGAGTTCAGTCTGAATTCAAAAAAGACTCATTGAAGTCTTGTGCTGCTAAGCGCAAGTTTGGAAATACAAATTTAGGAGACCTGGATCCTACTATTCAGACTTTAGGTAAATAGGGGTCAGCACTTAAGCCCTGAGATATGAATTCAAAACAACCTAAAATGAAAAGTGCCTTGGGTCAGGTTCAGCCTCTTGCTCCCTAAACTTCTGCCTCCTATAATTTCCACCATACATTTGTGAAACTACAACTTTAAAGTGCTTTCTGGTGGGGTTTTTTTTGCTTCCATTTCTCCTGATGGAACACTGTTACAGGAATTTATTCCTCTTGTGGCTTGAAATCATGTTCCAGTTATAAACCTAAATTTCTCATGGCAAATTTATTCCCATTTGATCTGTACCCATGTTGTTCTTTAGGTTAAATAGTTCTCTCTCCCTGGAGTTTTATTGCCCCAATCTATTTATGAGGTTTAGTCTCTTTAGTCTGTGTTGTTTACTAATTTTCATATGATAGCTTCCTTATTCCCTGATGATCTTACTAGCTTTTCTCTGTGTTCTTATGAGTTTGAACTATTATTTTGCTAATAAATGATGATCACTGTATACCAAAATGAGATCAGCCTGTATTCTGAGGTCTGCAGGTGATACATGGAACAATGGGAAGCAGTCCTAATTTGAACAGCAACACAAGAACTCAGCAGTGTATGTGGTTATACTGATAATACAACAAATATTGAAGGGTGTTAGTCCAAAACAATTTGGAAATTATATGTATGCACTAGTTCATATTAATTTTTAGCAATATTTTGCACAATGGCACCAATAGTTTCCTGTAATGCTGGAAACATACCACCTGATTCAGTCCTAGTTTTACATATATATATGCACACCCATATATATTATATATATAAGTAAAATACATACATACATACATATATGTGTCTGTATACAATTACAGTTGCATCGTGTTTCAGATTTATAATTATGCTATTACCAACAACTGTTTTTTTTATTCTCTGCCACTTGTAATTGATGAGCTCTGAGCTTTTAACAGCAGCTTTTCTTCTTAGTCCATGTGTGCACAATATTCTACATTACACTATTAATTTCACGACATCTATATTACTTCAGTCTTTGAGGTCATCTTGTTCTTTCTATGTGGTTTTCTTATCCTCTTTTCCACTGGAGGGGTCATCCCAGCCTTATGTTGTCAGCATATTTCATTAGTCTGATTCTTTTTTTGTGCCATAGTCATTGATAAAAAATACTAAAAATTATTAATTTCAATGACAAAATTTAAGGAATTCTCTTGGTCACTTCCTGACAGTTATCCTTTCACTGCAACCTAACTCTCTCTAGCTCATTCCATATTTTAGAATTCTTTTGTTTAACTAATTTCCCATGAGTAACTATATCAGATACTTTTCTAAAGTCCATCTAAATTAGGTATAACACATTTCCCTTGTTGCTGTATTCTCTGCTGGAAGACAGTATCATATTGACAGTGTAGTCCTTCTATACATCTTACTGCTCATAGAAGCGAATGTGTTTTTATCATTAATATTAGATGTCTTTTCGCTTTGTTAATAAGCCTTGCAGTTACAGGTGTCTAGTGCTTTGGGAAGGATTTCTTGTGTTCCTAAAACAACCGATAAACTTTGTTCTTTATAGAATATTACTTTACCAGATCAAAGCAATGAGATCAGAGGTTATAATCAGGAGTAAGAAAATATAACTTAGAAATCTTCATTTGATTTTTCAGTGCTCATGTCTGCAGTGTTTCCAAGTCTTCTAGACTTACTAAGGTGGGAAGCCAAGCTTTTTTTTTTCAGACAGAACTAAGTTTTGTAAGAAATATTTGCCTTCTCATAATCCAGTTATTTTATTTTAAGCTTTTAGAGGTCCGTACTGCAAATTTCAATTTCTCTGCAACAGCTTTTCCATCTGCATCTAAAGTCTGCTTATAATGATGTACCTAAGTAGTTCAAGGGTTTTTATTTGTTTTTTTTTGGTATGAGGGTTTTTTGGAAGGGTGATGGAGAGTTGTTGCGGTTTTTTGGTTGTGTTTATTTTGTTGTTGTGGTTTTTGTTGTTGTTGTTGCTGTTTTGTTTGTTTTTTTTTTTTTTCCCCTGAAGAGTAATTTTTACTTACTGACATATTATTTCATTACAAAACCCTGTTCACCCAGCAGGGCTTTTCACTATGTGAAAGCAAAATTATTATAGCTGTAAGTTATTTGTGATGGCATAAGGAGATATAAATTGTCTTCTACCAAAGATTTTACTATTATGGGGAACAACATAATTTTTATAAGCAAATAAAATCTAGCATCTTTTTGTTCTGTGTCTGAAGTGCACTAATAGCCACTGTAAACTTTCAGGGCTGATAACTAAATGAAGCCTGGAATATCCAGCTCCATAGACATCAAAGTGTGCAGAGTGAAGAAGCATTTTAGGGCAGCCAGGAGGGAGGGATAACTTATTTTCTGCATGAAATCTTAAATGAAAAGAAATTAAAATAAATAATAAAATAAATAAACACACACACACACAAATCCACAACAAAAACAAGAATTATAAAGATATTCCACACATTTTTTTTTTATAGTCTACTGGTTTTCAACCTGATCCAAACTGTGAATCATTTTAAAATCAAATTTTGAAAAAATCAGAGTGTGTATATTGTTGTTTTGGTAATTTGATTGCTGTAATTTGCTTGAAAGCGAATGTGCTCATTAACCGATGATCATGCTCCTATAACAAAATCCTTCTCTATTACACTTTGCTGCTGCAAAATTAATCATTTTTCAAGGTCTCTATGATGACTTTGGACTTCTCTGGTTAGTTGGTAGACTCAAAAAAATAGTATTTTTAGACATGAAGGCCTACTGTGGTACACTTTATTTTCTTATCAGAAGGTTTACTCATTAAATAATTGGATAAACATATACATAAAGAAATAAATTATGTTTCTGACAGATTTATTTTTTAATAAAAGACTTGTTTATTTCCATGTGTTAAACATAAAGATAGTGAGTAGATAATCTAATAGAAATTATCAAAGTGAACAAACTAACAGAAATGTAGAATACAATCACATAAGAACAAAAGTGAGCATATTTGATAATTTGACTTGCTTTCAAAGTTAAGTATGTATTTATTTTGATTTTTCATTGATGAAAGTATTCTTTCTAAACTGGAAATGCAATTATGTGCTGGATTTACTTTATGGCTGTGTGCAGTATTCATGCACTGATCTCCATGAAGAGTCTTCTTACATTGCTAGCTGAATATTCATGTCTACATGTTAATGGGTGCATATGATGATATGTACATATCTGAAGTAGCTTCACATTGGGCTTCATATTGTATTTGCTCCAATTTAAAAAAGAAAAAAAAAAGTTTTTCTCTCTTATTGCTTGTCCCTTAAACTTCTTGCCTACAGCATGACACATGTGGAGACATCAGGATATGTTTCAGAGGGGTCATTCTGAATAACTTTCAGATATAATTTCTTATTCATAGTTCTTAATCAGTGTTGCCAGGCTGGATGACCTGGCACACAACAAGATGTCCTGAAACAAGTGAGGAAAGTAAAAATAATGCCAGCTGATCCTGCTTGTCTGTCTGCTATGAGACAGAAATCAAAGCCATGTACAGTCTTTTCTGAATCCCCCTGGATGTTGTTATTGTGTCGCTATGCCACAGAGGAAACAAGAGAAGGGGAAAGCTGTGATCTTGTCATGATTATTTCTCGGGCTCAAATCTTTAAGATTTAAAATAATTTTAAAAAAAACCCTAAAAAATAAACCAACCTAAACCAAAAGCACCCTCCCCCACCCGCCCCGAAAAACAAAAGGATGACAATTGGCATTATCACTTTTCTCATGAGACCTGTCAGATTAGCCATTCAAGTGTGTCTCCCTTAGGCCTTGTCTCTGTTGATTCCCTACTCAACTCCTAAACACATGGGAAGAGTAAAAGGTGGGAGAGGGTACTTTGAGGAAAATGAAGGGGCTTATAATTCCCAGCTATATCAGGTTCACTTACAGCCTGGCCCTAAATTACTCAATTGATTCAGGTAAAAGTAATTGATATTACCATAAGTAAATGTTCCCAGAATATTTCTCCAACAATAGGCAGACACCGAACTGAATTTAGGTTTAAAGTAGAAATTACTTCCATGCTAAGAACAATGAGACCTGTAGAGCAAAATCTACTGTTCTTGACATGTTTGAAAAACACTTCTCAGTGAGGATGGGGTGGGATGAGGAAGTAGGATTAGAAAAGCTAAAACAGGAGTAAATCCTTGACTGCTGTGAGAAAGCATAATCCCACTCAATAACAATACATTCTTATTTTTCAGGACATTTGCTACCATTCATTATACAGTTTTGTGACATTACTGCATGGTATGTCTGAAGTTACTCATTAATCTGAACGGGGTTTAGCGAACCCTGTGTTACTATCAGCATTAGGCATTGCACTGGTTACCTTTTAACAACAGGAAGAAACATGCTGAATGGTATTTCGGACATTTTTGCAGTATTTGTGGTACATCTACTGCATGTGTAAATCCCTGTGTTAATGCCAATAACAAAATGACCATCTGCCTACAAACAGATATTGTATAGCGTGAGTATGGAAGTGATTGCGCCCCTGTACTCGGCACTGGTGAGGCTGCACCTTGAATACTGTGTTCAGTTTTGGGACCCTCAGTACAAGAAGGGCATTGAGTGGCTGGAGTGTGTCCAGAGAAGGGCAATGAAGATGGTGAGGGGTCTGGAGCACAAGTCTTATGAGGAACAGCTGAAGGAACTGAGATTGTCTAGTCTAGAGAAGAGGAGGCAGAGGGGAGACATCATTGCTCTCTACAACTACCTGGAAGGAGGTTGTTGTCTCTTCTCCTAAGTAACTAGTGATAGGACAAGAGAAAATGGCCTCAAGTTGCAGCAGGAGAGATTTAGGTTGGATATTAGAAACACTTCTTTACTGAAAGGATGATCAGGCACTGGAACAGGTTGCCCAAGGAAGTGGTGGAGTCACCATCCCTGGAGGTGTTCAAAGAACGTGTAGATATGACACTCCAGGGTGTGGTTTAGTAGGCATTGTGGTGGTAGGTTGGTGATTGGACTTGATAATCTTGGAGGTCTCTTCCAACCTTAAGATTCTATGATTCTGTGATTCTATGATATACATGTAACTTCTATGAAATAAATTGAAGACATTTTGTAGAAAATAAGTAAAAATTACAAAATAAAATATTTTTTAAACATTTTCATACCTCATGTGCAGCTAAGTAAGGGCGTTATTCAGGCATGGGATTTATCTATATTAGCTATTCAACAAGTGATCCCTCTTTCATGTAGTTTGACTTGTCTACCTGCAGCTTTTTCTTGATCCTCTTCCTTGGATCTTCTCTCCCACCTTGCTCGAGAGCTTCCTTCTTCAAGTACCTGAGCTGAGGCTTGCAATATGTCTTTGTAAGAGACAAGATTTCTGTGTAATTTAAATTTTATAATTTATAGAAGGACTAAGCCATTCTTGAGAGAGGGAGATGTCTGAAAGTGTATTCACTATTTCAGCTTTAAAATATTGTCTTTCAAACTGCATAATTCTGGAGACAAGAGTTAAAATCATGGAGACAAATTAAAACCATGAAGATATAGGCCAATAAAAACTACCAAGAATTATTTATTTTGGAGTATCTGGTTTATCTTATCAAGTATAAACCAATGTTTCTGACCCACAAAGATATATCATATTGATAACCTGGAAAAACATGGCCTAAAGATGAAGATTAAATACTGGAAATGAGAAAGAGGTTTATGCTACTCTTTCTTATGAAGAGATACAAAATACGAGACAATACAACAGGAAAAAGGTGGACATGTTCTTGTCATGCTGACAGGTAAAATACAGTCACTTAAAATAAATGCAAGTTTGTATTGAATCACTGGTCAGAGTTTTTGGTGATGTCTGTATAATGAAGCAGAAGTCTGATAAGCTCTGTGAGCTTTTTCAGAGACTCTCCACTAATTCAGTAAAGTGCAGGACGCCTCTTATGTATTGACAAACGTACAATATCTGGGCTTTGAGCTGTCTTTCTTTGCCTACCTCTGAGGGCAACTTCCATTTTTTGTTTCCACATCTCTTTGCTGCAACGTCGACTCCAGCTCCCACTCTGCGAAGTGCTTCGCAAAGGAGTTGCTTTTATCTCCCTGTATTTACTGAAGTTTGTAGCTTCTGACTCTGATAATAGTTTTCTTTTTTGTTGTTTGTTTGGTTTGGTTTTGTTTCCTGGAAACTGAGTAAATTTTATCCTTGTTTGATGGTCCATTGGAGACAGGAATCTGAAGAGTGACCTTTTTGTTTGCCAGTCTCATTTCCCAAAAGAATTTAAAAATCTTTAATCATCTTCTCTTTTTTTTAAGTGCCTTCATTTTTTTTCTGAAGAAATTAGGTGTTGCAAACAATAAAGGAAGGAGTTATGTATAAAACCATGTTACTTCAATCACTTAAATCTTCAGCTCAGAAACTCAGTTAAGGAAAATATGCAAATATTTCCTTGGAGTTCATTTGAGACCTTCTCTGATGTTACGGCTTTCTCTCCCCTGAATTTTCTAGATTAGTTGTAACTGAATATATATTAGGAGAAGATTTCCACTTCATCTCAGGAATGAAAGCCTTGGAAACCTATAATAGTAAATGTAAAGAGTATGCAATCAGCAATACAAATAAAAATAAATAAATAAAATTCAATTAATTTGCTCCAAGGAAGATAGCTAGTATGGAAATCAGATTTTGTAATGGTTAATTCATTGGACAAACACTTTTGTGTTCCTAAATTCAAGTAGAACTTTAAGATCTAAATTTTTTTTAAGCTTAGAAATGAGGACATATAATTATAAACACTACCTTCACGGCAACATTGTTGCTTTTAAATTGGTTAACCTCATATGTCAGGGACATATGCAGAAATTGAGAGTGTTTTGTATGCTAAAATGTCAGAGGTTTTCAGTGATAAAAATAACAATTGCTTATTTCCTTAATACTCAAAAGCTATCAACAGGGTACTTATATAATGAATGTTGAGTTTAGCTATAAAAATGTACATAGTTTCAAATAAATTCCTGTTGTATCCCATGTAGGCATGACATTTTAATATGCTGTGACATGTACATATACCCAGCAAAACATTAAAATATTAGCATATCAGAAATTCAGAAATCTCAAGTGAAAGAAGTAAACCGATACCCTTCTATATGTGTGTGTTCTTACCTAATAAACTAAAACCTATGATAAAAGAAGGAAACCAAGATACAGAAATTTAAGCAAATACCAACATTGTTGTGGTCCAGTCAACACAGAATTTCCAGTTCTGGCAGCATGCATGTTGCAGATATATCTTTTATATTCAGTGGTCTCAGTCAAAATAAGTTTAAAATAAAATTGCAGAGCTATGTCTAAATTTAAAGGTTATACAACAGTAAGCATACTAGACCTCATCTGGAAGGCAGAGGAGAACATTCTGGAACCTCTTCACTACTTTTTCTTTTTAGTTCATAGAATCTCCAGTAACTAGCAGTGTACCACAGGGTTCAACATCTTCATTAATGATCTGAATGATAGGGCAGAGTGTACCCTCAGCATTTTTGCTGATGTTACAAAAGTGGAAGGAGTGGCTGATGCACCAGAGGGTCGTGCTGCCATCCGGGACTTCGAAAGGCTGGAGAAATAGACTGGCAGGAACCTCATGGAGTTCAACAAGGGGAAGTGTAAAGTCCTGTGCCTGGGGAAGAAAAGCCCCATGCACCAATATATACTAGGGGCCAACCAGCTGGAAAGTAACTTTGCAGGAAAGGACCTAGAGGGTCCTGGTGGACAACAAGTTGAACACGAGCCAGCATGTCTGGACATGGCCTGAGCAATCAGCTCTAGGTGGCCCTGCCTGAGCAGGGATGTTGGACAAGATGACCTCCATACTGTGGTTCTTTACAAAAAATTTAAAAAAAAAATTAAAAAGGCAAATTTAAGGAACCTGTAACTCTAAAAAAAAAAAAAAAAAAAAAAAAA